>VUYV01000070.1:1405374-1462455 GCA_008711295.1 Anarhynchus alexandrinus
AAAAAAAAAAAAAAATATTCTGGAGCAATACTGAATGCTTCAGCTTACTATGTATGTTTTCATATAACGCTCGAAATTAGTAAATATACCGACGTCTCTGAGTAGTGAAGTTAAGAAAATGGAACCCAAACAACCATGTAGTTAACAAGAAGAGTCCCATTGCCTCCCAGGAGACTTAAATTTCATCCACTATGAAGAATGCTGTGCTTTTCAGCAGTTTCAGCAAAACAGCCTAGATGGGGGTCGGGGGGGAAATGTCATGTTTCTTCAACCAATCTGTAAGATAGTCCTTCAGACTGCCACACTAGGGTAAAGTGGTAACTCTTGCTATAACGCAACATGTCTTTGTTTTATATGTTTGCCTACTTTTCAATTCCTGTCATGATTCAGCCATCTCCATGTATTCTTGTTTAACGTTAATTCACACAGAAAAGACTGAAATAATTTGACCTACAATTCAAGAGAAGAGCTGGGCTACTGGATTTTTTTCCCCAGAAAATCTGAGAAAATATAAAAATAGAAATATATGTAATACTAAAAATGTTACATGAAAATAATAATTAAAAAAAAATTATTCAAGATGGTTTCTCTACTATAAAGTGTAATATTTTCCTCATAAAAGTGTCAGGCAGTTAGCTTATTGCTGTTAGTTGGTCAATAATCCACTTTTTGGAAACAAATTTTGGGGGTAAATTAGTAAACCATACTAAAATATTCGAAATCTACTGCAGAATTGTAAGCTAAGACTTCCTGCATTTTAGGTCACATACAACCATCAGAAATTTCCTTGAGAGGAAAATGTATTTTTTATATGTGAGCAAGTATTGTGCACAGCCAACAATTTTACTGCCACATTTCTTGTCTTTTAGATATGGGATTTTCAAAGAAAGCTCAGGAAAGGGCTTTAGAGTCATTCTAAGAAAAAGAATGCAGGAACTGTTCTTATTCTGTTCCTGCTCAGTGACAGTTTTTTCCATTAACACACAGTTCAGGCTGAATTTGCTCTAAAGGAAAAGGCTGAATTTTCACCAGTTCAGATGAAATAGTAAAGAGGAAGAAGACACCAAGATATCCTTCTGGGATTAACTTTCCCCTTCATGTATGAAAAAAAATGGTTTAAAGTCAATATGATAGCAAAGAGCTCCAAAATGAGAAGGTTCTTCCCAATGTATCCACAAATTAGCACCTGTTTGTTTTCTAATTTCTCTCACACTAAATCAGGAGTTAGGTAGCTGCATAGCAAACTCTGTTTCTTAAGCCAGGCGTTCAGCAGCGTGCTCTGCCACAGGCAAGGCCATGCAGCGACATTTTTGACATTTTCTAAGGGGAAAAAAAAAAGGGAAAGAATTATAGTGGGCAGGGGATGTTTTTCTTTTTGCAATCAAGAACTATACAGTAAAACCGTGTTTTTCAATTATTTTGAGAGCAAGGAGTATTTAGGAACATCCGCTGATGCTGATTTGTGTATCAGCTCCCAGTGGCCTTAGTGCAAATTGTACATGCCAATCAGTGACAGCACATCTTCCAGAATTGCCTTTTAGAATTAAAGGGAAACAAATTATAAGGAGGTAAAGTGTTTCACCTCATGTACAACCCTTCTCACTACTTCAGAAAGTTCAAACGATTGTGGCAATGTTGGAAACCCAATCTCATTACACTGAAATTCCTCATAGCTTAGGAAATTCCACGTTTCTCCTGTCCTAAACCTGACATTTCATTAAATTAAGATAAACTACGCACACATTAGCAGCTTGTATGGGTATTACTTTACCAGCCTGTTTCAATTAAAATAAAGATTAGAAACAAGACATTTCAGAGAGTTTTTGTGCAGCATTCGATGATTCTCAGATTGCAGCCAAAAATACTGTACTGGGTGTATTTTTACAGAAAAATAAATTATCATCTCTATGCGTGAAAAAGAGGGAGGTTATTCCATTTGAATCCATTTCTTATTTGTCCCATGACATAGCCACATACTGGTAGGTGCAAATGTTTGTGGTTTAAAATAATTTATAATTACACTTTTCCGCACTTTTCGTTTCCGTGTTTCAACAGCCATTGAAGAGGAAAGACATAATTATTAATTTGGAAAATTGTTTGCTAATTTTTAATTTTGAAAATTGCTAATTTAGAAAATATATTTGTATGTAAATATGTTTATATTATTTCCTTCACACATATGCACAGACTCTAATGTATATTTTGAGAGAGAGCATGTATGTGTGCACCTGTGCGTGACAGTGTGCCCATATGCACAAGGACTTTCTAAACTTTTATTGCTCTAGTTTGCCTTTCAGTTTGTCTTCTGAAACAACAATAAAAGATTTTTAATGCACCTCTTTGCTAAGTTCACACAACAGTAAGTAAATTTTGGTTTTGGATTTGAATCAAAAGAATGAAATGGAAATCAAACATATTGTGGAATATGTCTTTACAACCTGTGTTTTATGTTGCATTACAAGCCCTCTGTTTTAGTTCGATGTCTACTTGCGTAATGAAACTCTGATATTCCTTTCCTCAAATAGGGTGTTTTCTCTACTTGGATAGGTTTAAGATTGTGGTGTCTCTCTTGATTAGAAGTTAATGTCTTGTTTGTGAAATGCATCCTTGAACACTGAATTTCTTTGCTCTGTAACTTTTGTTTTTAAATCCAGACTTCTTCAGGAGCACTGCAGTCTCCGTTGTACTCAGAATACACCTAACCAAGGCTGCAGGTAGTATTGATTAGTTTTCCAGTTCATCAGCCAGATCAGAACACTGAGGGGAAAAAAAATGTCTTCAGACTAAACCATTTTTTCATTCCCTTATTTTGATGATGAAACTTTTAATGTGAAATGAAATACCTTATTTTCAGGCATGCTTGAAAAGCAGTACAAGTCAAGGGCTAAGTAGCCAAGCACTGCTAATAATAGAGCTATATCATGTTCCCGTATCAAGTGGGTCAAGAATGAGGAGACCATGATTATGGCAGCTGACTTTCCTTCTTCACCTAACTTACAGGCTACATGCTGTCCCACACTGCTGTCCATCTGCGTGAAGCAGGTGATTGTAGTCATTTGGCAACCTCTTGAAAGGGCTTGAAAGGAGAAATGTAAAACACTTAAGAGGGGAACATACAACCTCAGTCTTCGTTATGATTGCTGAGAGCTGGGAACCAAGAGATATTTAGGGCAAAGACATCATACTCTGTGGGTGAGAGTGACCTCAAAATCCACAATTACTCGATTTAAAGTAAAAACCAGTGTAGACACAACTAAAACAATACTTCTAGCAAACTTATTTACATATATAAAAACAATGTATTATTACATAATTGTATAGCGTATATATAATACATATTATATCATATAATAATGATATATTGTATTCTTTTATAACTGCTTTATATTATAATTATATAACAACATATTTATGTAATATAATGTGTAGCATATTGTAGGATCATATAATATAATTATGTATTATTATACATACATGAAGAAAAAAGAAATTAAATATAGTCCTTTTTTGTATATTTGGATTGCCCTGAAACCAGCTGGAGAAAGGTTAAGTTGTTAGAAATCCCTTCAGACAAAGGAGTATGGAAGAGGTAACAGTGCTGAATCAGTTCTGTTTCTGGAAATTTTGTCCTAGTCAGTCTCCACACTTAGACCTGTTATTTTAATCCTGAAACATTAGGGAAGTATAATTTCTGTTGGTTTTCCTTAGTCTTCAGAATGAAGATTTCCCTTTTGTGGGGCATCAAGTCTTGTAAAAATCCTAATAATTAGGGGACAAAAACTCTCTTCCCAAGAGTCTGTGGCAAAAGTAAGTCAGTGAACAGCCGCCTAAGGATTCTGTGAGGAGTAAAGGTATCCTCCAAACCTTCCTCATTATTTTCACATTCTGTTGCCTCTTGCTGCCTCCCTGAAGCTCTCAAAGAGCCCCTGGGAATGCAGAGAATGTATTGTACAAAACACGTTTCAAACCCAGGAGATCACGTTCTACCATTTACATACAATACACTTAAAGCACAGCTTTCAGAAATGAGAAAAAAGCTTTCTCAGTGTCATGGACTTTCCCATTGTTGATTCTCTTACCAATGCTACCTGATCCTTACAATTTGCTTCAAAGTCGTAGCAGTTTGTACTGTTTACAGCTAATTTCCTACATGTGAAACCCCTGCTAGTTCAGCAAGACTTAACAGGTTGCACAGGACATAGCTGAAAGTCAGCATGGAGCTAAATCTTTCCCCTGCAGGCAGTCAACCAAAGAAGACCACTGGTGGACCTTCAAGGGAGGCAGGTCATGATTTAACTCTGTTCTTGCCTCTCCAGAGAGTGAGTCCTGAAGTGAGGGGCTTCACATTGGAGTGGCGTGCAGGCTGTGGGTCTCTGGGGACTACCAGTCCTCCTCGCATCAGTACCAGCTTCTCCACTTCCTCTCCCTAAGCTGCAGCTCCCTGGCAGTCCCTGCTGTCTTCAGCAGCATGACCCTGCCAGCATGTAGTATCTTTTTCTGGAGATGCATAGAAACCTAGGAGCCAAGTTAATTCTGTTTCAAAAGATATTTGAGAGGGCAGAGAGGAGGAGAGAGCTCTCCACACACTACAGAAAGTATTTACTGCTCACTTTATGCAGGTTTCTATTTCCCTGCTTACAAGAAGTGGAAGTGAGATAAATTAAGACAGCTCATAAACTCATTCTGGCCTGAAGTCAACAGGGAAAGGATTGGCCTTTGAATGCCTGGTCGAAACTGCTGTGATTCTTTTTTTTCTTTTTTTCAGGTGAATGTAATCTGGTTTTAACGTGCCCTTCTTCATTATACTGCCAGATGGTGTTTAGGCGTAGCAGATGAAGTCAGAGTACCCATGTCACCCTTCCTTTTTAGCCTGGCATGAATATATTGAACACCAGTTCTTGATAACGCTCAGCTGCCGGATTAAAGATGCCTTTGACATTTATTTTCTCTCAGAGGCCTGAAGAGCCAACATAATCATGCCAGACAAATAACTGACGGTTATTCACCATATCATCAGCTGAGCCATTTTGTGCCTTGACTCCTTCTGACCTCATAAGGTAAGTGAAGGTGGTATTTGTATTACTTGAAGAGAAACTTCTAGGTAACACCTTGAACACCTTGTGAGCAGCACAATTTAGTACGTCGCTGTTGTTATCAGCCCACTCCATAACCGTGCTTTGGAGATCAATGTTCCTGAGCTACCCAGGAGGTATAAAACCAAGTTTATATGGAGCTAGTCTGCAGCTAGCCACAAGTAAGAAATAGTATCTTTAGGAGTAGGTCAAATTTTTTATAGGGTGCAGAGGATTAAACACAGTCAGAATCCCAAGGGAATGCAAGGATCTATAAAGTACTAGATTTTTAAAGAGTCCCATCCGCTGCCATTTACAGTAAAATAAAACACATGTTCAACTTGCATCACTTCCTTTTCTATAAAACAAACAAACAAACAAACAAACAAACAAACAAACCCCAAAAAAACCCTAATGTTCAATCCCTTCTTGGGGGACTAAGGTCCTTCTCATCACGGTATTGCCACACTTCTCTATCTGCATCAGCAAACTGTGCAGCCCAGTAAGATTGGATTTATAGAGCCAAACAGCGCTGAGACCCTAGCAGGTTTACTTTCAGAGTGTGTGGCTTACTTCAGAGTCACTCTGGTGTCCTCCCACGGACTGAAACCGTATTACCAGCTGGACCACATTAGGTACACCTTCGGGACACAATTTTTGGTTTATTTTCATCCAAAAGGAGCCCTGGCAGGAGGGTCTGACAACCTTGTCCGCTGAGAACCAACCTGCAGTCAATAGGGATGATGCACCTTAAAAGACCTCTCTTGATCCAAAAAAGGCAACGCAGATGCCAGCACTGAGAAGGACCACAGCAGTGTTACTTTTTGGTTTTGCACAGGCTCTTTTATGCAGGGTCTGTGGTGGTGCTGGTCGCTCCTCCATCTCCGTGGGGAGTGGGAGCAAACACCCAGCCAGAGAGTCCCATGATTGAGGGCAGGTTGGGCAGCTCCCCCGATGCAGGCAGGGTGGTGTCTTCTGCAGTCTGCCCACCCCAAGGGACACATCTGGTCTCTCGCCTGCTTGCTTTGGAAGGATCCCAAGGCACTTAAAAATGAAAGGCTGTAGGTCACTGATGTTTTTGTCCCATGGAGGTGATGAGTATACGCTGTCCAAATAATTTTGCCCTAAAGTTGTAACTGGAGTACAGTGTTCTTGCTGCCTCATCTTTGACTGCTGCACGGCACTGCTGTGAAACGCAAACACTTGCTGCTCTTATTTTACCGAGTGCAAATCAAATTTTACTCATCCTGCTTTCAAACGTGGAAAGTACTTTAGGGGCTTTCAGGGGAAATACAGTTGGGCCAAGCCATGAAGCCTTAGTTGAGCATTGCATGAATTGACTGATGAATCCAGATCTCTTGCTATTTTTGTTTTCTGTGGAGTCTATTTTTGCTACACATATGTTCCATGCCATGCTGTTGCATTCCAAAATAATTATATAGTAGAAAGTTAAAAATATACCTGCAAAATATGATATAGGTGGCATTAAACACTATAAATCTTCCTACAGAGGCTTCGGGGGAAACCCAAAGATTCCCTTTGAGACCCTATTTCCTTCCAGATTGCAAACCCTTCCTAGACCTGCCTAGAAAGTAACACTAAAAGCTGCTTTCACTCCCCATCTCCAGATGTATCTGAAGACGGGGAGAAAAGTAAGAGCAATTAAAGCAAATGTTTTCTCTCAAAACATATGCTAATGCAAGATTACTCAGGAAATTGGATGATCCTGGCAGAGGGTCTTTATATAATATTGTTTTGGGCAAAGTGATGTGAGATGCCGGCGGCTGAGAAAAGCTTGAGGAAAACTGGTGTGTAGCCCTGAAAGAAGTCTAAAGAAGGGGCTTTTGGGTCACAACTTTGACTAAGAGACAGAGCTGGGAGAATCACCGAAACTGTCACAAGGTGCTTAGTTTGAAAAGGCCATCCTACTGTCAATATAATGGCAAACTGTAACCTGAGTTGTTATTATTATCAGTTATCTGTCAGAATTATAAAATGCCTCGAAATAGTCAAAGTCATAGTTTTTTAATCTAGGAGCGATACTTCTCTTATATATTGCACTGCTTCCTACTACAGATGATAGCAAATCATTTTGTTGAACGGCATTTTGTGGGGAAAAAACCAAATATCTTACCAATTTTCATTCTCAGATTTTTGTGGGTAGACCTGTGATATATAATATATATAATATATAATTTTGACATAAAATCCCTATAATTTGCAGAAGACTAATTTCTTATTTTGACTAAAGTGAAGCCGTCTTATTGTTTTCATTTGAAATTTTAATCTGACTTCGTTTGAACAAATTTTAAAAGTACCACACTTAAAGATTTTAAGACAAAATGTACCTACATGTATATCTACATACATACTAGAAATCGTTATGTAATTTGCAATCTATTAGGCAATCCAATGTTATCACTATGTGCATGTGTATATATTTGTATCGACATATAAATAGGAGTCATTTCTAAAAAATAAGATCTTTTCTGATATATTATCAGCATAATTTTATGGGAAATAACTTAGAGTTACATTGAATGAATATTTAGTTGTTACCTTCCTTTATGGTTGATAACATTATAACATGAAAGGGAAAGCTAAGATGCCTTTCAAAGTAACGGTATAGCAATAACACTATATGACAATGCTGGTTGTATTAGCAATAAATCTGTATGAAAACACTGGTTACAACTTTTTACTGCCTTGTTACAGACACTCTACTTAAGCTCTTCTCCAACGATCCCTGATAAGCCAACAAATTGCGCGACTACTTTATCACATAAATTCTTATTCTCTGCTCATCTACACAATACTTCACAATATATTGTGCTTGCCAGTACTGCATTAAGTAATGTGTTTACAGGTTTCCCACACACCTCTCATGTTTCCATCATCCTATTTCTCATATCCCCTTGGAGTATGCAAAGAATGCTTTGTTTTGTTAAGCAGGTACTTTTCAGTGTAGCTGATGCTCTCTCTGTATGTTGAGCAATATCACAAACCTTTACTCACTACTTTGGTTTTATGGTTCCTGTAGGAATCGGTTTGGCAGTCTCAGGCTCTTCTCCGCACCTTAAGATCAACTCTGACATATTATTAAAAATAAAAAGTTCGGCTGTGCCAGGACAAGGTTATTAAAGGGATTGTTCAACCTGGACCTTCAGGTGTATCCTAGCCCCCTGTATATTTAAAGACCTGCTAGTGCTAGTTAATGGGAAGATAATTAGGACAGGTTTTGTATATTCATGTTCATGCAATTTCCCAGTGTACTCATGGTCAAGTTTATAATTGAAAAGTGATAACAAAATGCATGAATAAAGACAGTTGTGTTTGTTAGGTGCTTTGTAACTACACTGACATCTGGTATTAGTAGGAAATCTTATACAATTTTTCTAACTGCAGAAAAAAAATGATCAAATGTGGCGTGCATTTTCAAACAAGAAATACTAAACTGCAGTCTGGCTTCTTTAGAATGTTCCCCTTGAGCTAGCTGTCATTTTCCTTGTGTCCAGCCACAGCAACCTGGCTTTTATTCATGAATTGACCAGGTAAAGAAATGGGTCTTCTTGGTAAGAGTGGGATGATTTTACACGGTGATGCATCGGCAGAGCTGTATAATATCCAGCAGATGTTTACCTTAATCCTTTTTTCTGACTTCCCCTGTCCAGCAGAACTACTTTTATACCCCATACAGTAAGGCTAGTGCTGGAGGTAGAGCTGGCTGTGACTGCTTCTTTTGTATGTTCCTGAAAAAACATTCTGATATGCTACTGTCCTGGTTTGAGGTAAAACAGAACCAATTTTGTTCCGTAACTTTGCTTCTTAGCTGGGCCTCTTCTAACTACTGAAATTAACAGCATATTGTGCGGACATTGTTCACTCTCTCAGAGTGATAAGACCTATGTCTGTAGCTGATGCCCAGGCGTGGTATGCAGAGAGGCTCTTGCTTATACTTACTGCTATAACAGCCAAGGGCAACCAGCTTTGTAATGTGCCCCATTGGAGGGTCGGAAGCGGAAAAGCATAGTGGGGTCCCAACTGCGGGGAGGAGCGGACAGGACAGGGGACCCAAAACTGACCAACAGGGTATTCTATCCCATCTGCCTCATGCTCAATATGAAAGCTGAGGGATCAAAGGGTCAGCTCTCTTTCTTCAATGGCCAATGTCTGAGGAGAACTCTGTCTGTTTGTCTGCCTGTGATCCCCATCCTGAATGCAGATCAGGAATCCAGTTCCTGTTCGTCACTGAGTCCAGCCTGGGACTGCCCCAGTGCCAGCCGGTGTCGTGATTGTCATCCTGGGAGCTTGATACAGTTTTTTATACACTTCATTATTTCCTTTTTTTTATTATTATTAATATTTCATTAAAGTAGTTTAGTTCCTTCTAAACTCATGTCTCTTTTTCCCTCCACTGCCTCTCTCTTTGAAGAGGGGTAGAGGGGAGTATCTGTTGGTCCCATCTGGGGTCCCCCACGTCCCCAGTAGTCGACTTGGCCTAAACCATGACAATTACGCCTGGATTTTTTTCTCTATGTCAGATAACGCTGGGTGACCCTGAAATAGTGTTTCCAAATGCTGCAGAAATGTCCAACAGTATAAAAAATATCCACTGCTATTCATGAATAGGAAGAAATTATCTACATTGTTACTTTTACTTCCAAAGCTAAGATTGAATGCAAATGGTTCTCAGGCTAGAAGAATCAGATGAACTTAAAAGTTGACCTTGTGAATATGTTCTTCAGTACTATTTTACCTACTTGTTGCAGGTGAATATTGTTGTTGGCTAAAACTGACATAACCCAGGTAAGCTAAACAAGTATTGCTGCATACATGAAGAACTAGCTGGCATGACTTTCTCTGTGTGTGAATTTGCAGTGCCCATGGGTCTTTTTGCCAATCCAGAAGACCAATCCAGACAGAAGGCTGTCTGCTTTAATCCTTACCCTTTGAAATGGCCTGAAAATTTTGATACCTGAGCTCCAGGAGGGCAGATGAGCTATTAATGAGTGGCTCTGGGCGAGATGTGTGCCTGCTGTTTGGTATGGACCATACCATGGGTGTCAGGGAGTGTATTTCACCCCTCTTCTAGCTAGGTTTCACTCTTTACCATATTGCTTTCTCTTTATTTTTCCATCTAGTCTTGAAAGCCAAGGAAATTCATGTAGGTAATGAGAAGGAAAAAGCTGTCGGTAGGATAGCTGGCTGCGCTGTTCAAAGGTTGACATCAATACTAATGACTCATTTTAGGAATGCTAAAATGCTTTATTTCAGCCTTTTGTAAAAACACTTTTTACCGTTGGTTTTGAATAACATATTCCGTTCACCTTTTAACAGTTAACTTCAAAGGGTTATACAACTCAAAAAAAAATTATTTTCTTTAGTTTCTGGATTATTGAACTATTTTGATGAGCAAATATTTTTCAAAGATTTTAAACATTTTTCTTAATTTGAAAAAAAATAAATTTGAAAAAGTGTCTTGTGACTGGCTTTGAATATCTTCTAAAGTATTTACATTGTGGCTTCACTTCCCATTTTGCTTTTTTTTGACAAAAAAATCAAGTTAATTGACTGATTTTTAGTATATATGACTTGAATCTGAAGCTAATAACTTGATCTTCTAAGCAGGAATTATAATTCAATTATTCATATTTTTTTTTTAATTTATTGTCTGTATTTACACTATAGCTTTTTAGAGATGTTATAGCCTTGAGTTAGAATAACTAAAGCTCTCTTTTCTGATCTGCCGGCCTGGGTGAGAATAACAAAACACCAGTTTGCTAAATGCATTTTCATCTCGCCCATTCATGCACAGTTTAGAATCCATCATAAAGCTACGCTTATTTAAATTCCTTACAATGCAAAAAATGTATTTCCTCCCCTATCAGAGTCATGAAGAGAGGTGTAATCTATAAATCAACTTTGGGGTTTTTTTTTTGTATTTGAGGATTTTCTGGCCTCTCCCTCTGAGGATTAAAAATCATGTCTCAAGGCAGGCCATTAAGCATCATTTATCTATCTGAGAGATTTGTAGGTGCAAGAAAAATGGTGGTTAGACTTGAACAAGGAAAGATCTACAGAAAGAAGAAACTCAAATTCTCTATTAGTTCTGCTCTGTTGGAAGTTGGACACTGCTGTAGTTTTTATTTAAACTTAAATACATTGCATTTCACTATATGAATCATAACAACCAGTATATTTTCTGTGATAAATTGGGAAGGAGAGAAGAGCATGACATTGTGCTTTCACAACTTGCAAATTGTTTCTCTCTCTTTTTTGAGTGGCTTAAAGTAGAAGATGGGAAGTGAGGCTTCTCTAGGTTAGCAGGGTTTTGTTGGCAAGGCAGACCTAATAATAAAACCAATGTTGTCAAAACTAGCATTTCTAGTTGTTAAGAAGTACTTGATGTGAACACTAGTAGTACCTAACCAAACACTTTCTAAACTTTATTAGGGATGAATAGGAAATGATTAATGCAGTGGAATATAACAACATATAAAGACAAATTAGAATTTATTTTTTTGTCAAGAAAGTCCCAGTGGTCTATTAAAATTATTAAATATTTATGTCCACTCTTTATATACTTGAGAATAAAAGACGACAATAAGACTTCTGTGTTCTACTGCACAATCTTTGGAAGCAGGGAGGATGCAAAGCAAAAGGCTGGGTCCAAAATCTGTGCAGTTGAAGTGACAGCTCAGAGTCACAGCTGACTCAGAAATGCAAGTAGGTTTTTAAAGTTATTTTTGTTTAACTTACTAAAGGCAGACACGTTGCATGAAACAAGTAGTATACATAGTGAATTATTATTTTACAAACTTCTGCTTTATTAAGGTGTATGTATAATTATTATTAAGTCTCCATATTCAAATGAATTCTTACGGCATTGCTAAATATCAGCAGTACTATCAAGCATTGTGTCTGTGTACCAAATATCATTACGAACTCAATATTCACTCCCTTCCTGATACCTAAAATAGCTGACAGCTTCTGATATTGTAGTCTCTGCAGAATAATAGATATGGAGTTTTCCATAGGCACCATTCTTAGTACTGTCCTAACTGTGTTTTAGCCATATCAACATAAAAGATATGATTTTATTATGAGTTCACTGTGTAGATTTTGAGAGCCACGGGGAATGAGCTGAAAAACGAGCACCTGGGTGCGAAGTGAAGTTTAGTGGTCTGTTTGGCATGAGAATTTGGAGAAGCAGTCACAGCCAGGTACTCCTGAGTTATTGGTAATAACAGATCCTGCCCTATGTGTCTTCCTGAGGACAGTAGAGTGCAAGTTCACCAGGACTTGGTGAAAGTAAAGGAGATATTATGATGCTTGCCATTTTCCATTCAACTAGCAGTCAGGATCACAGCTTTCTTCCAAGAACAGCACAGACTGCATTGCAGCTGCACTCTGATGTCTAGAGTGACCATCCAAAGATTGGGATGCTGCAGAGGCTGTGGCAGTTTGACCTTTGGTCTTATCTGGCAAGCCTGTTTCTGTACAAGGCACCATGCAGAGCAGCCTGTGGCTGTGAGACCTGCAACACCTCCCCAGGCTTCAGTTGTGGGAGAACATGGGAGGAGGAGAGAAGCTGGCATGGGGACATCTGGATGTGGGGACCAGATATGTCTTAGACATAGGCTGTGTGATTCCTTCCACTTTAATGTTAGCTTTCAGCAGCTCCAAACCTATGCTGCCCCACAAGCAAGCAGAGTGACGACAGAGTGTGCTTTGGGCAACAGCATGATACTTTGCATTTCTTGGAAGGCACTAGATCTCCAAGCAGCTTCCAAGGCACATGCAAGTGGTGAGCTGCCAACTGGCTGGGGACCACTGCTGCAGGAAAGGAAACATTACAAGGAAGTGTTCTTTCTTGCTTTGTATTAATTGAAAAATTGAGGGCTAATTTGTTTTCAGGGAAACTGTCTCAAAAAATGAAATTTGGATTTCCCTTCAGCAGGGAGATATAAAAAAAATTTGCCTATTGGATATGTACCTCTCAGCCTAGTGCCAGGTTATCCCTCTTGGATTCTTTCAGAAACAATAATCAGCAAGATTGGGTTTTGGGTGGAAAAGAAATACAGATCTTACTGCAAGGCATAATAAGAAGTGATTAAGCAACCACGTGGCACATGGAACTGTCTTTTTCTTTCTGTCTTTTTCTTTCTTTCACAGATGTACTGCGGAGTATGGAAAGCAAAAAAATAATTAAATTGCATTGCTTCTGTGAACTTCTGCCTGTTAGTGTGTCTGTCTGTTGGCTGAGTTCATAAAACCACAAGCTTAATATCATCTAGATTAGAATCAGAAGTAGGCATGACACCCTTTAAAGTTAACAAAAATTTCATTTCCGTTCTTGTTATATGATTCACAATCAGTGGTAGTTATCTACTAACACATACTTTGCCCTGACATATGTCAGCTTGTGTGTTTTTAATTATGTTTATTTTGCTGTGATTATTTTTGGAATAGATTACATTGCAGACTTATTACATTGACTAATAACTTGTATGAATATATTCATTTAATACTGCTCCAATTTTGCTTTGCTGATCTTCCTTAATAATAGAAGAAATTGATTATAATGAAGAATTTTAATGTTTAAGTCAGTCACTGATGACCACTGATGTATTCAAACTGTTGACAGGCCAGCTTGGGTTTTGATGGTTAGGATGTAGAGGGAGAAGATGTTTCCAGTCCAGAGTCATCAGAACTACATAAGATTGCTGAGACCACAGTTTCTTATGTTGACTAACATTATTCAACTTGTTTTTCTAGTGGGACTTGTAGGCTTACTCTGCCTTAATCCATCTGTTATGTCTTGCAATCTTTTGGGGTAAGAGACTGTCTTTTTGTTCTATGACTGGACAGTGGTTTAGTGCAATGAGGTCCTGACTTATGAAAAAGTCTGCTAGGTACTTACTAACACAGACCAGTAAAAATACTGCTAGCACCTGTTCATCACTGAATACAGAGTAGACTTATGTCTCGTACTGCTTGCTTTTATCTTCTTGGACAAAAAAAGGGCTCCAAGTATGCTGTGCACATGGTGCCTGCTGTGTGTGGCCACTTGTTCTGCACAAAGCCTTCGGTTTCCCTGTTCTTCTCACGCAGAGGAGCAGCAATGGGCAGAAATACCATTCTTCAGCCTACCAATCGTGTGTGAGACAAGGACAAATTGTGTGAGGGACCAACTACAAGAAACACTTTGTTCTATAAGGAATTACTCTAGGAGTATCTAGTAAATCCTTTGTATTCCTCCTGCCACTGTACAATCTTCCTTTCCTCCCCTGATTCTGAATAGCAGTTTCCAGTCTCACCTTCAGTCTTGCATTTGTGCTTAGCCTTGGATGTCCCTCTGCTGAGATGGATAGAGCATGCAAACAAGCCATTTACACTTGCAGACAGGCCCAGAAGCAGCGCTACCTGTGAGTCACATTTATGAGTCTGTCAGAGTCACACTGTTAGAAAAATCCTTTTCTCAGCTTGGCCTCCATTTTATATGAATTTAAATGAAGGCAGAGAAGTTGCTAGGATGCTAACTCTTCTGTTACACTGTGCTGTAGGAATATCATATAATGCAAGGCAATAGTCAGATTTTCCTTTATTAGATATGACTGACCAGACCCATTAATACTTAATGGGAATAAGACTACTGGACAGTCTTATCCAGGATGTGCAATGGTTCTCTAGAGCATTATGTATTGCTTTAAATCCTGGATTCTTCCAAGTTCAGCAGTCTTTCTGCAGGACACCATAATGATTGAAATTGACGGAGGCACTCACCCTAATGGCTTCCTAATCAAATTGGAAAAGACTATTTTCAAGGATGGAAGATCATCTCTGAAACATACTTCCTTCCCTTTGGACTATCACTGTCAAAAATAGTTGGCCTTCTGGTTACTCAGCAAATTTCATTTATTGTCCCAAACTTCTTTAATGGCAATGGAAGCGGTAAATTGATTGGACTGAAAACCTTATGATTATTGTACTAGGAAGATTTAATATCATGTATAAATTTATATACACATGTGTGTGTTCATATATGTGTGTGTGCACACATATATTTCATCCTCTGCTCAGGTTTTATAAAAATATATACCTTGATTTTACATCTCAGGAGCCTTTGGTTAGATGTATCTTTACCTCACTTTGAATTAAGAGAAATAAATCTCTTCTGGATAAACTGTACTTCTGAAGCTGAGATTATGTTGCTACTTGAAAAATGTTATTGTTCATAGAAGAAAAACTGAAGAGGTTTATTAGAACTTGAAGTCAGTTAATAAAAGACAAAGAATGTTAGACTTGCCTTCCTGTTTTGATTGCTTTCTCAAGGCAGTGAGTCTGCTCTTTCTCAACATTGCATTAATGCCCTTCAGCTAGTTCCATCACAGTCATTAGGTAGTTTCTCGACTGTCCTGTTCTTCAGTCTCTCTCCTGTGCTGTGGGACCAATGGAATTGTCACAGGACCCAAGGACAAGATACATGGCACTGCTGGCATGGCAATTTGGGCAGCCTTTCTAAGCCTGTTGTTGCTTTACAGCAGGAAAATAAAAGAAAAGTGATGGCAGCCAGCCACTGCGGCCGGCATGGCTGAGCAGTTAGATATGACACAACACTGTGCCCCTGACTCACTGGTGATGACTGATGAAGATCACTAAACAGGTTAACTACTGTAAAGTCTGAGGTAGCCAAACCTGGTGGACTGTGGGACCCAGGAGATCACCCTCTTCCTTTGCCAGAGCTGTGGGAGGTTGCTCTTTTCATTGCAGATCCCAGCTCCAGCCTGATCTCCACCCTCAGGGAAGGGAAAACAACTTCTATAGCTCTTCTCTTTCTTAGTCACCTGCTACTCTGACCTGAAGTTCTCTAGTGGTTCGCACACATGCATGTACTGTGGGTCGTTGCAACAGCTGGCCCTGGCCTGTGCCCGCACCCCAAGCATGCCCTCCCTGAGGGGAGGACACCGCTGCTCCTGTCCCACCACTGGCCTGCCCCACTTTGAGGTCCCTGTGTTATGGTTGGAAGAAGCTACAACAATTTATTTTTGTTTAGACCATTATTCTATCACCTGATGACCCCTCCCCACCCAGGAAGGGGTACCTGAAAAAGCAAGGAAACACAAGGGTTGAAATATAAAAAAGATTTAATAGAATAAGATTAAATAATTAACATTAATAATACTAAAGAACCATTATTGATCCCGATACCAATATAAAATATACAGGGATTATACTTGGACAATCCTATCAGTAGGAAGATGTGCACTCCCAACAGTGACAGCAAATGTTGGACACTGTGAGCGCTACAGCTTCAGGAGGAAGAGAAGGCCTCAGGGGTCTGGCATTGGGGCAAGAAGTTCTCAGGATGGCATCTGTAAAGGAAGAGAGACAATTCCTCAGCAAATGTTCTAGTTTATATTGAATGTGACGTTCATGGTATGAAATAACACTGTTGGACAGCTTGGGTCAAGTGCCCGGGTCTCACTTCTCCTCATCCCCAAACCTGGCTAACTCAAAAACACTGAGACCTTGAAACACATGTATCATAGCTGGCTATGAAATAAATATTTTCACAAATTCAGACACTGGAGTTCAGACACTAGAGTCTTCTTAAAATGAAGTTTTCCCTAGCATTAGAAGAGACCTTAGTGAAAAGTAAAATTACTGATAGAGAAATTAGTTCTGTGTCACTCAAACCAGGACACCCTGGCAGTCTGCCTGCACCAGCTCTGAAGGGGGTGTATGCTCACCCAACACTGAGTTAGAAGTAGGATTTAATAAGAAAACAGAACAGACTGTAGCCATCAAGTATAGTGCTCTGAAAAAGGAACTGACTGGCTGCCTGCTCACATGTGGCTGGACCATTTTATCCTCCTTCCTCTTCTTTTTTCTATGCTTGTTCCTCCCCAATCTGCCATGATCCCTCCCTTTATCATCCTGCCTTCCCTCCCCTAAACATCCAATAGCTATTCCATGATGCTAAATATCTCATCTGCTCCATCCTAAAATTCTCTTTCCCATGCACCCCACCATTGATCCTACATCCCTTTAAAAGGAACAGCCTTTGTCAGGCAGAGAGTTTCTTTGGTGGGTTTCACTCCAGGGCCAGTGGCCTAATCATTCCTTGTTGTGCAGAAACTTAGTGTTTTCTGTTCTTCACTGGTCTGATCTCTTGGGTTCTTATGCTGTCAATGATCCTCTGCCTACTGCCCATTAGCAATTTGGTTAGCTTTTAATCTGATAAACCAACAGAGTTAGCCTCCAACCATGGAGGATTTTCTCTGTCTATGGCTATGCCTTGGAATGACTTATTCAAAAAGCTAGAAAAACAATGGAATTGAAAGGAAAGGCCCCAGGTGAGGCACAAAGTCTAGACACACACAAAAAAAAGAACTGGCCAAACATTGTGGTTTTGTGTAAAGAAACACATGTAAGTGGAGGAGTTCCTACTCCAAAGAAAATACTGTCACTTCAGGGAATTAGACATGCAATTTGGGAGGGGCTGTGGCCTGCTCTTATACAATGCTGTGCTTGATACAATGCTGTGCTCTGCAACAAAAGGCTTGATATAGCTTTTCCCTCATCATTGACATTGAATCAAGGAAGCACAGGCATCTTACTGACCTCAAAAAAGAGCAAAACTTCAGTGCTGAACAAAGATTGCACTTGTTAGAGTTTGGTAAACTGCCAAAAGACTACAATCCCAAATGCTGATCTTAAAAGAAGAAGAGTCTGTACTTTGGAAAGGTGGGAATGCTCCCTGTTGATATTTGGGAAGAGAAGTATGTAGGTTCCCAAACAATAACCATTTACAAGATGTTCTATTTTCAGCATCATTTGTATTACCATTTTCAAATATGATTTTCTGTAGCATGAAGAAGAAAGTTACATATGAAGCTAGGAAGACAATGGTTAGGCAAAAGGGCTGTGCATATGCAATAGCCTGGGAAGTATACATGTTTTCTTGGCTGTCTGGTTTCTAACAGATTGGTGGTTTGCTTTTGGCTTTTATTTTTTTACTGCACTGTAAATCTGCTAACCTCCTATGTGTTGCAGAAGTTTAAGCATCTATGAATTTGCACAATTTGGAATGGAATTTGCAATGCATGGGGGGGGTTGCATATATAACAGGCAGAAGTTTATTTATGGAGACCCATAATAATGCACTGTAGGTTACTGAAGTATGTAGGATGAACAACCATAATAATAATAATGACATCATAAATTTCTAAATTGCTGTTAGGGAGTAGGGCTTGGGGAGGCTGGTAGCAAAGGTACAAGCATTTTCCTGTAATTGCTCTATAGTCGTGTAAGTCAGACTCTTTTCTTCTTTTTTTCTTTTTTTTTTTTTTTTTTTTTTTTTTAATGCTTGAAATGAATAATGCCAGTTCATGCAAGCTGGCTATTCTTATAGGTTACATTCCTGTTGCTTGTACAACAAATTTGAAAAATGGTTTGTGTGTGTGTATATACATATGCACATATGCATAGCTTTATCTCCTATTATCTGGAAAAGCTTAAAAAGCCTTTTTTGTTTTGAGACTTGAAATGTGTGCGGCTTCTACTATCATCACTATGTAGACTTCCCTGTCTATAAAATGGGATTGTCAGAATTCAGGAGAAACTTGTGCTTCTCCTTGGTGCTGTGAATCAAGCAAATTGAATCAAGGAAATGCTGGATTTCTTCAAGTGCCTTGTGAATAAGAATTACTGGCAATAAAAAGCTCAGCATTTTGTAAGCTTCTCACCCATGCATCTACCCTGCCTATACACCTTGAACATTCACCTCATGGCTCCCTCCTTTCTCCCTTTTCTTCTTTTTCCCCAGATCACTTTCTTTTGTCTCTTTTGTGTACAGTCGGCGTTATTCTCTCTTTCAGTCTGTGCTCTGTGCCAGCTCTGTCTTCCCAGAAGGAGACCTCTCAGAGGGCAACTGCCTGTTCTGCTCACGACAGCGTTTGTTGAGGTGGATGGAGATGTGGATGAGCTGATAGTTCTACATCTGGAAAATATATGCAAGGCCACGATCAGTCCACACATCCCTCTCCACGAGTCAGCACCAGAAACGGCTGTATGAATCACATATTACTCAATAGCCTCTTAAGCGTTAAAGAAGGCACAATCTCCTACCAGTTTCCAGGGAACTGTACTGAAGAGCATTTCATTGTACCCTGAAGGGTCATGTGAGAAACAGTTTGTAAAATTATGTAGCACGCCAGGCCCTTAAGCTCTGTGCAGCTGACCTATATGTTCGCATACTGGTATTCAATTTATCCTTGTCAATTGCCTGGTGCTAAGACTAATTTCCCAGTTCAACATTTCTTCAAATTTACTAACTTTTTTATACTAAATATTTTAAATATCCAGAGCTTAGCACAATGCAGACCTTTTTCACTCCATACTTAGTGTGTTTTAAAGCATCACCTGGCTTCTGAGGTGTCCAAAACTGATAGAGAGCTTAAATATGAGAAAAGTCCAGTAAAAACTACTGAAAATAACCTCTATGGGCACATACAGTGGGCTTCTGGCTGCTATAATATCCTTTTTCAATCAAAACCACAGCTCTTCTGTATGTGGTAAACCACCGTGTAGAGTGGATAACCTTGACAGAGTAATGGAATATTAAGGCAAGTTCTAAAGAGTTTGCATTCCTAAGTTATTCAGACTGTAAAAATGTACAGTGAAATATTTTGTGCTTCAGTAAAAATGCCCCAATGCCATTCCTTTCTTTCAGTGG
This sequence comes from Anarhynchus alexandrinus, assembly GCA_008711295.1. Classification (NCBI taxonomy): domain Eukaryota; kingdom Metazoa; phylum Chordata; class Aves; order Charadriiformes; family Charadriidae; genus Anarhynchus; species Anarhynchus alexandrinus. Next base: position 1,425,187 of record VUYV01000070.1, read on the forward strand.
ATGCATATTCTGCTATTGCCATTTCTTGTGCTCAAAATTGTGTTCTCAGGTGATTCTCTAGTTTATACAGAGCAAAGGCTTAGTCTCATTGCTCATCACTGCAGTCTCCTAATGACTCTTTGGAGGTTAGATTTGGCAGACGTCCCTGGTGTGTCGCCGCAGGGAAGCTCGCGGGTCACAGCTGGGGTGCCAGGCTGCCATGACCACAAGCACAGCTTGTGCCTCGGAGCGCTGGGTGATGGGGTGCACAGCCAGCATGGATGCACCTCCTCCAACCCCTGGGCTCTGCCTCCAGTTATCCCTGCCAGCCCTTAGGGCCATCCTAGACTATTGCCACCTCCAACGGATCTTGACTGCGGCATATCTTATGTGCCCTTTTAAAATGTCCACAGCTGCAGGAGCAGGACCAAGAGGGACCTGGCTCTATACTGGTGACTGTACAGTCAAGTTGTGCATCTATCAGCCTGGCACTGGTGATGCTGTGTAGTCTCACTGCAAGTATGCAGGATGAACAACTGTAATAGTAATGACAATACATTTCTAAATTGCTATTGGGGAGTAAGGCTTGGGGAGGCTGTTAGTAAAGTCGTACATCTATAGCCCCTGAGCATCACTCCTGTTCTCACTTTCAGCCTTCCACCTCTTTGCTGCGGTGGCTGATCCGTGTCCCCCATGCAGTGAGACCTGTGCGGACGGACTAGTGGTCCGTGTCAGGCAGCACCAGTGATGCTGACATGGGGACATCGTGGAGTGCAAACAAGTACCAGTGTTAGGCAAGGCTCCGACGGTGCTACTTGGGCTAATGTCAAACCCCAGCAGAGATATCAGGAAACAGAACAGAGGTCTAGAAACAAAAGTTGCTGAAAAGTACCTGTGACATAGTGATTGCCGTGACAAATCAGTATGTTATGTTGCTGTCTTCATGAGAACTAGGATATCACCCACAGAAGAAATAAATTTTTAGAATACTAAACATTTAGAGGCTTATAACAAACTATGGTAAAGCAATGAGAACTGCAAATATCCCCATACGTACCTTGAAGAGAGCTTCATTAGCAGTAGAAGGCCAGCAAGCCGGATGGGTTAAAGTGAATAAAGGAGGAATGTTAATGGAATGGCAAACTGTTTTAAAGCACATAATGATTTCATATAGCAGTACACAGGATAAAATGCCCCTTTGCTATAGATAAATATCCAAAGACCTTTATGAAATCTGCCATTTATAGTCTCCATTATTCTACTTCTTAGTTGGGCATAGGCACAGGTGATATCTAGTTAACTGAATTAGAACTTGTGAAAATTGGGTTTATCTCATGGGCATCTGAAAATCTGCAGCATATGCTATTATTACGCCTGATACCATAAGCCCTGATCCCAGCCCTGTATAATACCAAGAGCAAGAGGAGATAGTTCAAGTTCCCAAAAGCTTATGCTCTAAGGACAGTAAGAACTGTAATATGCATGCAGGGTGTTGCTGTGCAACAGCCAGTGTGAATTCTGTATTTTTAAATTGAGATGGGAAGAAGGAAAAACCAGTTATTTAGCTATAAAAAAAAAGAGAGAAACAAAGAAGGAAAAAGAGGGGATAGAGCAGAAAAGATGAAGTGATTGATGGAGAGAATGTGTTAGGGTTGACACAAGAAAACAGAAGGAATGGCTGGAGCTAGCAGCTAAGTAGAAAGACAAACAACATTCAGATTAAATACTACAGAAAACAGCTTTGTATCATCATCAGTGTTGAAGGTCAAAGCCTCAAATGTTCCTGCAGCTGTTCTTGCCAATATAAGTCTGCAGCTGCCTCTATTCAAAATAAATCCCAGATACTATTTAAGTGATAGCTGGCATATACATTTTAAAATTTAAGGAATGCTAAGCATTCTTCAGACATCGTCTGCCGAAGTGATTTATCATGGAAGTGAGCTTTCAGTGACTCACCTGGTGGTAATATAATCTTATTTTTCTGTAGTAGTAACGGCAGAATGATTAAATAACAACTAGCTTAAAGTAATGCTTATGTTTCCTTATTATATTTCCCACATGTATTTTTATTTATTATTTCTATTATGTTGTAGTGTTCTCCAAACAGGTAATATACTTATAAAAATTCCAAAGACTAATTTTTCAAAGGGAGTAGGCAGTAAGGAGCCTCTGTCCAACAAGCCTTCGGAGGGGGTTCACAGACATGGCAGCAAATTGTGTCTGTTAAAGTAAATCTAAGTTAGCAAAAGTCTACACTGTGGCCACTTCTCTTCTTCTCTCAGTGCCTGCGCTAGATGGTTTAAAGCAAAATCATATATGCATAAATGAGTTGTCATCTCCTTAATACCTGTAGGACAGACAGTCAGTACAGACTGAGATAGGCAAACCACATGGCTGGAGAATCCCTCAGCTGACAGGCGGGAAGAAGCACCGATTGTGGCTCGACATTCAGACAGCATGCCTTGGCCAGCTTCACGGTCTGCAGTAATTCAGTGTCAAGCCTTGCAATGGAAATGGCACTTTGGAAACATTGCACAGTACCATTGGTTTGTTGTGCCATGATCCTGTGGCCCAGTGATGATCTCCACGACCTTCCTTTTTTTCCACCCTACCTTCAGAAAAGCTCAGATATGGAAAAGAAAGAGTATCATCGGCTTTGTTTTTTTCTTCCTCATACTGTGGAATTCAGGGCTCTTTTGTTCCTGCTTGACTCTATGGAAAACCTCCGCGAGGTATCTGTGTGTTCAGCCTTTTCCCCACATCCTTGAGAAAGTCCAGCCACAAAGCATTACTCTGCCAGCACTTTCAGCATCTCCCTTCAGTTCTTAGATGTCATCACAAATCTCAATGGGGATCGAGATTGCCCGAAGGCAGCTGGCAGGCTCTGCAGGGCCACCAGGATTGACAAAACTGCAGCAGGAGTGCCCATGAGTTAGAGATGCAACTTGAGGAAACCTACGGGCGTACTTACTGCACACAGCTGAGAGCATCTCTCGAGTGTCCTGAATGGGCTCATGTAAAAACTATTTCAACAAAGCCATTTTTATCATGTCATCATATTTGCTGTCTCACTGGAATTACAAAATTGCTGTGGTACCAGAAACCTGGAAGCCTTACTGATGGGCTTTTCTTTGATGACTGATATGTAGGAAAAACTTCTTTACTCTGCTTTACTCGGTTGTTCTCACTTGTTTCCAAACAACTGTGAAAACTTTACAGTTTCCAACCTTTCAGAGGCATCTTTTGTGTGTCACTTTTGCTTCGTTGATGGACAGAAGTAAACAGGAAAATGAAAAGTCTTTCTAACAGTCAGAAAAAGCTTTTCTAACAAAGCCATTCTCACAAGCCTGTGAGTTGGCAAGGTCTTATTTTTCTTACCTTGAGACAGGAGATGCATGCTGTTCAATTTAAAACAGGCAAAAAGTAATCAGCCACTCCTATAAATTCCTGTAAATAAGTAAACACCTTCACAAACTTAATCTCAAAAAGTCAAGTTCTTAGAGCTTCATCCTCCTTCAGTTTTGTTCCATTACTAACCTTTACAGAGCAAAGCAAACAATTGGACTCCACTGACCATAGCTCATTAGTTTCAAGCAAGGCCTACTCTGGCTGTGATTTATGTTCTGGACCTAGAGGTCATAGCGTTTCGTGTTCACCCTCCTATAGATTTATTCTTGGCTGCTGAGGCCGTGTCCTAACGACCCCTGCTTTAGACACACTTTCTCAGCTATCTGTTGTTGGTTGGTCTGTTTTCTTTTCCATTGATGTGTAGCTTCACTTGCTCTAAAGAAGAAGAAATTCAGGTTATCACCTCCAATGCCATACGCTGTTTTTTTCACATATAAGAATAAATAAAAAATGGCTGTCCTAACAGATACGTAATATAGAGTATCTTAATTATAGTGTAAATTGCTAGAAAATGCAAAAAGCTTTTTAATATTTTGTTTGCTGGCAGATGCAGAAGTTGCAAAACCATTCTGTTCCAGTAGAGTGAGGGACGACCCCTTTTTTTTCCTTTCCTATTTTTTTAAATTTGACTGAGTGATAGAGAAAATATTCCAGATCTTCCTTATAAACCATCTGCTCTGTCTATGATTGTCTCTCAAGTGCAGGACTCATGAAAGCCCAGAGACCCCTGCAACCTTTTAAAGAGACGTTGAGTATTGCTGACTACAAATACTACTCTTTTGCTTCATTGCTTTTTGCTAAAGTGTGTGTATTCATGTTCGATTTACAACAGTCACTCTGATGTAATGGCAGATATGATAGCTGTCTAAATATAAGGATTTGTAAAGTATAAATTAGAAGCAGGCACATAACATTTTGCCTACGTGTTGTATGAAATCTCTGACCGGGTCATTCAAGAGGAGCAGAGAAAATGAGTTTCTTAAAATTCTGAAAAAAAACCCAACCAAAACTAAACCCACTGAGGTTCCCCTTAGACAACTGCTCTAGAAAATGAGCTATCAGTTTTCTTGCAGGTGATCCTGACAGCAGATCTGACAAACTGTTTGTTTGGCTGCTTTGACAGATATTAAGCTTCACTGCATCCCCCTAAAGGGGGAGTACGCTTTGAGTCCTTACCCCTGCAGCCTGCACAGGCAAAGGTGCAAAGATGCAAAAGAGAGACAGAGCTTCGAGAAGGAACTATCTATCTGGTGAAAAGGGAGCCTTCAATCTAGAGTGGTTATTATTCAGCTATGGTTTTCTAATCAATAACCATGACACTTTTCCCTGCACATAATTATGTGATTAGGTTACTGTCATTTAAAATATACATAAAATCGTCAGTATGTAAAAGGCCATCTAAAAATATACATTTAATATTCTATAATACTTCTTACACATGCACAGTATACTTTTACAGGATGTATTTCATAAAGGGTTGTAAGAATATTTTTCCAGCTCTTTCTCTGAAGTGGAGAACCTTGAAACTGAATCAGATTATTTTCTCTTCCTGTACTGAGGAAAGTAAAACATTTTTCCTTCCCACTGTACGAATGTAATTCGGGAATCTTGCCACTGTTTCTGCCTATTACTAGTATTAACTAGCTCTTACGTAGTGCTCAAAACAAAGAAAGGCAAAGAAATTATTTTGCCAAAGCTACTGAGCAAGATCAGGAGGAGAATTTAGGCTTCCTGACTCATAGTGTCATGCTATTTACATTAAATCCCACTGCTTCTCGATAACCTGTCACCTTTGCGTTTGTTGTGCAAAATATTGATAAAATGTTGATAAAATGAATGACTGCCATCTCATATTACATTTAGAGAAAAATCATAAACGTTTTCTCTATTTTTGAGACAGAATCCTTGAAAAGAAGCACAGACATTAGTCTGACTAACCCGGATCTGATTATGCCCACGGCAAGGAAGTTTCTTTATCTGTCCTTTTTGCAATGCACCTCAGTTGGGCTTTAAACATCTCTTAACATACCAGTGGAGTCTTCTCACTCAGGTGCCTTTTAGGTTTCAGCAGTTTATAAGCCATTCCCAAAATTGCTTCAAAATTCTTAACACTTTGAGATGTAAAACATGGGCCTCATATTTTGCACTTTGTTTTCTGTACAATAACAAGCGAAACAGTATTTGGTGTTATTGTAATTTCTGTAATTTCTTTATGACTTTGGTCCTTAGGATAATTTTTTTTTTTTAAAAAAAAGAAATGAGTCCTCTACAAAGCATAGCGGGCAGCTGGCCAGAAATAACCATAAATGCTTTCTCAGCAGTGTGAAACATCTGAAATGAAAGACAGATGTGGTGCAGTGCCCGGGAAAGGAAAGGAGTCTTGACATGATGGCTCCTGCAGAAATACAGCAGACTGATATAAATCAATGGAGTAATGCAAAGCATAGCCATAAAGTTTACAAGAAGGCAGATTAAGCCACAGAGATATAGGGCTAGCTTAGAAACTTTGATGAAGGCTGTTGCCAGAAGCTAAGGTGGACACATCTAAGGTGGAAAGGACTAGGAAGCAAAACCTGCATCCACACAACTCGAGCTGCAGGAGTATTTGTGGTGTCGCACTGCTGGCTTCACGATCTGGAAAAGGGGCTGAGTGCAAAATGTTGATGGAGAGCAGAGACTAATAAAGGAAAACTACAAGCTATATTTATGTGACCAAGATTTAGAGAATAGTTTAATTGAACATTTAAAGCATCACTGCTGAATCACTGGCTTCAATGGGATGGCAAAACTTTTATTTGTTAAAGATTGAAAAATTGTCAACTCCTGCTCTTGGATACCAGGATACTCATCAACTAACCAGGGGTGTCTTGCTAAATTAGAGCCTGTATAAATTATTTGTGAACACAAGTAGTATATTCTTACACCTGAGCTAGTAATTATTACCATCTGTGAAATTTAGTTCCCCAGTTCATATCATCTCACCAAGTCAAACATGAAGTGAAATTAGAAATAAAAAGACAGGCTTTTATCATTCAGGCATTTGCCTTTTGAAAACTTACACAATAATGCTGTTAATGTGGGTTGCAGTGCTTTAATGTTCAAAAGCTTCATGTACTGACACTGGAAATGTTCTGTACATAAAAGGAACACCAAGAAAAATCTAATTTACTGCCTCAAGACATCTCCATCTTTCTCTTATTTTGTATTACCATTTGGCTTATACAGAAAAGGTTCTTGGTTCACTGTTGCATTGGTAAGTTTTTGTGTTCAGTTTTGTCATTCTCATTTAATCTTGCAATATGTGAACAATAGCAAAATTCATATTAATACTTACCTAAAACCACTGCCCCCCCCCCTTTCTTTTGGTAATAAAGTTTTTCACTGAATGTAAATTTCTGGGTCTGGCTAACCTATGCTTTCTCATTCAGTAGTTCGTTTTTTCAATGGAAAGGAAAAACAGTAATTTTTTTTACATTGACTCTACATAACTGACAAGAAATGAGTTAAAGAATGGATGAAAACTAATCAGGCTTATACCTCAGAAGAATCCTGGCTGAGAAAAGACTTCTTCATTAATTATACCTGGTCTTGCTTCCGTGAAGTTTTAATGAAAAGAAAAAGGTGGCAAAAACTATGAAGGCTTTTCTTTAATTCTGAATCTCTGTTATTTTCGTTTGATTTATGCTTCTGGCCTTAATAGGGGAGTCACTGATGATCTGAAAGCAAATATATGGCTATGCCTACATTAGCAAGCAGGTTAGCTCACTAGGAGTATAGCAGTAGATCAAAGCAGTTGATGCTGGAGCCCCAATATCATATGCAATTTGCACATTTTACTTTAGGCTGCATTTATCCTGGTCTGAAGAATTGAATGTCCTCACCATGCATGTGGTTTGAAACTGGCCTGAGCCCGTATCACTGGTTGAAGTCCGTCAGGGTTTGTAGTGCATTAGATCTGCACCTGAATCAGGGATTCCTGTTTAATTTCATCTGAAAGAAATCCAGTTCTCCTGTGCCAAAATTGCTCTGCAAAATGGTCCAAAATGCTAATGCAGACACGGCCTGTGCCAGCCAACAGTATGTATACATTTTTCCTATCTTTCTGCAAGTATCATGTTAACTGGAAAACTTCACAAGCTTCTAGTTTAAATTTACAAAAGCAAAGATATTTCAAGTTATGTTATTTTCTGAATACATCTTGAACTAGCAGTATTATGCATAGATATTCTATGCATAAATCATAGACGAAAATCATATTGCCTCAATATCATAACTGAAGGGTGGATTCATTTAGTACATAACACATAGTCAAGGGTTTGGTATTAACAATCAGTGCAATAGAGCTCCAGAAATTCACTTTAAATGCGCATAGAGCAAGTTATTTACGGAGTGGCTGAGTGAATTTTGACTGCATTGTGAGACAGCATATTGTCATTTTCCATAGAAGTTATTTGGTTCTTGGTATTATAGCAATCTAAATATTTTCATTATTGTGCTGACATTTTTTTTGTTGTTGTTCAGATAGTGGATTTTCTTTAACATCTCTAAAAAGATTTAGCAGACTACATTAAGTGGTCACCACTTTTGTTTTTATGCCTACATCTGTTAATATATTCCTAAATTCCCCAGGTCTGGAATCATCAGTATCAACCTGTTAAATCTATGTCATATATGTTTGTGGCTTTAAACATGTTTGCCTTCATTAAAGGCTGAGATATGTATTTTTACAAAAACAGCACAGACATATGCTATGTAACTAAAGAGCCATTTTCTACTTCATGTGAAAAAGGCTTAGGTACACTGCAAGGTCTTGCATTGCATGAGTTCTCATTTGAATAAACAGGAGTTACAGGCATTCAGCATTTCACAGAATGAAGGCAACGCTTTTAGAAAGTGCTTCCCTTAATGGTTTATGCAGTTCCTAGGTTCATGCTACAGCGTCTGGGGGTTTTGCCATATTTAAGTTAAACACACGTAAGAATCTGCAGGTGTTACCCTATCCCATATTTTACAAGTCAAGCTCTTTCTGTACATCCTGAAGGATATCATTAAGCCCATCGTTTCATATTAGTTTTGCATTTCCATTTTAAGTGCTTGTTTAGAAAAAAACCCAAATGCTAATCTAACGACCGGATAAATGGTCCCAGTAATAAGAATTGTTTACCAAATTAAAATACAGATCACCTCTGTTAGGACATGCTATACATTCCAGAAGATTAGCGTTCATTTATGGAGTACCAGCCCACTTTATGGTATAGGAGAAGTCTGTGTTGCCTGTAAGACGTAGCCGTTGAACTGGGACACAAAATGCATGTGCACAGCAAGGGTTATTTTTAATAGCCAAAGCTTGTCTTTTCAAATCAATAGGCACTTCTGCAGGCTTTCATTCTAGACTATAGCTTTTTCTATATGCTGGCAACTGTAACCAATAAATCTAAACATATGTTTACTCTACATGCTCTGCCACAGTGTTTTTAGGAGAACACATGAGTTCTAACAGCTGTATGAATAGGCAATAAACCAGGACCATTCTGGAAACAAATCATTTTTCCTTTTCTTACAAAATACTACATGCTGCCAAGATAGATGAAGAAATAGGGGATCAATATAAGGTATTAATCTCTTCAGAATTACAATTATATGCAGTCATTTAAGCACATGTCTAGAGCTAGTGAATTATTGTATTTGAAGTCAAACTGCAGATTAAACTTGGAGAATGCAGAGGGAGGCAGCCAAAGAGAGGGAGAGAAATGAATCTGTATAAGGGGGAGGGGAGTGACATTTTGATTTGACACATTAGCGTCTTTATATTACTGTTCTGCCAGTAAAGAGCCTCTCTGGAGGTGTATGAAAGATTTTGCACTTAAAACTAAACTGGCAAAATAATCTTCTTTGCTGTGTAGATTAATGTTAGGAAATTTTCGTTTGCTTGTGTAGGGCAGTTCTGATTTTCTCTGCATACATTTAAAACATCTTTTTATTTTTCCCATCTTCCCCAGGTTTGGGTTCCTAAAATGTGCTAGTCACTATGGGAGGCAGAAAAACAGTCACAGCTCTGTACCTCATTTTTTCTCTAATTGAAGTACCTTCCACACTTGTCACAATCTCAGAACAGAAGGCGCAGGGAGGTAGAGGAGCCTTCAGGTGGCAAGCAGGCACATGAAAATAAAATAAATCAAGGTTCCAAAGACACAAGTGAGAATGAACTACTATTTAAAACACTTGTTTTCTCACGGCTGTATTTCCATCCAGCCCCAGACTCATCTTCTTCCAATCTGTACACCTACTCACCATTATCTTGGCAATGTTTTCATTACCTTGGCAAGGTTTTCATTATATATTACACCTTGTCTTGGGTCCTTCCCTATCATAATTCGCTCTTTTGTTGCCCCTCAAATCGCATGTCTAAACTTCCCTGCTTTCACTGGGCACTGGTTCCTGCCTTAGAAAACTTTATGATTATCTATTTAACTCTAGACCCAGGTCCCTTTAGTGATATTCTTATTTCTTTAGAGATCAGATTTAGAATTAATCTTCCTTCCACTACCCACTTGCTCAGTTTCCCAGTTGTGGTTGCAATTGTGATGGCAAGGGTAGATTGCCCTTCTGAACTTTCTTGACTTTGCCACTCACTCCTCTATGATTTGAACAAAGGAATTTGAGGATCCAGAAGAGAAGCTGAAAGAAAAATCAAAGATTCCAGGAATTGTTTTCTGGATCAAGAAACACCAGTCTGTTTGTACAACTGGTTACTGCTGTGGAGAATATAAGATCCAACCGCAGGCAGACCTATTACTTTAAAGACAAGCGCAAGCCAACCCAAGGTTAAATGCCTTTCATCTCTTTGCTTCACTTTTCTTAGAATTAACTACTATAATTCTGTACAAGGGTTATTTTCTTAATTTGCTTGTGTAAAACACAAGTCAGAACGTCTTCAATCTTGATAAATTCTCAACTTCGATGACTTGCAGCAGCGATGAGTTCCATAGTCTATTGAAAAATACTCTGAGTAGATATTTCCACTTATTAATTTATAATCTGCCATCTCTCATTTTCCTTGCATTCTCATCCTTCCTCCCTGAAGCAGGAGGAAAGTTAATCTAAAATTGTTTAAAATATATGAGGAATCTAATTTTTTCCCCTACTGCATATTTTCCATGCTCCAGCATTATTGAACCTAACAATGGCCTCTGTGAGCTTAGTGTTTGGTCTCCCTGAAGTTCCTCACAGTCTTATCTGCTCTTCTGTAACCTACATAACTTCTGCAACCTGCTTACTTTGCTGGTCCCCTATTCCAGACCGCGACTATGCCAGAAAACATTGATCTGAGGATGGTATTTTGAGACACCCAAAACAACACATATTTTTTGTGTGTTTTCCCACAGCAAAAACTGACAGTTTAATTCTAGACTTCCTCTTCTGTCTCTTAGACAATTTTGATCCCCAGTAATATTTTAGTTCACAAATATTTACTTTCCTTACAAATTTCCTGTGCAGGACCTTGTCAGAGTACTGAATAAACTGCCTGCTATCTATTACTTTGGTGACACTCGCTGGATTTTAGCACGTCGGTGACACTTCAGAAAACCCTGCAGGCTGGGCTTTATCACACCCTGGTCTTTCAGGTGTTTGTTGTTTTACTTTCCTGATACAGATGCAATGTTTATTCATCTGTAACTTCTTGGATCACTTCTGAAGCCTTTTTAATTAGACACATAAAATGTGTCACCCTCTAAGTTACTGATATAGTAGGCATTTTTAATTAAAGCCTGTGCACTTTGTTAGCTGCTCTGTCCCCTCGAACTTCAGCTTCTTCTGAATTCTATGGTGTCTATCATTTAGGCCTGTTGACTTGAAGATTTTCAATTATCAGTTTCTTTCAGCATCTTATGATAACTCAATCGTTAAGAGCTCCTCATCATTATTGACAGGCAAAGCAAGTCTGACACAAAAAGTGCTACTCTACAGCAGAGACTGATGCAAACAAACAACTGCGTTAGAACTATCTGCATTTTCTTTAATTGCTCTTTTTATCTCCAAGGACCTATGCCCAACTGAACCAGCAATGGGGAATTTGCAGTTTCACACATGTCCATATACTGAAATCAGGCCTATAATGTCCATTCACCTTGGGTCTTTTCTCTGGTGATGCCCACACAACGTATGTTTTAGTTAGCATAGTCTCCTCAACCTCTTGTATCTGTAAGTTTTTAACCTCAGTGCAAGGAATTTTCCCATAGTTTTTCCTTTTTCCTCCCAGCTGAACTACAAAATTAGCAGTAATACATGAATTACCACAATCTTCCATGCATTCTTTGAGAAAAAACTATACATATTTAACTAAACAGTGATTGCTCTCATATGTTATATTATAGACATAATAGAAAAATATAGTCTGAATATAAAATTTGGTTTAAATATATTTCAGGGAAAAAATAAAACATATTGGTAATACTATGCATGACAAAAAATGTTAATCTTTATTGAATTAAAATTCTGCCACCCATAAATAAACAATTTATTTTTTTCATGAGAGAAAGACAGAATTTCCTCATCTCATTAATATAACTTAACAGCTGTCCAAAGGGGAACTGAGCTCTCAAAAAAAAAAAAAAATCCACTGCCAGAGTTTGAAATTCCAGGCCCTAAATAGAGAGTCCTATTTCTAATTTTAAGACCAAGAGCTCCCACTAAACTCTTCCCTGAAGACAAGCAGGATTGGCCTCCTGTTAATGTTTATAGGAAAGAAAAAGGCCTATTAGAACATTGTCTACTAATGTGCAGCAGAAACTCTTGATGGAATATCACCATCTGTGTCTGTACCTAAAATGGAGCTTACTTTTGAAGATGTGATTTAAATTATTCTTTTACTGATTAAAGTACCAGAGCGCCAAAGTGATGACAAGCTTTTCCCTGTCATCTTCTTAAAATTATGACAGAGTCTTTTTCATTTTTTCCTCATCCTCTCTCTAGAAGTTCATAGGACGTAAATTTTCAAAGTAGTGACATTAATGGGACTCATGCAGTTAAATCCCTGTGCATCACTGAAAATTTACTTGCTAGTGTACTAATGAAAATTTAGGTCCTTGAATATTTATGATCCTCTATGGGATATCATAAATGTAGCCCTTATTTAAATAAATAGGTAGAAAATCTGCCATATATGCATAGTTTGCTGGCGTTCCTGTAATTGCAATCAAACATCATTGTCCAATAATATCTGATTAATTTCCATTGTTCCATTCATTTGCTGTTTGACACCCCCCACCCCCTTGATAATTGCAGATTTTCAGTGGGATTTCATTTCCAGGGTTTAATCTTACACTTACAAGGACTGCAAGATAAAGACCAAGAGGATGGGGAAGGAAAGAATTTTACTTGGAAAAGTGTGTTTGAAATGCTGAAAGCTGTTAGTTTTCCTGGAAGCTGCATAACTCTTATCTTCTTTGGTTGGCTTTAAAAGTTTCCATCAACCACTTGCTGGCAGGGGACCTCTTGGATGGGTGCTGAGGGTGGGAAGGAAGGGACAGGGATGGGTGGTGTGAGACGCTGTGACTGAAGATTTTTTCTTCCCAGTATAAGGCACAGACAGCTACAAAGCTGTGATTACTTCTGGACCTGCTTAACATTCAGAGCTCTAGATGGGCCCTAATATACACTCAGATTCTCCAGCAGGACTACTACAGTGTCTTCCTGCTGCTGAGTATTAATCAAATACTATTAGAAAAGAAAATTCAGATTCACTCTAACATTTGAGCAACCTGGTCTAGTGGGAGGTGTCCCTGCCCATGGCAGGGGTGTTGGAACTAGATGATCTTTAACCTAAACCGTTCTATGATTCTATGATTCTACGAATTATCCACACTCTCCTCTGCCGCCACTTACATACGCTATGTCTTTGCAAACAACCTCAGGCTCTTGCCTTGTGGTATTTGTCTGCTGGGACAGGGGCCCTGACCCATCCATACATGAGAGAGGAAGATGCTCAAAGGGCTGGTTTCTGGGATTATGTCCCCAACACTCCCCCATAGGAGATTGTTAGTCTGTGTCTCAGGTACCTGCTCTTTCTTCTGTGCAATTCTCAAAGCACAACGAGAAGTTTGTCTCTTTTGCTAAACCAACTTCTGCTGCCCTTGAGATTGCAAGTCAGGGTGTTTCTACATCAATGTCATCATGTGGGCAGTTAAATATTGCCGTGTCTTCTTGTTGACCTAATTAGATATTTATTGCTTTTGTGTCTGAAAGACTTTTAGAGCAATCTAGTCCTTGGAGAATGTAATGTTTTTATAAAATGATACCAGCTGAATAGTGGTACCAAAATAAAGTAATGACAGAGCATTTGTTCATCTAAGGATTCAGTGGAGGAGGGACCACGAGCATAGCAAGCTATGACAGCTTGAATTGTGCCAGTAGCAGAGTTTAAGTCTTCATTGGTTTTATCCTTTGAGAACATAATTAGATCTACCTATTAAAATGATATCTAATAAAATCGAGGTTTTCATACTAATTATATAAAAGAATGAAGAAATAGCATGTGACTAAGCAACATTGATTTCTGTCTTGTTACTGAATGACTTATCTCCCTGAAAAAAATATAGTTTTAACAATGCTTAAATTCATTACTGCTGATATAGGAAAGGACCTGACAGGGACAAGAGTAAGTTTAAAAAAAGGGGGAGGGGAGAAGAGAGAAACAGAATCTGGGGAGCACAGCTGGTAAATTCTCGCTTAAAATATTGAGCTAAGAGCTGCCTATTTTTAAAATTACCAGAGCATATTTTCTTTTCTAAAAAGAAATCTAATAAAGACCACAACCCTCAATCCATTCCATCAATGTTTGTCCAATTTCTACAACTGTAAAGTAGTCCTTGTTCTTTTAAAGACTAGATATCTCGTTCTCAAGATATGCATGTGTGTATTTGATTTTATCCAAAGTTTATTTTCTTCTCATTTTTGTTAAAAAGTGACATAATTCAGGTATCTTTTACTGCCTCAACATTGTCGAAGAAGTTTGTATTTCAAAAGTATAACAGTTCTTGTAATTATTTCTTGTTATTCCTTTAGGGACCTGAAAACATAGTAATGCGATTTCATGCTTTGCTTTAAAGATCCAACATATATCTATTATCCGTTAGCTCAAAGGGAGCAAATGTTTTGTGTATGTGTGCATGTGAGAAAAAGGTAAACAGAAAGAAAAAACTCTAGTATGCCTTACAGTTCCTTGCCATGAAAGCAAAAGTGGCAAAAAATAGGAGCATTGTTGCTATGCATCTCATGGTCCTTGCTCATGTCCCCATGGTAACTAGCAGAAGTCATTCGCATTCTGCAGAAGCATCAGGGAGATGCATGCGTGCAGCAGTTCAAAGGGCTAGGTGGTCCAAAGGAGACAGTAAATATGGCCAGTTTTGAAAGAACTCTAAAAGGTCACCCTCAGGAAGTTAATAGAAGTCCTATTAATATGTAAACCATGCTAAACCAACATTTTTATTTTAAGGATAGTCTGAACCTGCAGTAGGGGGCAAAGCTCTGGAAGTTTGTGGTGGTGCAACATACAGTTCATGACACAGGTCCTTAAATGCTATCAGTAAGTAAAACTCCTCTGAAAGCAGAGATGCTGATTTTATTCAACTTCAGGTTTGGTCCTCATTTTTACTGCATAAAAACTGCATTAAAAAGTTTAATGTTTTAGTTCGCTATTGCATGCCTATTCTCTTTGTCCCCCAAACCTCCTCCTCTCTGTCTTAAAGATTTACAAGATTTATAAATACATTCATTTCTAAAAGACCTGCTTCCATAGGAAATGCTACTGGTCACTTTCATCTATGTGTGCAATGGCATCACTTAACATTTCTTAACTTAGAAAAAAATCCTGCTGAAATGCAAGGAAAAGGAAACAAAACAAATAAAAGTACTATGACAAAAATAACAATTCTGCATGTTGAGGAATTCTGACCTACATTCCACATGCTTTATATGCAGTAACTTAGATGAGTCCTGAGAAAAGACTGAATGTTTTATATAGCTTTTTTTTTAATTCTACTTTCTCTTCTCTTGACTACTCTCAATGCTGAAATTCCAGTTTCTTTTCTCTTCAAGGTCTTCAGTTCCAACTTCCTATTAGCCTTTAATGATGTTTCTCTCAGAAAATCCCACAGGAGTCTCTATCTCTGCTAGTTTTAAAAGGGTGAATTTTTGAATCTAACATGCTCCAGAGTACTTCAGTCAATATTCACTGTAAAGTATGTGTTAGCATTGAATTACTGTTTTTTTAAAGAGTGTATGTACGAGTATATATGTATATAAATATATATGTGTTTATATATATATCTCACATACTTGTATGTACAGCCTCACACAGAGGTGTGCATGCGCCCCCAAGGCTGAGGCATACTCTATTTCTGCCAGTGGCATGAGAATGTGAGGGTACAAGGCAGTGCGGGGGTTCCTCAAGGGTGGGAAAGTGTTCTGTTGTCAGACTCCACTCCCTGCCAGAGCCCAAGGATGATGAAGAGGGAAATGGCCATCTCATTCCTCACCTGGCCTGGGACCCTGCAGCCCTTTCCAGAGCTGTCAGGTACCGCAGGAGGCTGGAGTGTACTTTGGCCACGCTTAATTCACGTTTTTATGTCATACGAGGATACATGTGAAGGTTTGTAAGCCTGCAGATGTGTTTCTAGCTCAAGAGAAGAGCTAGGCACACTGTGCCGTACCCATCCAATGCTGTCAGGAGCTGTGTTCATGCACTCATCTGCCTTAACCCTGGCCCTTGGAAGATACTTGAGGGGTGCAAAGGGGTGGTTTTACTGATACATCAGTTCAAGACCTTGCTCCGTCTCCACCAAGTGGCAACAAGGGTAGTGACGACCACTGTTGATTCGTCACAGGTGATCATGTGAATTATCATCATAGACAACTGTCTCCATAAAAGTAACTCAGATGAGAAAGGGACAAAGCCAACGCTGCAATGCTTTCAAATGAGGCATTAACCTATACCCTCAAAGCCCAGAAATACCTATATATTTGCCTAATAAAGCCTAAGGCCACATGCACATAACTCAAGATATGACTATATGACAAATACAGCAAACACAGCAGTTCTTTTCAATATAGTAATATTTGATCATCTGAAATATTCATATAATAGGGATTAAGAAAGAGAGAAATAATTTTTGTAGTCTTTCTCAGGATTAATCATGCCTTAGCATACTGAGCTACCTAAATTCTGAAAAGCAAACTTATTATTCAGGCCTGTTTCTCTGGTTTTAAGTTTTCTACAAAAGCCAAGTTCACAGAAATATATGTAGAAACTTTGCAGAACTGGGCTGTATCCTGAGCTGCTTTCTTGCAGAGTTCAGAACTTTGATTTGAAGCATTTGTCCATCCAGTTTCACACCTGAATTCACACTTTACGACATCAGCTCAACTTAGGATAATAAATTTAACACCTTACCTGACTGTAGTTGATTCGTCCATGAACTATCGAATGAAGTGCGTTGTTCTGTATAGTCATACAGAATATTTGCAGAATGATAACACTGTAAAAAAATCGCCTTTGATATATGACCCTACATTTCTGATTTTGCATGTATTGGAGTTAAGAAAGAAAAGAATGCATTTTTAATGCATCAAAGCCTCCTAAATTATTTCGATTATAGTTCTAAATTTTATATAATCCTTTCAATAAAAACATTTATTTCTGTTACCCGTAATTTTTTGTCAGTTAAAGCATTTTCTGTACGTATTTGAAGCAGACTAAAAACCACTGTAAGGTAAAGGAAATGATCACGGAGTAGAAAATAAGGGTTCCAGTGCTGTACATATTTTGGAGTATGTCCTTGCACAAGAAAACACATCTCCGTTTTCCTATCTGCCATGTAAGAGAAATAGAGCTTGCCTTGCAGAGATACTATGAGATTTCATTAGCTAATGTTTACACAGCGCTTTGAACTAATGAAGCATTACAGTGCAAAGCATTACTTTCAGCCACGGTACTTCAAGGATGTAGAAAGGATCAAATATTCTTTTCACTTACACGCATTGAAGAGGAGACCTGATTTTGTTTTGAAGTTCTAACATCCTTTTGGCTTTTTATTTCACTTCAAGGTTGCTTCTTACCTTTTATTGACTACTTACTTTAAATTCCTTTTTCTGTGTCCTCTTCTTTGTTATAAAAATTGATTTGATGTTTGCGTGCAGCTGCTTAACTGGATGCTTGCAGGAAGAAGTAATGCATCCTAAAAAAGAAGGTTCCTTATTTCAAGAATATTGCATACTGCAAGAATATCCATGCCCACTGTTCAGTTTCTATTACTAGAACGGCATATGCTTGGTCAGCATTATCTTGCATCTACGATGGCATAGTACAGTAAAATTAAAAGGATTTATATCTTCGGTAACATACAGTGATATGTAGACAGCTTTATATCATTTGTTGCTTGTAACAAGTAAATCAATGTTTGCTATAAAAAGGACCCTGCAAATGTGACTTGTGTGCCATTTGTTTTCAAAGCCTCTATTTTAATTTGATTTTTTTTCTTTTTGAAAGCAAATAGCAAAATTTATGAGAAGTAGAGGTTTCTTTATTTCCCAAATGATTCTCCACTCTCATCAAACAGTGCGTTCTAGCAGCAGTAATTTCTGAAAGATGAAAGAATAAAGTTTCACCATGTTGTACAGTACTGGCAGAGTGAATTTTACTTGATGCAAGAATAAAATTTGGTTTTGCTGTTTTAAATTAGTTCTATTTACTCAAAGGTTGCTATTGAATGGTTAAAAACATTGAAACATTGTGGCACAACTTTGCTTGCTGATGGTCCAGGGATATTTCATGCAGATATTTTCAGAGGTTTGAATCATGCCTAAAACAAGTTTCACATGTAGGATAAAGTCAGAGGGATCATGAGCTTTTTTCCAAATCGGTCGTGAATAACTTTCTACAGCTATGAACAGTTTAAGCAGATTCTCAAACATTCAGCTTAATTAATCACCTCCTCTCAGTTCTAAGACTGAATTTTCAATAATAATGTCTTCATTTTCTGTCTTAGTGCACTTCTCCCTATTTCTCAGCATCTTTCCATGAGGACAAATTGCTTACTGCTGCTGCTGCTGCTGCTGCTACTACTACTACTACGGTATTGGTGTCCTAACACTACTTCAAGAAACGCTGAGGACAGGTGACACGTGATGCATTTCAAATCAGCACATATACCCACTAAAAGGAAAGAGATTCAGACTCCCATGGCTGAAAAGACAGGGGACTCATGGGATCTCTGGAAGTAATTACAATGGTCTGGAAGAAAATACAGGGCCAGAAAATGTAAGGACAGCTCTTATGGATGTACAGGATGCTGGAGGGATGAAATGAAAGAACAGCAAAAATCAGATCTCCAAGATTCACAAACCCAGCAAAAGTACAGGTTTTCTTTTATCTCTTTCTAAGTAAGGTACTGTGAGTGCAAGGAACATCAGCAGCCGTGCCACTGAATACTTCTTGGGCAGAGGCAGAGTTGCTCAGAGCAACAACAGTAAGACAGCTGATGCGTACCCCAGTGACTGTCTTTTTCCTGGAGTTTTGGCAGCAGCCACATTGTTAACCACACCAATTGAGTTATACAGAACTTCCTTCAGGGAAAAAGGCTGCTGGAAGAAGTCCAGCCTGGGGTTAAAGAAGTTTCTTCTGTAACAAGAAGGAAAACCCATCTATGTTACTTCAAAGAAAGTTTGGACCATTCTGTAGATTCAACTGTACTTATATTTCTCCTGCCTCAGTGATATAGTTGATAACAGTGTTTAAGAATGAAATCTCTTTCACTTCTTGCAAAAAACACACTTAACTTCTAGGAAACATTTCTTACCTTTGCTTTGTCACGTTAATTATTTAAGTAGAAAGCAGTGCCATGACTTTGGGAGTTCTTCAGTAGAACAAGCATGCCTACTGAAGAGAGGAGTAAGTGCTAAAGACAGATTTTTAAAGTATCCTCTAAGATTAGAGTTGGGCATTAATAGACTGGTTTCCTCTACTGCCTGCATTGTTTTGATAGTTCCTAAAACAACAGCTGGTTCTACATGCTTACATGTTATTATTATGTTGGTGAGCTTATTCTGCTACAGTACTTCTTACTGCAGAACATGGAATTCACACTTGCTCCTTCTGCTGTGCGTACATGGCAGAACCAATTTGGCAGTGCAACAACTAAAGACCATACTTACTCTCATTTCATATGAGGTGTGACTCTGAAACTCCACCCACTTAAATATTCACAATATACTCATGGAAGATTTGCTTTGGAAACATAAAAGGTAGCAGGAGAAAGAAAAAGGAACTTTCTCGTACATCTCACCGTGTTTATGTGTGGTATGCTGGGAAATATCACCAAGCTTTACAACTGTTTCAAAAATTTTACTGTATTCAGGTTTCTAGTGCTCTTGAAAATATATTTCAGAAAATAAAATTGTGAGACAGGGCAATCTTGGACTTCTTGAAAAGACAGTAAATGTGAGCTTTGGAATTTTCCTTTGTCATGTTTGACTGGGGCTTTGGCTTGCCTGGATGTGAAGACAATGAAGTCCTTTCCCAAAGATAACATCCTTAGTCTACACAGAGGAGTAAGTCTTCACAAACAGAAGGTAAGTCTTGTGACTTAATAGATCTGAAGATTGAAGAAAAGCACAAAAAACCACCTCATTTGTACCTTCTGAAGTTTCTTGGGTTTTAAAGCCATGTACAGGAGATTAAGCCATGACAAGATTTCAGGAGATTTCCCATTCGTAATCAGAGGCTTCTAGTCTCAGCTGCAGAACAGTTTTATCAGCACTGTGTATTCAACACTTTCTTTCAATACCTAAACTTGCAAATATTAGTCCTGTGCAGTTTGATTATCAAGGCCAGTAAGGATTTCTTGAAGGCCTTATTTAATTGAATTCTGCCTTTAAGAGATGTCTTACAGAGCCAGGACATATTCCTGCAATGTCACATACCTTCTCTTCATCTTGTCTTTTTCCTTCCCTCCTTGGTTAGGGCACTACCATTGTCTGTGGATTTTGGGACAGGAAACTATGCTGACCAGTGGTTTACATCTATACAGATGCCTGCTTTCATTAGATCTTTAAAGTTATATTCTTGTGACTACAAATTATGGGGTATTTCAAGTGAAGTGATATTTTTTCTATTACAGAAAAATGTTACCAAATCAACACTTGGCTAAGTCAGCTTCCCATCATCCTATCAATAATAAAAATGTATAGGTGTAGAAATACACTGACTGATAAACTGTAAAATTTCAATCCATTCTTACCAATGTTAAAGTTATTTTCTTTAGGTATGTTTGATTAAATTTATTATTTCTGAAACCTTGGAAGGAAGTGTGGCATAACTGTTATGTTACCACTGCAGAATTCACTCTTCCGTATAATACTTTTCCATTGGTGTATTAACTATATTTAGTGCCTTACTGATCCTTGTATGCTTTTCTTTTGTTCACACAATACAATAAACATACTGTTAATGAAAACTTTTCAGAATCCTTAATGGCATTGACTTACTACAGTACTTTTCATTGCCATTATCTACATGACTGACTGCTTTTGTAAAGGAACAAATAAAAGTTACCAGCTTGTGCTGGGAAAAGATTGTAAGCATAGGTTCAGACACAATGCAACAGGAAAGGCCTTCCAAAAGAAGCAATGTTTCATTTCAAGAAATGAGAATCTTTTGAAAATGTATTTTAAACATATTAAGCATGCAAGAAGTAAGTTCTTGAAAATGTTAAAACAAGTTCAAATATATTGCAGATATTAATGGGGCAAAATTCAACAAGTAAAATAAAGGAAATCTATAACCCACTTTTCAAATATTTCTGTTAATGAAGTAAAGTATTAAGATATGTTAATTATAGATTAGGTTACCATATGCTTGATCATAAGTTTTCTTTCCTTAAAAAAAAAAGAATAAAATTTTTGGATCTCTAACAAGTTTCTAATGGTAAATTTAAAATAATAATTAAAAAAAGGTTTGCTTTTCTCCTTAGTTACCTTTCAAAGCCTTTAAAATTAGTTCACAGATCCCAAAAGTTCCCTGTCAGCAGGCTGAAAACCAACAGATAATCTTTCTAAATTCAATTTTAGTCTGATGTTTAACCACCAGAGGTTCCTACTAGAAGTGCATGACTTATATGTTTGACAAATTTATCATCAAGAAAAGAAGAAAAATGCTATAGGTGAGCAACCAAACAATACTAACAGCAAAGAATAAACACACTGAATTTAAAGAACTAATGAATTACTTGTCCTGTGTATGCAGCAAATTCTCATGAATAACAAATATTGATTCATGGATGATCTGCTAACCAAAAAAAGGGAGATACATAATGCATATTTTTAATAATGAAAAGCTTAGACTCCTACGTCACAGTCCTGCACAGCACTGTTCACTTTCGGCATCTCTCTTCCAGCAAATTTAATTCTAACTGTTCTGAAACATCTCAGTACTCCTGCTGCCATGACTTCCAGGATTCAGTGGGCCAATTCTGCCTTTTAAATTGACAATAGGTATGATTTTATCCAAAGTAAAAAGTGATTTACCTATTTCTTATATTTTGGGCAACAAGTGAAGTTTTGTGAGTCTCCTAAAGCAAAATTATTTGATTCTGTAGTTTAACCATTCTATACAGTTATGCAAGATTTAAACAAATCCCAGGGGCAACTTACTTTTGGTTTCATATATATATATACTAGGCAATATTAGATCTACTGTTTATCTCTTTTCGTAAAGCAAAGTAATTTAATGAAATTTGCCATCTAGCAACTATACACACAGTATATTGATGTGAAGGAGGAAAGACAAATTGATTTGACACAGAAGTAAAATGAAGCTGTAAGCAGTTCAGGCGGTGTTTGACCCTATTTACTCTTCT
The DNA here is from genome assembly GCA_008711295.1 of Anarhynchus alexandrinus. Lineage (NCBI taxonomy): Eukaryota > Metazoa > Chordata > Aves > Charadriiformes > Charadriidae > Anarhynchus > Anarhynchus alexandrinus. Next base: position 1,447,485 of record VUYV01000070.1, read on the forward strand.
ATGCAACTGGTTGGCTTCAATGAAGATGTAATACAGGGTAGAACTGAGGTTTTCTTTTTTTTCTCCAATTACATTTTTAATTCAGTTTTGCATAATATACGGCAAGCTTGTTACGTAGAGAATATGTTGTCCAAGCTGACATAAGGAAGTGTTCTAAGTCGTGATGAAATTGAAAAACAGTGTGCGTTCTGCCTCCTATAGCATTCTCAAAGCAGCTAACCAGAAACAGAATAGCTATGTACAGAAATAGCTATGTACTACATAGCTACACTATGTGCTGAAGCCTAACATGAAATTTAATTCTATGTTTCTAAGCTCAACAGTTTCCTTATGTCTATTAATGAAGCAGTTCCACTTACGGGGGTTTCTCCAAAGTTCTCATCTTGTTAACAATTCTTATCCACGTTAATCTGCAGATATCCACAAAAGAAGCAGCGAACAACTGGGAACTCCCGGCTTTAAATCCTCTTTCTGTTTAATGTCTGCACTGTTTCAGGGACTGTAAAAATGAACTGGAGTTTTAGATCAATTTAAGAAAAAGATGCTTCAGTCTGTCTATTGCACTAAGTAGATGCCAAGTGCTCTTAGACAGAATGTGGACAAGTACTGTTTGTTAATGATCAAAGAACTACCTGCTTGTTAATTGTCAATGCAAGAGGTGGGATAAGGGAATGGGGAACAGTTTGTGTCACCTGAAGCAAAGAGGTGGCTGCACACATTGCAGTGTCATGAGGGGTGTGGGCTGAACCCCTCCTCCGTCAGCCTCCCTCCCCAGGGCAGCCCCAGCTGAGCTCCTGGAGCTGGAGGTGGCCTGTCGCCTTCCAGTGGGGCTTCCACCACAGCTGGTATTGGAGAACAGTGCCATACTAAAAAATGCAACTTATCCCCAAAAGATAGAGATGTTCAAAGAGAGGGGTCACCACTAGATGCAATGCTACCTCTTGGTCCTGTTTTAATCCTGTTTTGATCCCACCCACCCCTCCCCCCCTTAAGCATATTGTGTGCTCTGCCCAGGAATCGGGTGCAATCCATGAGTAAATAAGAGTTGTGAACACTGAATGCTTCCAGACAATAAATTATACATTTGGCATCACAGAAAGGAAGATAGAGGACAGCTAGACCTGAGGTGACAAATGTCCATACAGATGTACCCACTCTTTCCAGGTGTAACTTGGTGTATCATATGCAGAGTAACTGGTCCACCAGCTCTGCCAGACGGCACAACCTGTAGCCAAAGGATGTGCTGCTTCAACTAAGAAAGACATCGTGACTGAGAAGGAAGAAACCCTTCAGAAACACTGAGAAGGAAGGCAACAAATTAACGTAGCTACAAATTAATGTAAGGTAAAGCTGTGGAGTCCCTCAGAACTAATTTGTAGACAGAGAGGAGCCTAAGAAGAAAAATAAAATTACATAGTTAATTAGTTTTATTTTAAAAAGAAAAGCTATCTACAGTCTGAGTAGATGGAAAGGCAACTACTCCTTTACTCACCTGGATTTCATATCAGTTATACTTGACCTTAATAACAACATATTTATAGTAGTGTTGGTCTGTGCTTATTTGGTTTCAAATATACCAAATTACCATGATAAATTAGTTTGCCCTTTGAGCTTCTAATTTTCATTTTAATGGCTATGTAACATATCATGAAAAACAAATATGGCATTGCAGGTTGCTGGGAAAGATTTCCAAAGGAATTTGTCAGCATAATTTCAAGTTTGTTGTACACATGTTCCTGAGTTCCAAGGAAAACAAAGCAGTTGACATTTAGGATTTTGTAATTGGTTTTCATAGCTTAATTTTATGTATCTTTTAGCTCTGATGTATACAGCAATTGACATTGATTCTAACAAGACCATGGCTACTTATTAAAATCTGAGGAAATTTTCCAAACATCCAGAGTTCAAATAACAATGTCTTCATTACAGTGGCCCTCCCTCCTTTCTAGGCGTGGATTTTTGTGCTCCTGTTAGGAAGCACTGTATTTTACCTTTAGCAATCACTGTCCAAGGAACATTTTCTTATCTATGTATTTTGGCCTGTTCATGAGCAAGAGAAAAAGAAACTGCCTTAAAAAATATACATGAAATCAGCAATGAAAGAAACAAACGACGTAAAAAAGTGTCATTTAATTCGATTGTGTAGATTCCTTATTTCCCAATATGACAGCTTTTTAGGAGCACAAGGATTCACAATAGCAGCTTCCCAGATAGTTCTGTGGGAGCGTAAGTTTATCTGGCTCACATCTGCTATGTTGCTGGGGTTTTTCCCTAAGAGTTAAGAATGGCACAGATTTTTTTATTAGATGAAAGTTGCTGCATAAATAAAAAGCTTCATGACTTGGTTTAAAATAACTGTTTTCATTTATACTGCATTTTATTCACAATTTACTCAATTTATTTTGTTTTTCCAATGGAATAATTTCTCACTAAAAGGAGGGGGAAAAGAAGTGAAGTGAATTTCATTATTGTACCAAAGAAGCATTTCATGAATATATTCAATCTGTGCTAATGGATTTTAACACATTTTTACTATTCTGCAATGAACTGCTCATAAAGTTTTTAATTACCAAAGCAGTATCCAAAAATATACTGCAGAGAGGTGCAGTGTTGTAACAAAGATTATTCCTTTCTGCATTTAATCTTGGCTCACTAATGCATCTACAGGTATCTGTGTTTAAATAATATCATATCTAATTCTATGACTATATGTGATTCAACTAAATTGCTGTTCCCAAAACAAGTTGCTCACATTATTTTTCAATTAAAGAAATTAAGAAATAGCATGGTCCTGATACTTTTCTGATCTTCATCACGCAGTGCTGTGGGGTGTGGGGTTTAGTTAGAGATCTGCACAGTGTAACTGCTTGAGGTCAAATAATATGTGTAGAATCCAAGGATAAATTCCTTCACCCTTCCCTTGGTGGTGTGCTGTTTGCCCCATAGTGGACTGTATATTGCACTATATGACACAGGATTTCACTGAAGTTTATGAGTCATGTGGCATTTATCGAAAAATATTTTCTGTTTATATCCTGCAGGCTTCTAGCCATGCCACCTCCAAAGGAAGCGGTAATATTCCCATCCCCTTTATCCTGTAATACCCAAGTTAAAATACTCACCAAATGATGGGAGGAATCCAGGTCTTGTTTTCTCTTGGCCATCCAAGAGGAATTAACACAACATCCTCTACCATCTATGATAAACTCACAAGCTGGATCCTGCCCTGACCCTAGGAGCCCTCCCATATACGCTGTTGGTACCTTTAAAGCATCGTGCAGACTCAGGCTCTGATCAGATGGTGCTGGATCAGTTCTGCGGTCTCCTTTCCCAGTCCTCATTCAGGAAGGCCCCACATTGCTCCTTGTGTGGAACCATGTTTCTGTCATGGGACACACTTGGATCATTCCCTGCCTGTGGCCAGCATGCTTGTTTGTGTTGGGGCTGGTTGGAAGTGTAATTGTACCTTCCAGGTAAGCTGATACGCATTATCCCTGAACAGAGGTTGCTCACAGTCTGGTTAAAGCACAGAGTGCGCATGAGATGATGTGGACTGATTTCCTCTGTATCAGACTGTTACAGTTCATCCACTTTCTTCTCCATTAAATCTAATTACTTATGTTTGATAAAGCACTTCTTACAAAAAAAAAAAAAGGTATTACATATTAATCTGAACACATTAAGAGACCTAGAATTACTCTTTTAAGTAAACCTTCACAAGCCTCTAGAAAGATAATGCTGGCTGATGGTCTCAAAGATAACCCAGACAGAATCAAGCAAATGTTATTTTAGCTCTTTAGTTAGCTAATGTGTCCTCCACACCTTTGACAATTTGCTTGTTCCGTTTGGAATAATATTTAATAACCTGAGAATGAAAATCAGGGATCCAGCTTCTCCAAAAATGTGGATCTCAATTTAATGAATTTATAAATGGAATATCACACATGTTTGAACATACAGCACAGAGCTCCCTACCCCAGCGTAAAGCAGCAAAACTAGGAAAGCTCTTCCACAGCCAGGAGCAGATGCTGAAGAAGGAGGGAGACTCCTTGGAAAAAACAACAGCATCTTGAGAGAAAAGACAGATGAGCTTCTTGCTCCCTTGGGGGGAGGATGAAATAGTTTTCTCATTGTATAAGCCTCAATTTTTAACTGATTCTCCAAAGGAGATGCCTGGCTCTGATGAAACTGAGACACAGTACTAATGTTTTTCTTTTCTCCAGCATCTGCAATGAGTCACATGCAGTTTGGCACTCTCAGCTTGAAGTAGAGATGCAGCAACTTGAAGGTTATCCCAAAGCAGTACACTCAGTAGTGTGGTTCTCTATATGAGAGAAAATGCCTTCAGGTTCTTCTGTTTCAACAAAATACAGAAACTCTTTTCTTGATATGTTAACAGAAATCTGCAATACCCAAAACCTGAAAATGCAGCTAGGTACACTTTTTTGTGTTTAAGATGATAATAGCCTAGAGATGAGTTAGGAACGCATACACATGTGAATAAAGCATCAACAGCAAGCTTTTGTTGAGCGGTGTGACTCCTTTTTAGCTGTTGTTGCTGATTTCACTTTTAGAAGTTCATGATTACTTGTGCAAGTCAATGTGCAGGACCAGACTCTGCACCCTCTGACAAAACAGTGTCAGTAACTGCCAGCCGCATTCGATGCCCAGGGAGGCGGCGGGTGGTTCTATGTTCAGCTGATGCACAGTAACAGAGTGGGGCTTATTTGCTTGCGTGTCTGGGATGTTTTCTTCATATCTTTAAAAGGTAACTGATACTGCTAAACGCACCCTGTGCTTGGTTGACTCAGTGCTGTAGCAGTGGCAAGCATGCAGCACGTGCAGCTCGCTGGCGGGGAGATGCCATGCGATCAACCGTATGGAGACGGCACATACCCAGCGTGTTAGGGGTGCAGCTGAAGCCAGACGCCACGCATGTGTCTGATGTCAGATGGCAGCTCTCTCAAGTCACAGGATACAGGAAGCCACTGTGAGAAGTGGCCAAAGGCTACCTCCCCCCTCACCAGCTGCCCACAGGGACAGGAGGCGGCTGCATCGCTGTGCTGCCGGGACGTGAAGTACTGGCGCAGGGTTTAGGGACTGTGAGACAGCAGCCAGGCTGTCAATGTTAAATTCTTACCTTTTCAGATAAGAATCCCCAAGGAAGCTTGGAAGCAAGAATTCCAAAAAGGGAAGACTGAAAATACTGGCCCAGCCTTTCCTGCTAAAAGATGCACCAATGGTTTTTGCAAGCTTTATGCATGCAGCACCTGACCAGTGACTGGTTCCCAACAGTAATGATCCTGCTAGTCTTCAGGAGGTTAAATGAGAAATACGACAGCCAGCTGAAACAGCAAAAGGTCAAAACTGAGCTAACGATAATCACCTAAATGGGAATTTGAATGGAGCTCTGATGTTAACGCGCCTACGCTTTTAATAAGTGTCATAGGATTTCTAATTACCACAGTAACCAGGAGCTCCACTTGTTCTTTTACAACGGTAATGGCTACAGTGGAACAGTTCCTATCAGCCCTATGCCAAGGCAGATGCTCAAAAGTTAATCACAAGGATAAAGTGCCCCAACAGCTAAGTCTTCTGTTGTGGTCTACTCTTCAAATATGGCAAAGTTCAATTTTGTCAGTTTTTTTTAATCACAGCTTAAAGGCAAAACTCATCTCGTGTATATCAGTTTTGTATTAAAAAATATACCCAACTTGTACTGATTTCAACTTTTGTTCAATGACATCACAGTAAGAAACTTCATGATTTCCTTTGTTTTGATGTGCTCTTATACTACAGGGTGGATCTGAAACATATAAGGGTTTAGGTCCTTTTGACCTAAACAGGAAATTTAAAAGATGGTATTTTTCTTAAGGTTTTGTTGTTGTCTCTGTTGTTGCTTGGATTCTTTTAAGTTTGCCATTGCTGAGGTCTGACTTAGCAAAGAATTGTACTGCTCTGGGTTTCCACGGGAGATGGGAAGCTCCACGGAGCAACATTTTCGTACAATAAGAATGAACATCACTAGTACAATGTAAGTAACAATAATCCATAGTTTTAAAGAAGATGGCTTCTTCCCAAAAGGTTTGATTTTGGGACAACATTACCATTATGAGAGAGGTTGTTTCTGTTGTTAATTACAGAATTGTCTGCAGTCCAACATTTTGCCTATACGTAAAGTTGTCTAAATGCAATTTCTGTTTACCTTTACTGAATCTTTGTCATGCTAGCTGTTTCCAATATTCTGTAATTTCATGCTGTTAATGTTTTTATGTAAGCTTTGCTATTTTGGGAGTATGAAAGTGGTGCAGTTCCGGCTCTGTAATTAAGGGGCTTCAGTGACCTCTTTTCTCCCAGCTGCTGCTCATGAGACTGAGAAAGGAAGGACACAAGCCACAGACAATACAGAACAAAGCTTCTATTTACCAAAAACATCAGTTCTCAGGGTTATTTGAATGATAAAGCTGCAGTGTATCTACAAAGCATGGTGCATCTGAAGGAGAATCTGTGGAGCTTTCCCTGGTCCCAGACTCTCCCTCTTGACAAATTGTGGTAAGAGTTGCAAATATAATTTGGCAGCTCATCTTCCTTGCCCTTCCAAGTAAATAAGGTGCCCATTACAGAAGAGTGTGGGAAACAATGAAAAATATGGTGGTGATACTGTTGACGTAATATGGTGTGTTAAGTCTGTGAGCCAGCACTTCTGCTGAAATGGATTTATTTACATACATTTGCCAACACTGAGCTGGTTTGCCAGGTAGCCCAGGTAAATGTGAATTCCGCTGCAACAAATGTTCATGAGTGGGTGCTGACTCCTCATTGATCTGTTTCACATGATTAATCAATATCTCTCTGTTACTGCAGGTGCACTTCTCTGCACCTCATGGGTTTGCCATTTTATTTTCCAGAATACCTAAAGTAGTTTGAAAGATGAAAGTGACTATGTTTGTGGATATTTTCAATTAAGAAAGGGGAACCATGAAAGTAGTCAGTACCTCTGATGTATAGTTTTTGCCTAAAATTCAAAATGTCGTTTCCTAAACTGTGTATTTTTTGTTACATATTACAAATTAGACTATGCTATATTTTATACATGCAGCAAGCCAAATTCAGAGCTCTGTTTGGTTTGCAGCAAATCTACATTTGGCCTGCATTAATTTCTCAATATTCTAAAGACGTCTAAGATTATTAAGAAAGCTCTGAGGAACAAAATAAAAATATCATTAAGCTGCTGCAAAAATCTGTGGTATGCCTGCATCTGGTAAACAAGAAAATAGAGACAACCAAGTCAGAAAATACATAGAGAAGGGCTGAAGAGATGGAGAAAGGGGCAACTTACTAGTTAGGATCTCTACAATTTGGAGAAATTATGTCTGTGGGAGATACAAGCGAGAGTCATAAAAATGTGGCTGACTAGGAGAAAGCAGCTATGCAGTTGTTGCATATTTAATACAAACTGGTTTTATAATATGGCAACTGGAGAAGCAAACTGAATCACATTGGAGATCCACTGAAGACCAAATACATTTTTCACACTGTGCGTAAGTAAACTGTGGAAAACCTTGCCACTGCTGTCTTGGATGTCAGGAAGATTTGCATACCAAAAGCCTTTGAAAAAATTCTCAGGAGAGGTGCTCATCAACACAAAGAACCACAGCTGGCTCAGCTGCAAGCTGGGACAGTACGCTACGGAAGTGTGACCGTATGTTTGCCCTGTTCTGTACTCCTCCTAGACCAGCTGCTCTTACTACCTACTGTTGGGGTCATGGTACTGGACTGGATGGAATACCCACCCTTGTGTTTAGAGACTGTCTTACTGATAAATATTATGATACAAATATTGGAGAAGGAATTGAATAGGTAAACTGATTGTAATACAAAACAAGTTGTGCACCATTAGGTTTCTGCAGGCAGTTAGAATGTGCCCAGGACTGGGTTTCAGTGTGTTTACAGTATGGTAAAGTATACATTCAAAGTAGATCGTATGACTGATAGCAAGGATTAAATGAGAAATCAGGCCTTATTACCTGTGTCTTTTGAACTGTTCTTGTTTTGATTAGAAAACCTCTACGAAGTCTTTATAAATTTTAAAAGACTGCAAAAATTAGATAGCAGATATGTAAATTGGACAACATATGATAAGAACACATAAAAAGAGAAGCGTAGGCAAGATCTGATAAAAAAAACCCCAACAGTCTCCTTATTCAGTTTTAGGTGGAAAAACAATGAAAATTCTGAAGGGGAACACAAAAGTTGAATTGGGGTCAAAGTATTTGTCAGTATTTAGTGTAGAAATAGAAAGACTATAAATGAATTAAAACGTAAGTTAATGCTTTCCAATTAATAGCTTATCAGTTTGCAGGAGGTGAAACCAAGGGATAGGTAGAAGAAAGCTGATTAGGATACACACAGTTACGTGCACACAGACACACACACAAACCAGGGAGAGAACGAGGCAGTGAGTTCAGCAGAATGTAGCAGGGGTTAAAAACTTGCCTGCTACCTAGTAAAATATAGACTTAGAGAAACATTATTATAATGATAAATTCGCAAGCATGTGCCTTTAATTAATTCCAGTTTATATTTAAATACAAATAGTGCTTTCTGTTGGTACTAAGCACTTAAGAACATCCGTCTATGGTATGCTAAGTGCAAGCTGAAAAGCCTGCTTTCAGGATCTTTGGTCATTGTTATTATGGGATGTTATTTTACTTTGTCTCCAGCTGCTCTTCAAGTTTCATAAAATCATAGAATCATAGAATGGTTTAGGCTGGAGGGGACCTTGAAGTTCATCTAGTTCCACCCCCCCCTGCCATGGGCAGGGACACCTTCCACTAGACCAGGTAACTCAAAGCACCATACAACCTGGCCTTGAACACCTCCAGGGATGGAGCTTCCACAAATTCTCTGGGCAATTTGTTCCAGTGCCTCACCACTCTCATAGTGAAAACTTTCTCTTTAATATCTATTCTAGATCTCCCCTCTTCCAGTTTAAAACCATTACCCCTCATCCTATCATTACACTCCCTGATAAAGAGTCACGGAATCATGGAATAACGGAATTTTCAGAGTTGGAAGGGACCTCTAGAGATCATCTAGTCCAACTCCCCTGCCAAAGCAGGATTGCCCAGAGCACATTACTCAGGACTGCATCCAGGCGGCTCTTGAAAATCTCCAGAGAAGGGGACTCCACAACCTCCCTGGGCTGCCTGTGCCAGTGCTCTGGCACCCGAACCATAAAGAAGTTTTTCCCTGTATTTGAACAGAACCTCCTATGTTCCAACTTGTGCCCATTGCCCCTCGTCCTGTCACTGGGAACCATTGAAAAGAGTTTGGCTCCATCCTCCTTCAACCCACCCTTTAGATACTTGTACGCCATAATAAGGTCTCCCCTCAGCCTTCTCTTCTCCAGGCTAAAGAGTCCCAGCTCTCTCAGCCTTTCCTCATAAAGGAGATGCTCCAATCCCTCAATCATCTTAGTTGCCCTACGCTGGACTCTCTCCAGCAGTTCCCTGTCCCTCTTGAACTGGGAAGCCCAGAACTGGACACAGTATTCCAAGTGTGGCCTCACCAGGGCAGAGTAGAGGGAGAANAGTCCCTCTACTACTCAGTCCCTCTCCAGCTTTCTTGTAGTCCCCTTTCAGATACTGGAAGGCTGTTATAAGGTCTCCCCTGAGCTTTCTCTTTTCCCAGCTGAACAACCCCAACTCTCTCAGCCTGTCTTAGTAGGAGATGTGTTCCAGCCTTCTGATCACCTTCGTGGCCCTCTTCTGGACCTGCTCCAGCTGGTCCTTGTCTTTCCTATGTTGGGGGCCCCAGAGCTGGAGGCAGTACTCAAGGTGGGGTCTCACGAGACCACAGTAAAGGGGTAGAATCTCCTCTCTCAATCTGCTGGCCACAGTTCTTTTGATACAGCCCAGGATACAGTTGGCCTTCTGGGCTGTGATCGCACATTGCTGGCTCATGTTGAAGTTCCGATCAATCAACACCACCAAGTCCTTCTCCTCAGGGCTGCTCTCAATCCATTCTCTGCCCAGCCTGTATTTGTGCATGGGATTGCCCCGGCCCACATTCAGGACCTTACCCTTGGCCTTGTTGAACTTCATGAGGTTTGCACGAGCCCACCTCTCCAGCCCGTCCCGGTCCCTCTGGTGGCACCCCTTCCCTCCAGCGTGTCGACCTCTCCACACAGCTTGGTGTCATTGGCAAACTTGCCGAGGGTGCACTCAACCTCACCATCCATATTGCCAACAAAGATGTTTAAAATCACCTGTCAGAGTACCACTGCCCAAGGAACATCACTTGTCACTGCTCACCACTTGGACAAGGAGCTGTTGACTGCAACTCTTTGAGTGTTACCGTTCAGCCAGTTCCTTATCCATCAAGTGGTCCATCCATCAAAAACGTGTCACTCCAATTTAGAGATCAGGATGTCATGCGGAACAGTGTCAAATGCTTTGCACGAGTCCAGGTAGATGATGTCAGTTGCTCTCCCCTTATTCACCAACACTATAACGTTGTCATAGAAGGCCACCAATTTGTCAGGCATGACTTGCCCTTAGTGAAGGCATGCTGGCTGCCACCTACCCCCTCCTTATTTTCCACGTGCCTTAGCAGAGTTTCCAGGAGGATCTGCTCCATGATCTTGCCAGGCACAGAGGTCAGACTGACTGGCCTGTAGTTCCCCGAGTCTTTTTTACCCTTTTTAAAAATGGGGGTTATGTTTCCCCTTTTCCAGTCAGTGAGAACTTCACCATACTGCCACAACTTCTCAAATACGAAGGATAGTGGCTTGGCAACTTCATCTGCCACTTTCCTTAGGACCTGTGGATGAATCTCATCGGTTTCTTTTAAAAAAGTGAAATATAGTTATATTTTATTACTTCAGGTTGTCTTTTTAGGTCTAGCATTTAATATAATCTGCAATATTTATTAATCTAGCACTTATCTAGCTCCTAAATGATTAACAAAAAGATTTTGTACTCCTGTTGTTAACTTGGACCACAACTCTCTTTTGTAGTTATTAGCATCTGTGAAATCAGTGAGTCACCAAACGTTTTCAGCGAGGAAACCTTGCAACAGCAAACTTAACTTGTCAGCGAAGAGCAATTTGAGATGATCAAGGAAAGATCACGTCTAATAACCCTATAATAAGATACTTACACAATAGCTGTAATGACTCTAGAGAGGACATTTAGAGTCATTGAGGAAATTACATGTGTTTTTAAAGTTTGTAATTTTAATTACCTTGTTCTGTAATAGACTGCAATGTCTGCAAACCAGCCATCATGTACTTTCCATTATTAGAAAGTATATGGAACATTTTCGTAACTGAAAATCCATTTTTATTTATTTTAGTATTGAGAAATGAAAAAAAAAATATGAAAAGGAGAATAAATGGAGGTAGAATGTTTAGACTAACACCATTTTCTTAGCTAACACCCTTGTGAATGAACACAGTAAATTTGAACAGTACGTGTTTTCACCATCTGTGCTCCAATAATGATAGAAGGCATCAAGGGAGAATAGGGTACTTAAGTATAGCAGGAAACATCAGATTGTTGCTTTTAGCATGAGCTGAATTTTCAGCTTTTAGGTGCCCTGCTCTTAATTTATGCTCCATTTTTAATTAAATTGTCTTGCTGACATGACTCTGAAATCTAGCTTTCTGTGCCTCAGCCTTAATTTCTTCACACTTGATTGATAATGAATGTGCTTTACCATCATATATTGTTTGGGTCTTGTGAAAGACAAACCGCATTACTATGGACTGCTACAGTCTGCTTGGACAGATGAGCTCCACTGACTATAAAGAAATTTGCAGTTAGCATTACCAACTATCGTCATACCAGACGTTTATTCCTTTCTGAAGAAGATTTTCACTAACTCTCCTTTTAACCAGCCAACATCTATCTAAAATTAAAGGTAGTTAACTGAGTAGTGAAAAAATCATCTATAATTATTCAACAGTGGAGAAAAATGACGGCAAACAGCATGAAATTATACTTCTAAAATGAGAAATAAAATTAAATTTATTTTTGTCTGCAAGTAATTACTTTTCAGTTCTTGCCACTCTGGAGGTAAGTTTCATTTTTGTTGCTGCTGATATCAAAGAACAGGAAAAGAACAGGCTGCTCCAGATGCCATTCTGGTATTTTGGAAAAGGGAAGGATGGAGCAACGGAGGTACAGGGAGAGGTAAATGCTACCCTTTTGTCAGCGGAGGGAGAAGAAGTGACGCATGAGGAAAAACTATGAGAAGGTAGACTTGAATTCAAGTGCAGTGTGTAACCTGCAAGACAGGAAGGTTTGTTATTTCACTTAAAAAATATTTACTCAGCACATGGCAGGTCAGGAATTAAAGATTTCAGACATGTTGTAGAGCTTCTAATGAGTGGATATGCCTAAACAGCAACATTTACCTTTATTATATTTGCTTATTATTAGCATCAGAATATGCTGACATTATTGTCATTGTCATATCCAAAATATGCTGTAACATGAAAGTGATTTTTAATTTTCTCCAGCTCTCACGGCTTAGTCCAAAAAGTTATGATGTTAAAGCCAATCTTGAATATCTTGATGACTCCAAAATACAAAAAAAACCAAAACCAAACCCAAAACTGAAAAGAACTTTAAAAATTGTGCAGCTGGGAAATAAAAAATTCAAAGTATTTTTTCAATTTAATTCATATATTGCAAGCAGTTTTTTCCAAAGAACGTGATGCTGCAGTTGCTTTACTAATACATTCTATATTACCAAAAAAAATGTAAATTATGAGGTTTGTGATGGCAAAATATTCTTTGTGTATATATATTTGAAAGAAGACTGTCCATGAAACTTTATTCTGCTCCCTTATGATTACCTCAACATTAAGATATAACCTTTAGTTTATGACTGCACACTATTTATTACTGAACGTATTATTTACATGTAGAGAGTGTGAATGAAATTTCTCCAGTAGCATACATTCCAGCATTTCCTCATTTTTTAATTTGTCTTTGCAATAACAATAATTTCCTTTAGACTGACTTGACAGTGTGTGTGTATGTTTGTGTAAGTAGGGACATTGTTTACAACGTCTAGCAAAAGGAAATTAACAAAAATTCCACTGTGACATTTTCTTGTCATTCACACAGGTCATCTGCAAATGAGAAGCCCATACCATCCAAGCTGACCATATCATAGCTTTCAGGATTTTTCATTCCCTATGTGTAGCAGAACTGGAGAAGTGACAGTGCTTGTGGTTTTCTCATTTATTTGTTACCAGGAGAGATGAGATTAAAGGTTTTGGAGGTTGGCTTTGGGCAAGGATGAGTGCACATCGTAGTCACCACTGATTTCTGCCTTGTATTTGCCCAGCTCAGTGTATTCTTACTTGTCTTCCACTTTTGGATTCCTAATCCTGGCCTGTTTTCTTTTCCCATCCATGTGTAAACTCTACTCCTTTAACATCTCAGCACAATTAGGTGGACTTCCTTCACCTCACTCACTTAAGGCAATCTACCTTACAACCCCATGATCTTGGGGTATTTGAGCCTTTAGGTCAGCTCCTATATCCTTAGCTGGAAATGCAGGTCCTGCTGCCGATAGCATTCATCAACACGGTTTTATTTCACACAAACATAAGAAGCAGGTATTGTTGAAGGACAGTAACTCTAAACATGGATTTACTCCATGCAACACATATAAAGGGCAACACATAGAAGAACCAAGACATGGGTCATATTGCTACCACTGCTCCCAGGCCTCCCTTTGTCCTACCTTCAAGGGCACTATGAATGTTCAAAACACTGTGGTTGGGAAACCCCTGGCTTAGATTCACCCTATGGGTAAAGATGGATCTGCTGATGTTTGCTGGAGATGTGCTAGAATAGAAGCTTTTTTCTTCTTAACAGAGAACTACCTAGGACATTTTATGATGTCCTAGATTGAAACATGGCCTCTGATGATTTTTCATTTCATCCATTTTATAGCAAGGAAGAATAGAAACAGTGCAGTTAAGACTGCTTCTCACAGGTCAACTTGTGCTATGACTCACCAGATTAGGAAATGACAATGTTTCTTCCAACAAAAATGTTGTTGATGGGATAGGTGTCTACGTAAGTAAGAAAGAAAAAACAAAGAAACAAACAAACAAAACCCTGTGCTTAAACAAAATGTTGATGCATTATGCCTAGAAAGTGTAGGGCAGCTGTAAGGCGGTTGGAGAAGAGAGCCTCTGCTCAGTGCCCTGGCCTGCTCTGTGAACTTGTCAAAATTATCATCTTTGTTGCTTTTGTTATCTGTTTAAATGAGAAAGAAAGCATTTAAGCTGTTCTGTGTGCCTTGCTATTTGCACAAAGCCTGTCACAATAAAAGAATGAACTTAGAAGGGGGCCTCTAGAAATAACGAGGTAGAATAAACGTCATCAGAGTCAGTAAGTTCTGCTTTATAGCCGCAAGTTTCTTCACAGCTTTCAGATGTTGTTTCCTTTGCCCCCCGCAGTCATAACTAGTTTTCTTCTTTTGCAGCCTCCTAGCTGCTCAGGCAATTCTTAGTGTCATAGACCACCCCCTAAATGCCGGTGATAAACAGGAACCACAGCTTTCTTGATAATTCTCACATTTCTTTTCTAAAGAAGTTACTGGAATTGCTCAGGCATGCTCCAGTACTGTATTCAGTTTGAAGTAACTAGTGTTTCATGAAACATATTTAAAACTTATCTTATCTTTTAGTATAGTTAGAGTTTGCAGTCATGCAAGCTTTGAGAGTTGTCTTTTTTAAAAAAAAATAGTAGAATTTGGCTACTGATCATCCTTTTTTTTTTTAAAGAGCCTTAAATGCTTCTTTCAGTTCAGACTGCACTATAAATTAAGACTATAGACTATAAAGTAAGCTTCTCAACTGCTTTCTGTTTTGTTTTTGTTGTAAGTCTTGAAAAAAAGGGTCAAGAACAGCTTTCTTTTTTTTTTTTTTTTTTTTTTTTTT
>VUYV01000070.1:1462499-1511324 GCA_008711295.1 Anarhynchus alexandrinus
TTTTTTTTTTTTTTTTGCACACTGGATACTGAGCAAGCCAAGATTAAACTGTTTAAGAGGAGAGTTTCAAACTGTTATCAGAATAATGAAAGAGGATTGAGAAAAAAATTTTCTGCTACCAAGTTAAGAAAAAAAATGCCCTCCACATAGTTTCTAAAAGATCTTGTAGCTGCTGCTAATTTCCCTTTTAGCTGTGAAGTCCATCATTGCTGCAGATGAGAAGAAAACTGTAACAGACAGTGTTTAGCCAGAGCAAATGGAAACACAAATTGGATAGTAGTTATGCACATATAACAAGTAGACAGGAAATTGTCAGAGAATGATGATATACAATATACTTCTGACTCTTCTGAAAATATGTCATATGAATACCTGCATATTCTCTATGTGGAGCAAATTTTAAAATAACTCTGTCTTGCCTATCAAATTTTAGGTGTTGCCTCTAATTGAAAATGTTCTCTTTGGCTACATATTGTGCCCCCAGTATCAATACAGGATAAGCTTTCCTACGTGCCTTAGGAATTCAGAGAATACACAGTACTAACAAGTGACAAATCTGCTGACATCACAGCTCAAAAGACACTAGCAGCCCAGTCGGCACCTTAACTATGGCTACTGCCCTTCTGTCAGCAAGGTTTCAGCATGATACCCCTGCCTTATTTTCTGTCACTGGCCTTTTCCAAGGTGAAAGGGCTCTTCACAGCATCCCCGAATAGAGAGGAATGATTCTGAACAGAGGTTGCCAGCTCGTGAGAATGGGAACAATCCTCTTCAAAACACAAAGTTTCTCCAAAAGTAAGCTTGGAAGCAACCGTGGACCGTTTGGACATGGCTGACAGTGCTTATAAAATGAGGAAAGCAGAGCTACATTTCATCACAAGATGGGGTAAGAAATCTTGTATAAAAAACTACCAGTGAATATCAGGGATGAAGCCATGAGCAATTCTTGCTATCATTATTCAAGGATAACTTTTGTTTTAAAGGTTGTAAGGTCTGCTTCTGTTTTTTAATTATTGCTTTAAAGAGTACTATAAAGAATAAAACCAATTTGGCAAGATCAAAGAATCCCAGATGCTACTATTGTAAAAAGCACAGACAACTGATCAAAGAGTACCCCAATGAATTCAAATACAGATTAGAGGCAAAATGGGAACAAGAAAGAAACATTCTCCTATTTTATTGTTAGCTTTTAGTGTAGTTTAGGTAGAGAAATTACAGAAACTGGTACAAGAACATCCCAAAAGCTGCTACATTCTGTCCATAAAAACTAATTGAACTCAGTAAAATTTTGTTGTGTTTAACCCAACAGCAGAGGTGTGAATTCTGCACCAAAGCATTTGCTAACATTTTCCATTTGACATAAAATTCTGTAATATAAGCAATAATGTCACCTAACACAAAGTGGTTTTAATTACTGAATGTGACTGTCCTGAATTTAATTCTAATCTAAAAAAAAATTATGTACACAGGAAAAATTATATAGGAGTGTAAAGTTTAATTGAAAATCATAAAAATATAACTTAATTTAAATTGTAATGTAAGGCTGTTATTTTCTTATCTAAAAAATGAACAGTTCTATTCTTTAAAGATTTGAAGTTTGCCATGTCATGATAGTCAGAGATCTGAATAAAGGTTTGCTTAGAGTTTTCCATTAGTAATATCTTGTCACAGAAAATTGACAATTAAAAAATATGCTGAAAAATTCAGTTTTACTCATCAAAAGAGACTGTATCAGGAAAATAAGAACAAGTTTATACCTCATTAATTGAATTTCAGTTGAAACATTTTGCTTTATTCCATGAGGAGAAAAGAAATATATACTTTGCACTGCTTTAAAAAAGACATTAATCATCTTTCTTAGGACTTTGCCTTTGATGAGTTTCAATATGGGTCTTTTGGACTGGCACCCCTGTGAAAATATGCACCTCATAATATGCTGAATATTGTAACACCCCACCAACACTACCACCCCCCCAGATAAAAGACCAAGTCTGCTTACTTGGAAATAAATTCTTTCAGGGAGCCCACCCACAGAAGAACAGAAGATCCATAATTACAAGATCTGTTAGGCAAGATGCAGACTGATTTGACCTGAAGTAGAGCATTCATTTGAAATGTCTTTCAGTGCTTATTCATAATCTAAATTTTTTAATTCCTTAACATCTTTTTACGATGCCATCCTCCTTAGCAGTATGAATTTTGTCTGGGATTATTTGTGTTAGTTTATACATGACAAAATTGATCTAGATAGTAATCCACAGAACAAAAATTTGGTTTTGGTCTCATTTTTACAGTCTAGATGGGATGGGCTACATGGAAATGAAGTAACAACACACGTAATCAAGATATATAATGACACATCTCTTATTATAGAAGGTACTAGACAACAACTTCCTTTCTGAGATTTCATTTTCAGCTGTTTTAAACTGAGGTGGGTTGACCCCAGATGGCAGCTAACGCCCCACCCAGTCACTCATTCACTGCCCCCTCTCAGTGGGATGAGGGAGAGAATCAGGAGGGTAAAAGCAAGAAAAACGCAGGGCTAAAGATAAAGACAGTTTTTTTTCCCAGCCAAGGAAAAAACAAAACCAAAACAACTCCAAGTGATGCAAAAGCAGTCACTCACCACCCCCCACAAGCAGACCAATGCCCAACCAGTCTCTGAGCAACAGCTACCTTGGAAAAACTCCCCCCACCAGAGGAGGCCTTGATGCTGTTCAGCAATAGCTAAAACTCTGGTGTGTTATCAATGCTGTTTTGCTCACACATCTAAAACATAGCACCAGATAGGCTGCTATGAAGAAAATTAACTCCATCTCAGCCAGACCCAGTACAATCTCCACCCCTTCTTATTCCATACTATTTGCATCATGCTCACATCATACAGCATTCAATGAATTTTCATCAACCACCACTGTCCCCTTCCCTGTCCTTTGACATACACGCTGATAAATTCCCCTCAGTCTACTGACCATCCCCATTCAAATGTCTGCTCAGTTCATTTAGTCCATGACACGGGCTCCATCGGTTGCAATACTCATTTAGGACAGGAGGTACAGTGTGTTGTGTTGGACTGTTGGGTTTCAAAACCAGCTCAGGTTGGATCACTGCTGCACTCACCTGGTTCCTTACGAAGTTCATCCTCCATTGTTTCGGGTAGCTCCTGCTGTGGTATTTTTGACATACAACTATGGCATCATACAATTATGATTCTGTAACTATGACATCATGCAACTCAAATCATGGGCTATTTTCACCAAAGGATAAATCTGCTTGAAGTACAGAATCACAGAATGGTCAGGGTTTGAAGGGACCTCTGGAGATCATGTGGTCCAACCCTCCTGCCAGAGCAGGGTCACCTACAAGAGGTTGCACAGGATGGCGTCCAGGCGGGTTTTGAATGTCTCCAGAGTGGGACACTCCACAACCTCTCTGGGCAGCCTGTTCCAGTGCTCTGCCACCCTCAAAGTAAAGAAGTCCCTCCTTGTGTTTAGATGGAACTTCCTATGTTCAAGCTTGTGCTCATTACCTCTTGTTCTAGTACGCCTCACTTTTCCCCAACCTTCTGCATTACCCAAAAAGTGCACCCAGGTCCCGAGTTAAAGCAATTCCATTTCATTGCCTTTTTTTTTTTTTTTTTTTTTTTCTGAGGAAGGAGACACCCACAGTCTTTCCCAGACAGTTCCAACCATCTGGAACCAGGGAGTCTTGGTTGCTGTGATACTGCCGCTGGTGCACCATCATGGTAGCAATCAGCACCTGCTGATCTTTGACACATTGCAACTCCACAGCAGAAGTATCCTCTGAGATGCCAGGCAAGATAGACCACTGTTTAATCTACACCCATAGCAGCTACACCAAAAGTCTACCGGTACCCTTCTCAGTCTTTGGAGTACCTTCTCCAGAGGTAGCCTATGCCAAGTCATAATAGGATACTTTTAGTCTAGGCCAGTCAATAGGATACTTTTGCCACTCATTCCCTGTTAGTCTCAACTCAGCTTCCAACCCAGTCAACTCAACAAGATCCCAACGGATCCCTCTGTCACTCCAAATATCCAGATGTGTTCTGCTGCCTTTTACCCTGATGACATTAGGATACACTGTGTGCTGGTGTCCACCAGAGCCTTATAACCATGTGGGTCTGATCTGGCATTGAATCCATATAGTCAAAACCTGGTTGTCCCTTTCCTCCACTTGGCCAGAGGCAGGACCCTTCTATTCCTGTCAGAGCATTCACTACCTGACTCCCATAATTGCAAATCAGAAGTCCCTTCACCAGCCACCTTGAGGGTGTTGAACAGAGGCTCAGTAAGCGTAGGCCAGGACCCAGCACAGTGCTAGAAGTTGTATTTCTTTGACATAGGCAAGGCATTCTTTTGTCAAATTCTGTGTCACTTCAACAGGATCATGCACCTGTTCAAGTTTGAAGTATCAGACTGTTGGAGGTGAAAATTGCTCTAGGTACCCACTCAAATTCTCCCAAACACCTTGCCACTCATGACTTAACTGACTGTGTGGCATTCCCAGCCAACTGGATAACTTTACAAAAAGCCAAAATTAGGTTCACAATACACACCAATATGAGCATTCTGGGAGGTTCAAGAAACTGAATAGCCATGGTAACATGGCAAAAAAACATCTGCACCAGAGAAGGTGAAGGGGGAGGTACCATTCCTCATTTCCCCACAAAGTGGCTCCCGGAGGAAAAGAGGAGAAAGGTGTAATTGTTAATTGTCTCCAGAAGATGGTTCTCGGAGTACTGAGACAGAAGCAATGAAGGGTCCAAATACCAGATTAGGCTCAAGGCCAGTGCTTTTATGATAGCTCTCCCAGGCAAAACAAAGCAAAGTGATAAACAGCATAGCAAGCTGCAGAAGCTTGTTAACAAGCCCTGAAGTCTGATGTGCAGCAAGAAAGGGAGCACACCACAAAGCAGGTGAGGAAAGAAACAAACCAGTATCAAAAACAAACAAGTCAACGTTGCAACCAGCAACAACAAGTAACAACTTGCCAAGTAACAGCTAAATAGGTATAACAACTTTAAATCAAGTCTAGCGCACTATGATCAAATCTATTGTTATCATGAAACCCTCATGCCCCACCATGGGTACCAAAAAGGACTGTGGTGGGTTGACCCCAGCTAGCAGCTAAGCCCTCCACCCAGTCATTTGTTCACTCCATCACAGCAGGATGAAAGAGAGACTCAGAAGGGCAAAAAGGAGAAAAACTCATGGATCAATACAAAGACAGTTTAATAAGTCAAGGGAAGGAGAAAAAAACAAAACATAAAAACCCCAGTGATCCAAAGTCAATCAGTCATCACATCCCACCCATAGACCAATGCCAGTCTCCAAGAAACAGCTACCGTGGAAAAACAACACTTCCTTCTGCCCAGTTTTATTGCTGAGCATAATGTCCTACGGTGTGGGTTATCCCTCTGGTCAGTTGGGGTCAGCTGTCCCAGCTGTGTCCCCTCCCAGCTTCTTGTGTGCCCCCAGCCTACTCCCTTGTGGCGCAGTATAAGAAATAGAAAAAGCCTTGAAACTGGGCAAGCACTGTTCAGCAACAGCTAAAACATCCCTGTGTTATCACCACTGCTTAGGTCACAAATCTAAAACACAGCAACATACAGGCTGCTGTGAAGAAAATTAACTCCATGCCAACAAGCCCCAGTACAGTAATATTACCTGAAATGCTCTGGTAATCAGCCTCTGTCTAAAGGTTGGGTTGCTTTATTTTTTTTTTTTCAGAATTCAGAAAAATCTGTATAAATATATGTCTTTGATGAAGGTAAGTCTTTCAGTGAAAACAAAATAAAGTAGATGCTGTTTTTCTGAAAAATAACCAGTGTCTTGTAGATCATTTCTTTGTGTTGAAGACAAGAGATCAAATTTGGATTACAAGAGATAGGATTGTGACATACCAGGGAGAAGAGAAATTCTGAAGAACCACTAACAAGTGATGCATTTAAATCACAATTGCAGCTAATAAATGACAGAAAATGAATGCAGGATCATATATTTCACGTTGACAAAACAGTTAAAGAGAGGATTTGGACAAGGTACAGGAATAATCAAGGACAGCAAACATAGAAGATAGAATTAATAGCCATTATGAGAATAATGTTACTGGGAGCAGGGAGGTAAAGTCTGTGAAAAGCAGACTTGCAAAGCATCCAGAAAAGCAAGTTCAGGAAAACAAACTGGCAATGTGTTCAATATATTCGTGATGGAAAAGGGGATGAAGAGCAAGAAGAAGCAGGGTAATGGCATAATAATTTTTTTTTAACAAGAAAACAGTGGTATAGTAAAAGGCAGAGGAAGAAAAGTCAAATTATTAGAGAAAATTTTAAAGCAGAATAAAAACAGTGCTATAGTTTGAACCAGAGAAGGGAAAAGATAGGTAGGACCACAAGGTCCATCATGAGGAGTAAAAGGACCATTTGATTTGGAATGTCTCAAAATAAATGTACATCTGAAATTAAAAATGTGACAGCAAAACTGAAGAAGGATGTTCCAGCTGTTAAATTGCATTTTCTTTTTTAAGCGTTGCTGTCCTGGTTTTTGTCAGTGCTAGATATAGGGAAGCTCAATGACAGATGAATAGTTGATGTTGTTCAACGTGGTTTTCACACTGTTCTTAATTGTACCAGCAACTGTAATACACATTTGTCTTTATTTTTAAGCACACAGATAGGCACTGTATAGTTTTAAAAGTAATGAACTGCCTCATTATGAACATGTATTTCAGTACCCTTTAAGGAATGATCAAAAGCAACTGAGATCACAATCCTTCCACTTTTATTTTTATGAAAGATGTCTCATACACATCAGTCCAGGAAGGAAAATGTATAAAAGTCCATTGAGAAAGAATAAATAATTTCTGAAAACTTATTATCCAGGCAGAAGTTTACCCTGCTACCCCATCATGGCCCAGAGCTTGATCCCAATTCCTCTATCTCAGTAACTACTTCAATAAGTAATTCTGTTTGGCTGGCTGGAATCCCATTTAACTATGCTCCTGACTCACTTGTGAGCCTAGCTGCTTACCACTGATAGCAGAGGATTTAGCATTTGAGCTTACATGTCAAATAGACATTCGACTGCTTAACTTTTGTCTTCTTACACATTGTGAAATAACTCCCAGAAGCAAAAAAAATCATATGGTAAAGACATCGGGCAAGAAAAGAACTCAAGAAGAACACAAGATCAATTAAAGAATTCAAGTAGTCTCAAAAAAAGTATTTGTTTTAAAGATAAATTGAGCAATAATAAAATTGACCTTCAACAAATCAATAAAATTGTATTCAAGCAGCTTAGCTAGAAAGATATCAACAGACCAGTAAGCTAATTCTAACATGTAAGAAAAAATCATAACATATATCCTCCAGGGACTCTTGTTGGGAAGATGTTACCTTTCCCAGCTCTCTGTCCTCTTTTCCATGCATAGAAGCTTCCCACCTCCTGAGCAGCCGAGTAAGGCATGTTTATCATCTCACTTGCCCTGGTTCCTGGGAAAAGCCCCAGTGCATAACAGTAGCTTGGCCCCAAGCTGGCCTGTGAAACTGCTACCAAGGAGGTGAGAAACCAGATTTGGTTAAAAACACAAATTATCTGAGTTATTGAATAAGTTACAGCTCCTTCACATTTTAGCAACCGACACAGAGATCACTGGCAAGGAAACTGTGAGGTAATTCTAACAGGTAAGCAGGGTAGAAAGGTTGAGTGAAGACTATACATGATTATCCTTCAGAAATTTTTCTTTCTTATTTTGCAGCTATATTGTTTATCTTTCAGTTAGGCATATACTTTATAACAGTTACCAAGTTGGTAATCCTCATGACAGACTTCTCAAATTCCGTTACTTTTTCCCTTTCAACTTAGAGAGCTTCCCAGAGAACTGACTTTCTTCAGCATCTCAAAGTTGGACAGATGTGTTCCTGGAGATGCTTAATAGAATATATTATTTCCATTAGCAATTGAAGCTTCTTAATGTTCATTTTATTGTACTTAGTTTTTGCTTTCTAAGGAAAAAAGGTAAGAAAGATTTAATGAGACTGAAGAAAATATTAACAGAAATAATAAAAAGTAATCCTCTACTATATTATGTCTATTAATTCTCACAAATTTTTATAGATTATGTGGGTTTTCCACATGAAAAACATATATTGGACATTTATTTTACTAGCAAATAATCCCTTTTATTAGTCAACAACCTTAAATTTGAAAAAAAAAATATGCATCATGCTTATGGACACAAAGCAGCCTCAAAAAAGGGTAAAGAAGAACTATGAGTACATTAATAACAGTTCCTTTTACCACTCTTGCCATTTGGCATTCTTCTGAAGTATATATAGTGGCCTTTCTGAGAGTCAAATTTAGACCTGATGAGCCACTGATGAGGTAACTGTTATGTCCCATTTCTGCTTGCCTTCGATGATGCTTCAAATGGGAAATGTAGCATTTTGGGGAGTTTTTTGCTCCAAATGAGATGTTGGCTGTCCAGTGGGAAGATGAAGATTCCATTACATGTATTTTAAAAGCCATAAAAGATAACCTTCATTTCCTAGCTTACATTTATTTGCTCTCACACAATGTCTCCCCTTTTCAAGGCTGAGCGTGAGCAATTGCCAAATACATAATTGAAGAAGAGCAATGCAATGAATAAGTGTCAGGTCTAGAACTAGTGAATTCACAGAGAGTGTGCTGTCTACAGGGGGGGGAAAAAAAAAAAAAGGTTGAATCCTGAAGTATGGAGCTGTCAAATGAAGCTGAGGCTTTAAAATTACATAGCGGTAATTTTCTTACTGTCTTCAACAGTTGCTATGAGCTTTCTGCAAGGTGGCATGAAAATGCCATATTTCAAGTGCAAGTTTGCAACTGTTAAACTGAACTTTTTAAAGTGTTGCTATTACATCAAACATTGATTGACTGGAAGCTGCAGCCTTCTCATTTTATCCATGTGCAAAATACAGTACAGCAGAAGCAACATAACCTTTAGCAAACTACCTTCACCACAGATCTCTGCAGTCCCTTAAGATCCTCCTCTAATAGTGTGGTGAAAGGTAGGTGCCATTTTTCTTCAAGAGAAGATTGGTTAAGCTGAGATCTGCTTTAGATTCAGATTTTAGATGCCACAAACAAATACTTATCAGATCTGTAAGGAGTCCTGGTCCTCTCAATTCAGACAGCCAACCTTGAGATATGAATAGTTGTACTATGTTTGATCAACCTCATGAAGTTCAACAAGGCCAAGTGCAAGGTCCTACATCTGGGTCGGGGCAATCCCAAGCACAAATACAGGCTCGGTGGGGAATGGCTGGAGAGCAGCCCTGGGGAGAAGGACCTGGGTGTGCTGATCGATGAGAAGCTCAACATGTGCAATCACAGCCCAGAAGGCCAGCCGTATCCTGGGCTGCATCAGAACAACTGTGGTCAGCAGGTCAAAGGAGGTAATTCTGCCCCTCTACTCCACTCTCGTGAGACCCCAACGGGAGTACTGCATCCAGCTCTGGAGTCCCCAACATAAGAAGGACATGGACCTGCTGGAGCGTGTCCAGAGGAGAGCCACAAGGATGATCCGAGGGCTGGAGCACCTCTCCTATGAGGAGAGGCTGAAAGAGTTGGGGCTGTTCAGCCTGGAGAAGAGAAGGCTCCGGGGAGATCTTATTGCGGCCTTCCAGTACCTAAAGGGGGCCTACAGGAGAGCTGGGGAAGGACTTTTTACTAGGGCATGTAGTGACAGGACAAGGGGGAATGGCTTCAAACTGGAAGAGGGCAGGTTTAGATTGAACATTAGGAAGAAGTTTTTCACTTTGAGGGTGGTGAGGCACTGGAACAGGTTGCCCAGAGAGGTTGTTGAGGCCCCATCCCTGGAGGTGTTCAAGGTCAGGCTGGACGTGGCCTTGGGCAACCAGGTCTAGTGGGAGGTGACCCTGCCTATGGCAGGGGGGTTGGAACTCAATGATCTTCAAGGTCCTTTCCAAGCTAAACCCTTCTATGATTCTACGATTCTATGATCAATAAAATGCAGAGAATTGAAAAAAGTTACTTGGCTTCAAAGTATGTTTTCTAGACTCAAATACTGTCTTTTAGTTTTACACAACAGGCCATAATTTCCCTGTTTAATTACGTAATAACAGCAGTAATAATAAGTATCCATTCAGATTTAGCCTTTAGTTACTATTTTTGATCATCTCATGAAAAGTCCTCAAATGCTCAGCAATAATGACTACTAGTAATTATAGTTAGTGGATTTTTCTGACTGTGGCTTGAAGCCGGGAGCTTCTATATTCTATTTGATTCCCTGAGCTCTCATCTTCATCGTCTGAAGAGAACTTCTGAAAAGCAGAAGCTATTAAATATTGAATACTACTAAACCATAATAGAGCAGAGTTCCAGTTTGGTGCCTTGTGTCCTTCCAGATTATTCTATGCAATTAATTCAAAATGAAGATGAGTTCTGTGAAACATGTATTACAATAAATTTGGGGAAGGTCAGAACCATAGCTTAATAACAAAAGGAAGCAAAAGAAACAGAGTATCCATTTCATTAATTTTTTTAACTGCAGGGCTTTATGTCAAGAATAAGCCCATAGTTGCATCTCAGGCTCTGTTCCATACTTCCCCAAGCAACAGCAAGTTTCACAACACCACGAATAAAAATAGAAGAACTCTTGAATTGTCATAATTTAAACAGTAGGAGACCTTTTACAGGTCCCCTTACATCACTTGCTGTTTCTTTTCACTCTCTGTCTCCTTTTTCCATGTTCGCCAAGGTCATTCTGAGTTTTTTTCCTTTGATTTTAATTTGATCTCAGTTTATACATTCATTTTTATGTAAATTTCAGGAGAGGTGATTGTATCTTCATTTCTCCAACCATCTGGCACACTGGGAAATACAGCAGCATTCAACCCCTAATGATATAAATAAGAAAATAGATGCGGGATTTCAGAAAAGACTTTAAAAAGAAAAGATGTGATTATTAATGATAGAACCTTGCAAATATTTTTATGAACATTTGGTGTGAGTTTCTGTCATTAAAGATTTCTGTAATACTTATTCAGTAAGAGATCCCTTTCATGCCACTAGTATGCTCTTTCTGTTGTAAAATTAACAAGCAGAATTATCTTACTTTCTGTTCCTTTTAATGAAGTTAGGTGCACCTTTGTTCATGACTGAAAACAAAAACACAAGAAGAAAAAGGAGCGATAAGCCATAAAATATTACAAGAAAACAAACCCTCAGGTTTTATGGTATTTTACATTGAATGTATTCAATTGAAATAAATTGTAGTAGCCAAGAATTTACATTAGTTTTCAGCTAATAAAATAAAAGAGGCCAAAACCGAAGCCATAGTCAGAAATATGTTACTTTTGCAAGTTGATCTATGAATTTGTTTTAAACAAGTCTTTAACAGCTTTTACATAACATTTTCTGATAATAGACTTCCCTGACTACATCACCTCATGAAGGTACTATTACATTTCTCCCTGTTATTTGAAAATTATAATTCTATAGTAATGACTCTATATTTAAATCAATATACAAAATGCTTTGCTTTTCTAAATGAAGCAATGTTAAATGATTTAGAACTGGAAGAACTGTGATACCACATATGCACTTGCAAATCGCAACTGGCTGAATTTTGCACTGGAGTAGAGCAGCATCATATCCAGGCACAGGTACTATTATTTTGAGCTTTTATATTAATGGCATACAATCTAATGCTAATAAATGCAACGCTAATGTAATTCTTTGTGGGCTAGACTCAGTCAAAAGGCTTTGGCAAAAACAGTGCTGTACAAAATACAGAGGCATACACACAAATGAAGCTTGGAAATACCTTTTCTGAAGCCATTAGTGAAGCTATTGTTCTGTAATCAATTAGAGCTTCTCAATTGCTACAGAACTTTGAAGTGTCTAGAGGGAAAATTCATTTTCTTACCAGGATCTGACCCTGCTACGTTCAGGTGTTAGTCAATATCTCAAGCTGTTTGACTACAGAATAAGAAGATTCTCTTTTAACTCAAGTTTAAACCTTCTTCAGTAGCAGTAGCATACTGGATTGTTTCACAGACATATTTTCTACTTATTGCCTGGGAAAATGACTTTGTTTCATATTGGCTTTCTTCCTATAAAAATCATTTAAAGTCTTCTATTAAAACAAGGCTTTCAGAAAAAAGTCCTCAAAATAAAATTTAAAATCTACCCAATTTTCTCATTAGAAATATATGAAGTGTCTAACAGCGTAAGTGAAGAATACAGGGCTCAAGAAACCAGATATGGTAATTGAGACCATCTGTCTCACTAAATATAAATCACATTTGCCTGTGGTTTACTGTCTCTCTTTCTGATCTCATTGCGGTTCCAAAGTCTGACCATTCAAGTAGAGGAAAAATTCTCTGATGCATGACAAGAAAAATTTAGATGAACTCATTCCAAGACGAGTAGAACATGTTCTTAAATTCTTTCAGAGCATGTGGAGAAGCAGAAGAGCAGACACAAGTGCAATAGCTTCTCATTTTTGGCTGCCTCTGATGCTTGACTGTCCCGACACCTTACACAGCAGCAGCTGACCTGGCAGTAATTCTAGTGACAACCTAGCCTATAGGCTAGAATTATTTTCTCAAAGCATTCATTACTGTCATTGCTGCTTTCATATCCATTAAGAGAACTGTAGGTCTGACACAGGCAGTCACATCTCACAGTTCTGGTGCCATCATAGTGCCATTAGATTTGAAACAGCACCATAAGGAGCTAAATTCAAAAGCAGTGTCCCAAATGTTTTAATTTGCTGTTGATTGGTGATATAGTCAATAACTATAAATCTCAACGTTCAAATACTATGTGCACATTATAATCAGTGTGTTTCACTAAATACATGACCAGCTTCACAATGTTGTCATTTACAGTGCTGTTGCTTTGTAAGTGTAAAGCCCTGCACAAAATTCCAAACTGGAGTTATTCAGTAGCTCTTGACAGTAGGTGTGGTTTGCTGCTGGCATTTTTGCTGTTGGTTTCGTTTGGTTCAGTCTGGTCGCTTCTAGCTCTTCCTCGTCTCAGGAAAAGAAGGAAACACAAATGGTTATTCAAGTACAATGTGTATAAATGCATAAAGTATATATATTGTGTATATACTAAATAATGTGTATGTACTAAATAACACACTGGTGTATATATACTATATATATGCAATATATATACACTATATACACAGTATGTATTATATGTATAGATACATACCATATGCCTACTACAAAGCTGGTGAGGGGTCTGGAGGACAAACCTTATGAGGAACGACTGAGGGATCTGGGGTTGTTTAGCCTGGAGAAGAGGAGGCTGAGGGGAGACCTTATCACCCTCTACAACTACCTNACGTGATAGTATAGAGGATTCTTGACTGTTTTTCTGTGAGAAAACATGATTTATAGGCAATATATATAACAATAACATTCTGCAACCTTGAGTTGCTAATGGGTACATAACCATTTCAAAAAATTATTTACTTTAGTGAAAATGAACATGTTGGGTTCTCAGCAGAACTATGAAAGTCAATTTTAAGACTCCTCTGGTAAGAAACAGCATTTTTATTCAGAAACATTTTGTGGTATGACAGTTCAGTGAACAGCTCAGTGTTCTGCCAGCCATTTGGGAAGTTTCTTTTTCAATGGAATACAGAAGATCTTGAAAAACAAAGAAATATTAACCTAANAACGGTTGGACTTGATGATCTTAAAGGTCTCCTCCAACCTCACTAATTCTATGATTCTATGATTCTATGATTCTATTGTACGTATAATATAGATGCATGCTATCTATAGTGTAATACATATAGTATGCACCTATACATACATTATATATAGTATATATCTGCTATACAGTGTCCATATAGTACTAACTTTGACTTGGATTCTTGACTGTTTTTCTGTGAGAAAACATGATTTACAGGCAATATATATAACAATAACTACTTGAATATATTATCAATGATAATAAAAAAAGTAGTAAAAACATTCTGCAACCTTGAGTTGCTAATGGGTACATAACCATTTCAAAAAATTATTTACTTTAGTGAAAATGAACATGTTGGGTTCTCAGCAGAACTATGAAAGTCAATTTTAAGACTCCTCTGGTAAGAAACAGCATTTTTATTCAGAAACATTTTGTGGTATGACAGTTCAGTGAACAGCTCAGTGTTCTGCCAGCCATTTGGGAAGTTTCTTTTTCAATGGAATACAGAAGATCTTGAAAAACAAAGAAATATTAACCTAATGGAAACCGGGACTTTCAGAGCTGGCAAATATATACCTGGAATTTTTGCTTGAACTATTTAGTTGCACTGGGTTAATTACATCAAACTCAGAGAGTCTTCTTGCATTGTAAAAAATCAAAAAAAGGCCAATGGAAAAAATAGGAACTAAAAGCTAGATTAATCTTAATACTTAAGGCACATGGAAAATAACATTGTGCTGGAAACTCAGGAAAAATTACTTGAGATACCTGTACTGATCCAAAACCGCTTCTAAGCAATCAGGGCCTACTGGCTTGTATGCAAAGAGAATGAACCGAAAGGGTTGTTTCAGACTAACTCTTCAACTGAACTACAGGGTGGTTTTTTCATCTCTCGTTTCAGTTTTGTAATGAAAATGAAAAGAGAGTGTAATAATCAGGGCTGCTTTAATGAATCTCTACAAGAAACTCAACCTAAAAATGTGTAATGGTTGCCACATGCTGTGGTTTAGGCCTCAACCAGTCCTCAAACCAGGACACCAACTAAAATTGTAGGGTTTTTATAATAAAATTAGCTTTATAATGATACTAAGATATTCCTCTGCTCTGGACACATTTAAACATGCATCAGCATGGTGAAGGAGCAGCAGAAACTTAAAAAATGCTGAGGTATTACAAAAGCATGTTATTTGATTGACAGAGCACTTTAACATAATTTTCTGTGATATGCTTTCTACGACAAGAACAAGTATTGGCTACAAACCTAATTCTGGCATACAAAATTTTGCAGCTTTTACCAAAAATTAAGTCAGAAGTTACATTTATTCAAAGCAGGACCTGCAGACTATACGTGGTTTACGTGGTTGATGTTTCTATCTTGNGAATGAACCGAAAGGGTTGTTTCAGACTAACTCTTCAACTGAACTACAGGGTTTTTTTTTTTAAGAAACAATTTCATCTCTCATTTCAGTTTTGTAATGAAAATGAAAAGAGAGTGTAATAATCAGGGCTGCTTTAATGAATCTCTACAAGAAACTCAACCTAAAAATGTGTAATGGTTGCCACATGCTGTGGTTTAGGCCTCAACCAGTCCTCAAACCAGGACACCAACTAAAATTGTAGGGTTTTTATAATAAAATTAGCTTTATAATGATACTAAGATATTCCTCTGCTCTGGACACATTTAAACATGCATCAGCATGGTGAAGGAGCAGCAGAAACTTAAAAAATGCTGAGGTATTACAAAAGCATGTTATTTGATTGACAGAGCACTTTAACATAATTTTCTGTGATATGCTTTCTACGACAAGAACAAGTATTGGCTACAAACCTAATTCTGGCATACAAAATTTTGCAGCTTTTACCAAAAATTAAGTCAGAAGTTACATTTATTCAAAGCAGGACCTGCAGACTATACGTGGTTTACGTGGTTGATGTTTCTATCTTGGCAGGAGAGCCCAAAATTTATGATTTATGCTCTCTGCCACAGGTTAGGCAGACAGGAGGCTGATATACTAGATACGACTGCTATTGTAAATTTACTTGGCATTTCATTTTTCAGTCACACTGATGGTTATTTTCATACATCTTCAATCCATCATTTGCTGCTAAATCCAATTAGTTTGATTGGCAGATTTAGCTTCCCAGTGGGTCTTTGTCAATACTGTGTAGCAGTAAATACCTTGAGAGTCTTTTTTTTTTTTTTTCAAAACTTGCTTTTTCCTCACCCAGCTAACTATTGATTAGCTGCTTTAGCAGAGCTCTCACCCATCTGTAGACGCGATCAGGCCAGCTGAAGTACAGGGCCATCAAAATCACCCATGTGCTAATCAAACCTGTGCAGTATTTTCAAGAGGTGGGAAATCATGCCAGGGCCAGGGTGCCCCGGGGCTCGCTCTGAGATGGGGGTGCCGTGGGCATGGGCTGGGGCCTGGCGGTGAGGAAAGCTGCGGGATGGGGAGGAAGAGCATCGGGAAACCTGTGCCCCAGATTGAGACTGGTGTCAAGGGAGGCCTCAGGGCTCTCCTTGAAGCAAAATAGCAGTCAAAGAGCACATAAAGAAGAAAGAAGGAAGGAAAAGAAAAAGAACAAGAAAAAGAAAAAGAAAAAGAAAAAGAAAAAGAGAAAAAGTTTTTTCCCCTTCTTTTGCTTCTGCATCTAGGTCCCCTTCTATTTTCCATTCTGAAGCTGGGCAGTGGAGCTTCAGCCACATTCTCCTGACTGNAAAGAAAAAAAAGAAAAAGAAAAAGAAAAAGAATTATTGTATGATTTTGGTGGGACATAATAAGAAGTAAGTGCTGAAGAATCTGTCCTGTGATGCTGATATAAGGTGAAAAGTACAGCAGGTGTTACATTTCTTAAAGGCAATATTTTTAATTATTTTTACTCATAAACTAATTAACAGATTTACATACAAATTATCAGAAAATTCATTCTGAACTCAGCAACACACATGCTGTCTTTTTTCATACATAACAATGAGGCTAAATCCTTGATTTGATCTTAATTAGAAAGCTATAGTGAGGTCTTCTGTAGTATTTTGTTTTCTGGACATAGTGGGCAGAAAGAGGTATAATAATTAATGCTACAGTACTGTGAAAGATGATCAGTTTATCAAAAAGGTCAATGAAGTGAGTCGAAGAAAGGATTAAATAGTAAGAGCTTACATTTATGAAAACACAGGAAAACTAAGACCTGGCATAAGACAGAGGATTCCACCAGGGCAAAATATTTGCATTTACATGCTGCATATTTCAGCACTGGGGGGGGGAAGGGGGCGGGGGGTGTGTCAGTTTGCATGCTTTTCATAGAATCATAGAATCATAGAATGGTTTAGGTTGGAAGGGACCTTGAAGACCATCGAGTTCCAACCCCCCTGCTATAGGCAGGGACACCTCCCACTAGACCAGGTTGCTCAAAGCCCCATCCAACCTGGCCTTGAACACCTCCGGGGATGGGGCATCCACAACTTCTCTTGGCAACCTGTTCCAGTGCCTCACCACCCTCAGAGAGAAATATTTCTTCCTAATGTTTAATCTAAATCTGCCCTCTTTCAGTTTGAAGCCATTCCCCCTCGTCCTATCGTTACATGCCCTAGTAAAAAGTCCTTCCCCAGCTCTCCTGTAGGCCCCCTTTAGGTACTGGGGGGGCTTCTCCTGAACTGGTAAAATATTATGTTCGTAGATCAACTATGTGGACTCCGAGTAACATACTCAACAGGGACATAAGTTTAGGTTTTCAGTAAGGCTTGCTGGCAAAACAGACTAATATATTACTTTTTCTTTAAAGACTGACCTCCAGATTTTCATTAAAGCACAAGAGAAATCTGTTAGAGGGCCTCAAACATGGGTCTGTGGTGATTTGTCTCCCTGAACTTGTGAGAAGCCAGGAAGAGGAATAATATGAGACATGATTAAAGGTAAAATACAATAACAGATCTACGAGGGGAAACTTTATTAGCCCTTGTTCCTGCTATAACTAATCCTCTCATTTTTTCAGTGCCACTTTCTTGGGATTGATTACTGTAAGAGCAATAATAATGATTTGTGAATTTTTGCAAGGAGTCAAGCTACAATATATCATATTTGATAAAGAATATAGGAAAATACTGATTTTTATTTTTTTTTTCCAAAAAGCCTTTTTTTATCTTGTCTCATTTGTGACTGTGTAGGCAACAAATTGACCATCATGATTCAAATTTATGAAGTACTGCAAAAATAAAATTGGAATAGTGCCATTTTTAGAGTGCTCTTTGGTATGGCCTCTAGTCCTCACACTCTTAGATGGAGTGGAAGATTGTATTTTATTGTTTACAGGTGCCGTTTATGAATAATCCAAACATTAACTAACACCACCACCACCCCGTCCCCCCACCTCACCCCAAACTGGACGTGTAAACATACTTACTAAACTTGGGACAGTGTTACACAGATACAGCAGTGTTTATAAGGATTTCCAAGTGATAGAGAAAATGCTTCTCTTTATTTACAAGAAAAGGTTATGAATATTATTTTGGGGGAAAATGCATTTGATACAGTGTTAATGGATACAGTAGAAAATGGAAGGTTGTACTAAAAAGAACGATTAGTCTGTAAGATTGTCACTGATTAAATTCTTTAAGCAGCAGTTATTGGTCTGATCGTACTTTATCTTTTGATTGATAAAGGCAAAAAATTATTGTTTACTAACAAAAAATTCTAGTGATGCAAAATGACAAAGCAATGGCAATGTAGAGGAGGGCTGGAAAATTAAATGAGATAATCTGGAATACCTTGCACACTAGAGTAGTAGAAAAGGTATAATGTTCTAGCTAAAATCAAGGTCATACACTGGATTATTAATGACCAGCAATTCTTCTATAAGCTTGCTAGCTGGTTATGACATAACCGGGGGGTACATTTGATGAATTAGCCCAGCATGCTTATTGAGAGCTGTCATACTGCCATTAGAAGAACAAACATAATCTTATGTACTTATCAAAGACATATGGCAAATCTGATGCTATCGCTTAATGTACTTTATTTGGCATACTAAACTCAAAAAAGATCTCTTGTGTTAAATCAGATTCAGTGAGACATCCAAAAAAGAGCTGTTAGCCTCACGTCTAGACCAGGCAACCTGTCAGCACTTCTGAAATCTTTTGCAGGACAGGAGGTCAGCTTGCATATCCTTCAAAGAAGCCTGGGGTCAAGGTTAAAATTTGTAGATTGTAAAGTCTGAGAAGCAGAACATATTGTTTCAAAATTGGAGCTGCAGCAAATGTGCTATCCAGCTTCTGCTTGGCTTTGGAGCTCAGGCAGGACAGGCTCATGCCTGATTCTGAGCCCAACTCGCTTATGTATTGCCGGTCCCCAAACTTACAAGATAAGCTTCACTCCTCATGATAGGAATATACAAGCTTTTCAGATAGACAAATGACAAGCACTCTTGTTAGCAGATGACTGTTCTTTTGTGCATGTAAATATGGATATTACACAGAGAGCAGCCATATGCATAATTTATTTCTGTGCTTCTGTGACAGATCACATTTTAATGTGCAGAGTTTCTTTAGATCAGAAAAAGTAAATGTGTTTGCCAAGCTTATGCAGACATAATTATTTTTGCATGTTCCTTTTTAGTTCAACCCTTTCCCCTACCCCAAATCTTATTTACCATTCTTGCTTTTTTAAAGGCACAATGTTGTATAGAGGAAACACAGAGTTTTCAAAATGGGACAGGAGGAATGATTTTTTTTTTCTTTAATACCAATATTGCAAACTAATTCTGTGTGCATATATATTTGGGTATTTATGTACATGACCTATACCTATGCTAAGAACAGTTGTATATATGGGCAAGGGAGCACATCTCCGCAATGCATACTTCAGGTACAAAGAACAATAACTGCTTCTATCATTCTGTCTTTCTAACATTTTCCTAATTGTGTTTCTTCTAGGTATATTTACTGCTCTCAGACGTTTTTCTTTTTTCTGAAAAAATGGGTTTATAAATCGAAGAGTCTAGAGCAAAAAAATCCCATTCTGAATTGAGTGGACGGAATTATCCTAAGTTTTTTCTGTCTTATGGTTGTTAAGACAATTAAATCCAAAATTTATCATTTTTCCTATTGAAGACTGACTTACAGCCTGCAAATTGCAATAAAGCCTGGATGTTATTCCAGGGATGCATCAGGCCTTGTCAAGGCCAAGAAGTAGTTCTGTACCTGCATGGGAGGAAAGAGGAAGGATTATCCTTTACCCCACTGGTAAATGCATGGTTCCTTGAGCAAAAGGTTTACCTTCCCAATGGACTCCCTGAAGCAAGGAAAACCTCATATTATTTACTGGTGCCTTCCAGAGAGTGCTCCAGCTATGTTTTTGAAACAAGAAAATGGTGACAAAGAAGCAACCATTTTCAGATGGAATATCCAAACATGTCATTTGTAATCCCTGAGGTGCAATTTTAATTTGGGAATTAGTATTCATTTTCCCTCATTAAGTATTAATTTTGGAAAGGTGGGTTCCTCTAGGTAGAATCATGGTTGGGTAATGCAAAAAAATGAATATATGTGAATAAGTGTTATAGGAAATTGTAAAGTAGCCTCTTAACAGTTAAAGATTAAGAACTCACTCTGACTTTTGTGACTTTGAGCCTCGTTTATGACTGGCAGACATTATTATTACTACTTTTCTTAAAAGAGTAATTTCCACTTCAATTTTTGCTTGCTAGATTTGTGGTTAGAGAGTAATTATTATTATTATTGCCTAAAATGGAGATAATTCAGACAGTGCTGTTGAGCTGCAGAACTTTAATCTAAGTATTAATTATGTTTTCAATCCCTCCCATCCCCCAATCACTTAATGATGCATCTCTCCTAGACAGAATATGTGCCTGACAAAATCAAATATGAGTTTTCTGAAAGATCAATGAGATCTATTGCAAAGGAGTAATTTGAAAGCAAATAATGGTACTCTTGGAAGATATCCATTGACAAATTTGAAATTTTAGAATAGTTCATTGGCGTCCAGCAAGTTTACAGGGCTATCAAAGAAGTGGACTCCAAGCCTGTCTTTTAGAGATTTTTGGAGGTGTTATTTCCTCATAATATTCTTACTAGTTGCGATTTTGCTCAATGTGGTCACAACACCAGACTACCATATTCAGATGACTTATTCCCACAATCAAAATCTGTAATCTAGTATTCTATATCTTCCAGCAGGAAAGGAAGCTTCTTTTTTTCTTCATCTGGTGGGCCAGAAGAGCCACAAGAATAAAATGGTTTTGGCTCCTCCCAAGGTTTATGAGCAGCCCNTATCAAAAAAAAAAAAAAAAAGAATGCAACTTTGAATGGAAACCCAAGGAACAGAAAAGCTTGGGAATACTAGGGAACTAAACCATGGCAACATTAAAATTTTAGGATGTTCAAGGGGATTCTCTCTGCCTCTTCGTCTTTTGGTTGTTTTCTTAATATCTTGTTCCCACTTGCACATTCATCTTGCGTGAACGTCTGAAAACTGAATGTTCAGAAGAAAAGGGCTTTTTCAACAGTAAGGTTGTGATTGATATGAGCATGCATAAACTATCTGAAATAATTATATATGAAAGAAGAAAAAAATTAAACCACTCAAAGTCCATATTTTGGGACTGAACCCAAAACTGCACAGCAACTGTAAGAGAAGTGCTTTCCAAATACATGGCAGAGTACAAAGTTATTATTCCCTGTGGCCCAGAAGACTACTCATAAGAAACTACAGACGTCCCTTTCCAATCATCAAAGAACATCTACAAAACCTAAAGGACACTGGAACTTTTCAAAGAGAAGTAAATGAGGAAGAGTCTTTAGAGGGAATCGAGTTCTAAGGAAATGTAGGCAGACATTATGGCAGAAGTTAAAGCATTTCTTAAAGTTTGCTGGAAAAAAATGGTTTAATTGTCCCTGAAGAAACAAATTTAAATGTAAGCAAAGTTTTCTCAGCCCTTAATTGCTAATGTAGGTAACTGGCGTTCAGTGCAAATTACCTATGGGGTTTTTTTGGTTTTGTTTTTTTTTTTTTTTTTAGGGGATGGGTAATTCTTTTAAAAAGAAATTCATATTGGCTGACTGTAAAAGAGACCACTATGCAATTTGCTTATATAACCTGAATGGTGTAAAATATTGCAATTTTTTGTTTGGGGGGAGGAGGAACGAGGAAGACGTTCATTTTAGCCATGTTTTTTGCACACATAAGAAATTAACTGGAAGGGCCCAGAAATATCCAGAACTAAAAGAAGGTTGTCATTGGAAAGATCTCAGAAGCTGTCTGTAGATACAGAGGAAATTCCCTTTGTGAGCAGGCCATCTGGCAGGTCATGCTTAGTTATGCCAAAAAGCTGAAGCAATCAGAGCACAGTGGGGGGCGACCTTACAAGCATGGGAGTTAAAGCCAGCTTTATGTTTGTAGTGGTTGACTAACACAATCTACTGAGAGAGATGGGTGTCTACACCACTACCTCTCTGGAGACAAACTATGTAGGCCACTGTCAGGGAGTGGAAAGGCACTGTGGTCTCTGTTTTCTTAGTGAACCCCACTAAAAATAATATAATGGCTCGAATCTTCGGTTATCCTCTGTCTTCTCAAAGAATAAAAAGAATAATCAATTTCTTAGCAACAAAGCAGACTAGCTGGCTGTTAACCTGAGGTGGACACAGTATCTGAGCTATGAATCCCTGCTGCTTACTGATGGGCGTTCTTTGACTGGTGGTAAACTCTAGAGGGTCCAGGTGACAGGGTACAAAATGGAACAGGATTGGGCTGCACAGTTCCAGGTCTGTCAGGTAAAGGAAGGTAATATGCAGAATTTCTTTTGTGTATTTGTGTGCATGTATGTGCACATTCTGGCTATTTTTACCCTTGGTACGTGAAAAGTGAGAGTCATCCAGACTTGAGGCCAACATACATTTGTATTTGCTAATGTATTTCCCAAGGAAAGAAACTCACCCAGTCACTCTGTTAACTTTGTCTTAGTAGTTGAATGCATGAGCCAGTTCCTACCAAATCTGGTGATTGAAGTCTCTAATACATTAAGTTCTAGATGGTTTGTGAGAATATGTGACCAGGTAGAGAAGACAGTACATATTAGTACCACTGATACATGGAAAATCAGCAGTACGGGCTACTAAGCAGACTTTAAACAGAGTGCCTTGGGAAACCAGGCACATAAAAATGTGCTGCTCACAGAACTCCCTTTGTACCTTTTCACTGAAGGAATTACTCCAAAGAAAGAGGCAAAAAAGGAGGTTGCAAGTAAGAAAAAGCAGAAGGAATTCTGAATCTTGTTTATTCACATGTAAAAGACAGGAAGAAATAGTCAATGTTTTGATAGTCTGCCCTGCTCAAGCCTGCATGATTAAAACAAAAACTGGAGGGTAAGTGAAATGTGTTGCTTGTTGCTCAGTCTAATACAGAGTTATGCTAGATTAGAGCATGGAAGAAAAATATTCATGCCCTGATGATAATGTTGGAAGATGCCAGGAATATCTGCAGTAATTAAAACTCTGAAATATATTTGAAAATCACATGCCAGTCTTTTGAAATCTTACAATTTGGAAGGACAGTTCCACCACAGTGACCATATCAGCAGACGTGCCTGAAATCATCGCCTTCTGCTCTACCCGGGACTATATTTAGCCATGAGCGTGTTAGTCTTTGATCTGGAATTTCTTATTTTGCTGCCAATTTTTACAGCTTGTTGTGAAGTCTGGCTGGCTTTCTGGCCTTCAGAAGAAAGTAGAGGAAGGACATGAAAACAGATATCAACCTCACCAAGAAAAAGAAGTGAAACTGCATGATCATGATCAGTTTTGAATTTTATGAGTAATTAGTATATCCAGGCATCATGGTGGATAAAATAAGCATTGCAATAGCAAACATTTGTGGAGAAACAAGAAAGGCCAGTCTTTATAAGAAGCTGCCACTGGATCATTTGCGTACTGTAAAAAAATAGTGTATATGAACCTGGTGAGACAATTAAACAGGTTAAAAAACATTCTAGGACTTTAGTAAATTAAATAGAAATTAAAAATCCATTTTTAACTGTTCTGAGACATTTAAGTGGGCTTTTAGGTAACTAAAGTTAAGATACTGTCTTTCACACAATTTATGAATTATGGTTTTGTTTGGTCTAGAGATAGAAACTTTAAAAGAGAGACCACAGGTCAAGTAGAGAAATGAAAAAGGAGCTATAAAACATCAGTCATAAAAAGGATTGGCCATCCCTCTTTCTTTAATTTTTTGTGTCTACCTTTATGTAGTATATATCTCAGTCTTCAGTGGTCCCCAGATTGAACAGCTGGAAGGTACTATTTACTGCTAATGTGTTTCTGTGATGCATGGGCCAATGCTACTGACCAAAGGATTTATCTATTAACAAGAAGATCAAAAGACTGACACAGAGAAAGCAAACAATGACTTTTACTTGAAAAATGGATTTTGTCTTAGTCCCTGAAACAACTTAGGGCTGAGTCTGTCTGGATTTATGCTCTGAAAATCTGGACATCCTAATTCCTCAGATACTGTCACCTGATTATAGCTTCATTGTCTCT
This sequence comes from Anarhynchus alexandrinus, assembly GCA_008711295.1. Classification (NCBI taxonomy): domain Eukaryota; kingdom Metazoa; phylum Chordata; class Aves; order Charadriiformes; family Charadriidae; genus Anarhynchus; species Anarhynchus alexandrinus. The sequence goes on from VUYV01000070.1 coordinate 1,486,791, forward strand.
AAATAGATAGTACTTTTAACAGTCTTGGAGATCAGGTTTCACAGTGCTTTTCATTTATAAAATTACCTATTTTGCAGTTACTGAATTGGAATCTTTCTATACAGCTTACAAGTGACATCTCAGGCATCAAGTTGCATTGTTTAAATAAGTTTAGCTATTCCAAATTTAGTTAAATAAAGGATCCCTGCCTATATGGTCACTAGTAGTATTTAGTAAAACACACTCACGACCCTCTGAAAGCTGGTTCACAAACTTGATTTCATAACAGGGTAGAGATACTGCTGTAGAAATAATTTGTATATGTTTACATGTGCCATGTTTATGCGAGAGATATTTCAGCTGTGTTGTCTGAGCACTGTTTTGGTTGGGGTTTTTTTGCACTTAGAAGTTTTTAGAACGACCAAAGGGGGGAGGTTCTCATACATTATAGTCTAACCTGATCTTCTCTACTGTTCTGCTCTAGGGATGATGGTCTTCTGAAAAGTCAGGTCTAAAAGAAATGAGTCTTTTGTATTTTTTAAATGCAACCTGATTATTTCTTTAAGTTTTCTAATGTTGGATCATTATTTATTAATATCATTATTATTATTATCATCACCATCACTGATAATTTTCATTCAGTTTTGCAGTATCATCTGGGAGTCCCCACTCAGGATCTGAAACCCCAATCCGTGACTGCTGTAGAAATACAGAATGAAAACACAGGTCCTCTCCCAAAGAATTCTCAGCGAGAAAGGGAAATGAGGCAAACCAGGAGGATGTATAGAGTGGTTCAATTAGAGTGATTTCACATAACAGTAACTTTATTAAGACTAATTCAGGACTGCAAGAAATTAGTTATGCTTTCTTTCCCGCTCTTGTGTTATTGGTTTGACTTTTGCTGGCAGTCTTTTCTTCTAGTTTATAGTCCACTTCCCTGGGCTATATCGCCTCAGCAGTTTCTAGTTTAAAAAAAATTTCCAATGTGCAGAATATTTCTGCATAAATCTTTCAAGTTCTCTGCATAACTGTCTGATTTTCTAAAACAGGGCTTACCTAAGTCTTACTTATTGAAAAGTGCATATATTGAATGAAGTTTACCCACAAGCTTCTCCAGTGTGGATTGTTGTCCAATTAGTGTGAACACAAGAAAAACTGTGGCACCTAGAATAGGTGCTATTTCCTGGGATAACTGTTCAGTGAAAAAAAACCTAGCTCTGACATGTAAGCCACATTCTAAGTGAAGACCTTTAATCCCTTTTTTTTTTATTTTTTGATTTGGATGCCTGCTGATTTCTGTGGAGTTAACAGGAAAGGAATATGGATTTTTCACATTAAGTAAGGTAATAATGGGTTTGTGATTGTAATTCAACTCGGTATGAAAAAAAAAGAAGAAAAAGTACAACCCAGCAATTTCATTAGTAATTTCCATACCCACCCATCCCCAATAGATAGTGAATTCACCAACCAATGGGTTTGCAACACTTTTTATATATGCTCTTTCAGCCTGTCTCTCTTCTTACCTCTTTATTTTTTGCTCGTTTTCCTTGCTGACATTTCTACTCTTAGTTTCGTTGCCATTGACAGCATTTTCAATATGTGCTACTTGAGGATCCTGGGACCCTTGGGTTCATTTCCACAATCATTATCAACCTGATCTCTCTCTTTTTTTTTTTTTCTGTAAAGTGATCCTTCCATTCAGTTCCTAGACTCTGTTCTGTAGTCTGGGTTGAAAAATGGAGAAAGAGCCTAGCTAATGTTTAAATAGTAATTCAGCAGTATTCAACCCACTGAAGTGCACACATATTACCATTGCATCTATAATATCTTCCCCATGATTACCCAAGAGAAATTCAAGTCTCCTCACTGAAGTTCAGATCCCAGCTAAGATGTAAGCAAGCAAGAGCCTCTCAGAAAATAATGAAGACTATGTTAGGATAATGTTGCCTTTGATACCTTCCTGCCCATCAGACAGACTTAACTTTAAGTCATCACAGCTGCTCATTAGGATACATGCAACTTCAGGGCAGTGATTCTCTTCCCTCAGCTCATACCTTCCTGTAGCGTTGTCTTGTGTCATCTGTGCCCGGCGTGAACAGATTATGGGTAATCAAGTTTGCCCAGTGCAGAGCTGGGAATTCAGTGCTTCCCTGCTCTACAGTAGCTGGTTCTGCCATTAGGTTCCATCTGGTCTCTGCTTTCCAGTATGAAGAATTTCTGGAAACAGCATAATGTTAGATCAGTGGAAAATTTGCTGCTTTTAATACTTGCTGGGTTACTGTAGGTGATTTAGAGGGCTCTCTGTGTGTTATTATGAAGCAGCTCTGCTGCGGATCTCCACACCAAGAAAAAGCAAAAGCATATGCTGTCTCTTCCAGGCATTCACCATTAGACCATAGGATTGAAAATAGAGTGGACAAATCAGCAATGAAGAGATTGCTAAAAGAAGCAGATACCCAGAAAAGTCTGCATATATATACACTATCTTCTGTACAGTAACAGAAACAAACATAAGAATGAGTAAAATAATATTTGGAATTGTTTAAAAAAATCATGATTCTCTTTCCAGTTTCTTCTTTACAAAATTTGCAGAGAGCAAGACAGGAAGAAGAAAACCAAGAAACACACAAGATAGTATAAAGAACCTAGATTTTAATACATTTGGTCAGGCAGCCAACCAACTAGTGTCATATCTGTCAGCAGAAAACAGAGGTTTCTTTTTTCACAGTATTAAGTGAGAAATTTAAGTCGCCTCCAAAACCTCCAGTCATCTACTGCACTCAGTCGTCTGGAGCGCACAAGCTCGTTTACCTGCAGTCACTGTTGTTGTCATAATTTGTTTCAGTTCATTGCCACGACGTAAACATGAATGAGATCCACGGCATTCATAAAAGTTACTGAAAAAAATGAGTGGGATCCAGTGTGCTTATCTTAAGTGAAAAAATGTAGGTTAGGCATCAGACTGTTAGGAAACATGGGAAATAATCCAATCTTTCTAAAGTAAGCATGATAGACTGTAAGTAGAGCCAAATACGAAGCTCTGAGTAGCTCAGAGAGATTCAGTGCACTTAAGTTAATAATTTGCTTCTCTCCCCTGAGTTGGGTTGAACTTGTTTTGGATCTTCTCTTCCCCCTTTTCTATTCAATAATTTGCCTCCCTCTTCCTTCCACAGTATTACCATATGACCACAGTATTGTGAAAGAATGTAGGATGAACAGCTCAAAGCACCTTCAAAGCTTGCTGAAACCTAGTTTGAGAGCAAGGCGGGGGGCTTCTGCCATGACAAAACACAGGATGGAAGTGAATGCATGGTCCCAGCTGTTTCTTCCTCTCGTCATTCTCGGGGGTAGGGGTGGAGGAAGAGTGAGGAATGAATGAATGAAAAAGGACAGGACAGATGAAGCAGTTCTAGCTACTTCCCCCCCTTTTTTTTTCAGCCTTGAGAAGGAAAGCCAAAAGATGTTATTTTACCACCCCAGCTGTGAACAGCATCCCAACTACAGGAGACAATGTGGAAAGGATTAGTCCAAGCTACTGTGTCCTTTCTTCTCCCAGTTCCCATTGCTCCACAGGTTTTCCTTCCTCCAACAGTTTTCCTTCCCCAACTCCACTCCTGTCAGTGCTGCATTTGGCATTGGTGGCAGAATAAGTTCAATTCCCTGGGGCAAGTGGCAATAGTCAGTAGTACACGCTAACTTTGTCAGCCTATATGCTAACATTAGGAAGCTCCTAAATATCAAGGGAACCCACAGGGAATGGTGGCAAGGTCTAGCCTGCTTATCTCTATTCCAAGTAAAAGCAACCAAAGGATATGGGGCAGTCCTTTTTCAAAGGTTTGTCAGAGCTTCCCATTCTAGAAGTACCTCCTGCCCTACTCTTCACCTGAGACTTACCCATATGAAGTGACTGAAGGTCCTTGAAGGAGGAGACAGGAGGACACATTTTACAGTGAAGTTCAGGCTGTCACTTTTATGACAGGTATCATGGGACAGAAGGAATAAAGTAAGGAGCCTGAATCTCACTGGAGAGCTGGAGTTTCAAATTGTATGACCCAAAATGTGAAAGCTTCTGATATAAGATAAACAGCTCAAACTATCCTGGAAGGAGAAACTAGCTGACTGAAGGTTGCTAGATGCACTATAAAAGGGATTTCCCACCTCTCAGCATCAAATGCCATGCCCCCATTATTTCTTTTTCCTGTGTTTCTTATATTCTTAATGTTTACCTGTTATTCGAGAGTGAAATGCAGGAAATCCCTTTCCTCCCTATCCCTTCCCCTTGCAGTTTACACCGGTAATTTCGATCTACTTTCTGGGAACTGTCTACAAGTAGGCTGTGATAAAGAAAAGTTGGAAATGGGAGTGGGAATTAAAGGTATAAAATTACCAATAATTTCTAGTAAAATATCTACTTCTGTGGAAGCAGCAGTCAAAAAACTCTGAGAAAGGTGACATACAGTATCACTAATGTTATATTTTAAAATATGAAAACCCTACAAGCAGGCCCAGCCACATATTCTATATACATATTGCATGCTCCGCTTTTCATCTCGTGACTCATTACTGGACTATGCAGACAACAAAGTTTGAACAGCACTGCCAGGCAGCATCTACCTAGAGGCTGGTGTTTTGCATCTCTTCCTAAGGTATAGGAACCTTTGCTTCAAAACTACTCAGGATGAAAAAGGCCTATAAATCAGTTCTTTAACTTGATTGCTTGCTCATGGCGCTAGATTGTTACACACACACAAAACAAGTAGTATCTTTCCCCAGCATGACCAACTTTTCAAGCTTCTGTGAAGATTTGGAAGTGTTTTATGTTGATCTATGTCTGGATTATAGCACATTTCTAGCCCAGAAATCATTTCCTGTATCAAAACAGATGATAGTTGATATGGATGGCTATCCAAGGAGCATTCAGACATACTGTATTTTGGCATTTATCCTTCCAGGCAATGACAAAAAGCAGGTGGATTGGACCACTACCTAGGGTCCAAATTCAGTAGCTGGCAGGCCTTATGAGGACCGTATCTTACATACTGAATGTTGCTTAAGATTCCAGATATCCGACATTTTTCCATATGTATGAATCAGTAATTTTTCCTCTTGATCCAGGTTTTCTTTTCCATTATTAAACTAGATTTTTCACAAGTGTTTCCATAGGTGTATATTCATTTTATGCAATAGATTTAGAAGTGAATTATTCTTACCCAAGCTATGTCACAGCAGAGGTTATGAAAAAAATGAGAAGCGACGCAAATAGCCTAAGTACTCAGATCTCTTCTTAATTTTGCTGGAATACATCTACGGAGGCAATCTGAGATACTTTACTAATCAATGGAAGCACATACTACAGAAAGAAAATGACAGTGCCGTATGCAGTAATGCTTGGCTTTTGATATGGTGGTTTTGTAGTAACACTAGTTTAACTAGATTAGTGACATCACTGTCTATGACGATTTTCTTATTAGACTATTTTTCACTCTCCTTAATCATTTACAAAGTAAAGTAAAAAAAAAGATTCACAATAGAAATCTTTGTTGCTAAAGATAAGGAAGCCATTTAAATGCATATTGGGAGATATTAGATGATGAGCTTCTGAGTTAATATGATATATCCCCCTCAGCACCACTACTAGTCTCTGATGGCTATGATCAAAAGCATAAAAGAGGTTGTGTGAAAGGCTGAATGGTGAGGGAATTGTACTTATCAAGGTGATGTTGGATGCCTTGAGCAAAGTATTCATTCAAAGTCCCAATCTCAGTTACCATCTCCTACAGAACAAAACACCTTTAACAGTAGCTGGTTCCCTGATGTCTAAAGAAGTGTCATTCACATTAATTATGGTGTTTGCAGCTTGATATATCAATCTGTGTTACAACCCATTTCTCAAGCAAGACTTACTGAGCAAGACTTTTCCAGTGAAGAAAGGTCATTGCTTTTCTTCATTTCAGGGTTTGTAGTCTCCTGCCTTTCATAATGCTGAAATAATTGCTCCCACCAGGATATTCCCCAGCTGTGCTCAGTTTATAATTTGTAGTATTTTCCGTTCTGTAAGTCAACTAGTGGTATATTTTTATGGCATTCTCCAAGGTGGATAATGATCCAAACCAATGTATTTATTTAGAGGACTGGATAAACTGGATCAAAATCCAACTGCAAAAAGTTCAGAAAATATATTCTATTTTCCTAACCTTTTTACAAAAATATATTTCTGCTGCTTCTGTTAGTCACAGTGCTTACAGTCTCTCAGATTTTATGTCCCATTGTTCATTATCCAGGGAGGAAAAAATGTTGTTTTGCAGCACGTACTGAGAATTTTAAATATGGAAAGGTCAAGATACTGACTTCCATTGTCTCTAGGTCATGGAGACAGAAAGGTGAAGCTGAAGCAGTTTTATAGTTTATAAGAAAACACGACTATGGTATACGTCACGAGAAGGGCACAGAGAAGACTGAGGCTTTTCTGGTCTCAGCTGCTAACTGTATTTTGTCTTTTAGTTTACTCAGTCCCAGTTCAGATAAATGAAGATGCTTTCACTTAAAGGAGCATAAGAGCGCCACAGCACAGCTGTTAAGTAACCAATAATTCATAAATTTGACTCTATTCAACAATGGATTGAGGCTAGAGATGTCAAATGCGTATAAAAAACATTCCTATAAGGCATGACTGTTGTCACTAGAAAAGTAGTTGCAATTCTTAATCTTAAAACTTAGTAGTTGGGACACATAAGTAAATCACCGATTTCTGTGATGAGGTTGGCTAACTAGGAGACTGTCCTGTGAAGGGATTTTATTTGCCAAGGTGGCACTCTATAGTAAAGAGATTACAATGTCGGTTCTCTGCCAATGGGCTTTCATTTACCACAAAAGAGTTCACTCCCTGCAGGATGAGACACATACATTTAAATCTTTGGAAGCTTTCTACTCGTGTCATGTCTTCAAATTTCCCATCACATCTTAGAGCCAGGAAATATCATAATGTTTCTAAAGACATCCAGGCTGTCTTGGCTCTCCAATTGACATTTACCAGTAATACGGTCTTTTATCTTGACTTGGATCCTTCTCCTAGTCTAGCGTGTTAAGTCAAACAGACATAAAAATGATAAATCACAGTCTCACAGGCGGTATTAGCAGGCATTATGCTTCCTGCCCGTTCAATACCCCAAGGATGAGGGCTTCTCCAGATCTAGCAGTATTAAGAAGCACCTGTAAGAGAGCACATGGAAAGGCACAGTATTTTTAAACTAGACCAAGCTGCACCAGAAAAAACTTCACATTTAAAATAGAAAAATAATATCTTCATCTATAGCCAGATTCTCTCATGAGTTGAAAGATGTCGTTCAGATTTCTTTTTAAAAAAAACAGATAAAAGCTAAAATACCATTGCCTTACGAATGTCAGAAAGTACTGGGAAAGGGGGGTAATTGTTTTGGTTTTTAAGTAAAAACTGGGACACTTCCAATAGCACATATGGATCATTTAAAGAAAACTCAGATTTCAAAACCCTAGAATGTTATACAGACCTTCCTGATGAATATTCAATGACTCCAGTATTAATTAGTATAAAACAACTAATACAGCTTTGCCACATCTCTACAGCTCCCCTGTTAATATCAGTTGGTATTCAATAGTTGTTGGTTAACCCCACTTGGTGATTGGTAGCTGTAGATCTGGGATAAATAGCAACAAAAGTCCACTTGTGGCCTTACAAGGCAGATAGTTGTTTGCCTCTTCCACTTTCACTGAAGGATTATTAACCTAAACTATACCCTGCATGTACAGAAAATCTGAGGTTTAGAATGATTTAGTTTGAATTAAACACTTGTGGTGCAGTTTAAGTATATTACAACTTATATTAAAGCAGTGAGTTCATTGTCACTGATAACAAGAATAGCTTTTATTCAAAGACTTTTGTGAGGGCTTGTGCTCTCCCTTCTCACGTATGTACATTATTTAATGAGAAATTGAGATAGATTTAATATTGTCAAACCCATACAAGGATTCTAGCGACATTCATAACCTAACAATTATTTTGTAGCTTGGTCTCATTTATCACTTTTAGTTGTGCAAGCCTGAGCCCTAACCATCCATGGTAGATAATGCTTCCATGCAGCAAAATTCATTAACATTTCTATCTTTGCTAAATAAATAGACCACTTTTTCTTCTTCAAACCCTTTTATAGGTTTATATTTATCATTTGTCCTCTGCATACGCTGAATTTTGACAGATCACAAAAATGCCCAGGAGCAATTTCATCAATCTTATTAGCTTTGCATTTTGTGAAGTTTTCTATCTAGCAGACCTCAGAGGACAGCTTAAGAAATAAAGGAGTTAAGACTAGAGATTTACAGTTTGGTAGCAGTAAGGTAAAGATGGTGAGAGCTTAATCTGTCTTAATAACACACTGGTGATGATAGACTTCTGGGAATGGATAGACCACCTAAGAGAAGCCAGAACCTGTTAATTTGGATGATGAGGTTATTCAGCGTGACACCCATAGGAGGGAGACCAGGCAAATCACCTCATTGGCAGAGCAGCTGCGAGTTGTGTGTTTATTTGCAACATCCATGGCAGTGTGATTGACAACCAGGCATAATATTGAGTGGCATCCCTGGGAGAACACTAGCACCAATTACTCTCTATCAGTTGAATTCACTGACTATAGGTGGCTTCACAAAGTTCTGTGAGGGAGGATGTTCAGTTTATACCTATTTACAGATGTATGAAGGAATCTAGGTAACATATTTCATTAAAATTCATTTATTGATTATAGTGTTTTACACAGACACCTACAAAATGGCAAGTATAGAAACAACATTTTGTACTGGTCTTAACAAAATACCAAAATTCTGAATTAAACAAATAATTTATTGCTACCTGTAAGCAAAATCACTCATTAAACAAGAAAACACCCCACCTTTCCTTGTTCTAGCTTTTTCAGGTCTTAAAATTCATTTGTAATGGGGCACTCCAGATGCTCTACTGCATTGCACTTGCTGTGACCATTTGCATCTCTATAATATAGGTGCAATTTCTGCGTACATAGAGTGCATTGTACTGTTGTCATCTGGCAGTATGTTAGGCTCTTGGCACACACACTGTCTTGGATAAAAAGGTGCTCTTATGGCCAAAATCATGGAAATGAGACTTTAAAGCATAAACAAAATATTCAAATATTAATCTTGCTGATGCTGGTACTTAGAGTTTTGACTCCTACATTTATTAAACAATTAAAGAGTAGTCTCGTATAGCAAGATCTGAATGATGGACAGTAGTGCCTTGGGGTAAGACAAACTTTTCAAAGTTAGTGAAACATGTGTCAATCCATCGTTACCAAAATACTACAGAGAACAAAAACATCCAACCTGTAGAAACTCAGAATGTGTGAACACAGTTTTAAGGGACTCCTAGGAATAACATAATTGTTTATTAAATGTATAGAACACCGTGCTTTGCCCCACCTTCCTTCAGTGGATATCTGCCTATTGTACAACGTCTTCACCTGTCACCTTCTGAAGCAGCAGATTCCTCTTCTTTTCCAGTTAGGTTTGGACACACCACCAAAAAAACCCTCTGGAATTTCTCCCATGGAATTTGGAATTCGTCTCAATCCTAACATGGTAAAACTGATCTTTCTTTCTTCCTAAGTGAATCATTCTTCTTCTAGCAATTCTTCTGGTCACCAAGCTCTTAACTACAGCTCAAAACCTTCACCTCCTCTTCTCTCTTCTGTATAACCTTATCTGTTCTTGTTTTTAAGAAATCCTGAAAAATTTGCCTCAGTTTCTAAAAAAAACCCATCAATTACTTTATTAGCATTGACAAAACTTGTCATATCTCAATAGCTTGACCTACATCTTTTTTGATCTGCAAGCAGGAATTGTATTCAGCTTGCTTATGAAATACCTAGATGTTGTGTAAGCTATTTGACTTTTGACTATTGCGAAGAAGTGACATTACCTTCACTTTCTTGTGTAAATCATTCTCCAGTTAGACAATATCTTTCATGGAGTCAGATTCTTAACAGATTCCATTTAGTTTAGGCAATTTCCTCATCCAAGAATAAAACCAGAAGCCTGACATTGGCATTTGACCACATAAAACACATCATCTTCCTGTGATGTGATTTTAAAAAAAGATACATACATTGAGTCAGCCCTTTGTCAGAAATGAATGCTACATGAAGGAGTATTCTGATTGGCTAGGAAATACAATTGTGCAAATTTATCTTTTGTTATGGAAATAGAAATACTGTCTACGATGCCTAGGTCTAGAAGGCATAAAGACATTTGGATCCAATTAAGGTATACTCACTGCTATATTGATGCAATTGCCTACCTTTAGGTAGGTGTGGAAATGGGTTATAAACAGTTGATAGCTATGAATATGCCAACCTAAAACACGTTTGCCAGCATCCATATGCATGCCACCAATGTTACAATTTGAGGATTTTATAAACAAAACCTGTAGATACAAGTGGCTAATTTTTAAGTACTTTGTCCAACTACCACTTTTTCTTTTTCTTCTTTTTCTTTTTCTTTTTTTTTGGGGGGGAGAGGGTGGAGAGGGTGCTTACGGCAGGAGTTCTCATGCAGATATAGGGGTATGCTTGAGCTGATATCTCCAAAGCACCAAGCTTTCTAATATTAATCATAGTACCATGACAATATTGTTAAAAGTTTATTAATACTGTTAAAAATTTAATTGAATATACATGTATTTTTATATATATGTGTGGAATGTTTAAGAAGGTTGGTTTTAATCATACGGTCAGATTGGTCTGGTTTTGTTTTTTCATGTAGTTTTCCCCATCTAAGAATGCATCCTTCCAAGATAATTTCTTCTGAGAAGTTAGGCTAGCTTTTTTCATATTTTTTTTGCACCATTTATACTGCCTTCCTGAAGCAGGCTTTCCCATGAGTTGAAGCCAAAAAAACAAAAAAAGATTTTGTTGCTCAGATCCAGCCAAAACCCCATAAAGTAAATTTCATTCATAAACCTTTATGGAATGGCACTGTTAACGTAGGCAACTCAACTCCACTGCAGCAGTCAATAATAAAGCACTCTTCCTGAGCTCCTGTTCTTATTAAATTACGTTTTAACAAATCTTAAACTGGAATAGCTCTTATTATGATGGGAGTAAAGGGCACTATTATTTTTCATCTACATTGGTAATGGGCATATATCCTTACATTGTCAGCTGTTACTCCTGACAATGACAACAGATTAAAAAAAATAGACATTTGCAAGATATGGCAAAACTACAGCACACCATAAATGTTAATAGCTTTATTCATTTCAGATCTGGAATGTGACAAAATGACTCATGCTGGAGAACAGACTTCCTGGATCCCAATGTGAGGTAGGAAATGAAATTAGAGATGGTTAACAGAAAGCATTTCAGCTCAGCATCCCACACCCACTCTTGAAACATTTGTCCAAAATTTGTCCCTCTCCTGAGGATTGAAAGAACTTGTATAATTGTTTCTTATTGTTTCTCATCTTCTCTTCTCCTCATTTTTACCTGGTGGCGAAGGTCTGCCTGAATTACCCCTCCTGTTTCTCATGATAGTGGTTTTAGACTGAACGGAAACAAGAGCTATAGAAATCTGCCCTAAAGGTTTACTCTTGTGGAATTTCTTTCCCACATTTCAATCCAATAAGATCCTAGCTTGGGAAATGCTGCTCTGAACAGAAGCAATATGAATGCCAAACAGACACAAAGTAAGTGAGTTTTGGCATGGAAATAGATTGATCACCTCCACTTGAATCTGCTAGTGTCGTCTTATCATCTAATGGATGAAATTATAAACTTATTTTGTTATATGTCATTATATGCTTCTATTTATACTGATAATATGGAATAAAATAGAACTATATATTTATATAAATGAATAAAAAATGAAATTAAAAAATTTAATATCATCAAAATGTTTTTTACTCTTGTCATCATAGGAATCTTTTAACACTGGATTTTTTTCATTCCAATTCAGCATTTAAGGACATTTTGAAAGATAAAACTTCTCCATGGAATGAAAAATGTGAGTTTTCCTCTTTCTTACTGGTAACTCAGACTGGGTTTTTTGTGTGTGAAAGATGCTTCACTGAAGTCTGTTCACATGACAAAGTTTAGCTTTCATATTTCTTTTCTTTTCATCACTGTCATTATTGAAGTATCTTATGATATGTTAATATTCAAAAACAGATAACATGATCTTGGTTAAACTTTTCCCTTCCAAAGGGTCATTTTCTCATCACACATGAAGCATGGAAAATTCCTTTGAAGTATTTTAGGAGAAGGTTTGGCCACAGAGTTAATTATAGGAAAAAGCATTGTTATAGGAGGGATTTATAACTAATCTCCAAAGACTGAATCATTACTTTATTCATAGGGCATGTTTCTCAATAAAGGCATGAAAAGAAAATTTTCAAAGGCAAGCAACTGTATCATTCTCATAAGACACAGACAACTATAAAGGATATAGCAGATGAGAGTAAGTACCATGCCAGAAAGACAGGGTAGTAAACACAATATAAAGGTCAGTTTGGCACTGGAAACCATTAGGGGATCTTCTTCTGAACAAGTACAGCAGACAATCAAAATGAGGTCTCTCCTAGGGGTGAAAAAGCAGCATTCAATGAATCAGACTGACTTATTCTTGAGAAGTAGAAACAGTGTCCATAGTCTTAGTCCATATACAAGTAAGAGGCATGGCTGGTTTTTTTTTCCAGAAATGTTTTATGGCTTACTCCAGTGCTTCATGAGACAAAAAGGATGTAATACAATGAGGCAGAATTTAAAATTTGCGTATTTCCTTGGGTTTTATGACATATATGTTTAAATATCTAGGGCCCCTCAAAAATTTATGGAGACAATTTTGGGTTACCCTGGGATATTGGAATTCCTGCAAAATGGCTACTGACCCTTGACTCAGCCCATGACACACTCACCTCACAATAGGCTGTGATGTCACACTGGTGACTTTACGAAAAAGAACTTCCACTACCACTTGCTTGATTCTGTCTATGCTGACTTAGAACAGATTCAGAATGACAGATCCGAATACAGACAAGCACATTACATTAGTGCAGTGCAAAAGTCACGTATGCCATAGCAGTTTTTCATGCCACTACTAGAAAGCAGTGAAGTTGAAGATTTTAAAGACTTTCTGATAAGCAGCGTGTCATAGATGAATGTGTGTGCTCCCATAAAAGGCAGTGGGAAGGATTTTAAACTGCGTGAATAAGTAGCCACTTCTACCTGCTCAGAAAAGCAAGAGAAAATGTGTTCCATACCAACTAATCTCCGATTTATTTGAATAGGATTCTTTTGAAGGATGTCAGCTTAATTGTTTAGCTAAAAAAAAAAAGATACTTTGTCTTTATCAATATGAGGGTCCTTTAATATTAAAGTTTGCTAACACAAGGAGCTGAAGAAAGTGGTCTGGGCAGAGAGACGTACACGATATTCTATATACAAGAAGAATGACACCGCAGACGGTAGCATTTTTCCACTGAATAAAACTTTGTTAACTTGGGTTACAATATGACTCATGCAGTGTCAAGGACAGACAAGAAAGTACAGCTTATAAATATAAAGATAAGGATAAAGCAAAAGAGTATATCCATATTCACAATTCATCATATTTAGATATGGTTTTAAATCTTATTTTTATTGATTGATTCAGGATTTAGGACCATTGGTGTTTTCTTTTTTTAGTCAAATTTGGGAATAGCTCAGTGATAATCAGACTTGGTACAGCGGTATGCTATGCAATAGTGTGTCTGTGGTAACCATTAACAGCTCTACAATTAACAGTTGTATATCCCTGTCAGAAGTATATATTATTAGTGGGAATCACCTTACTTTAGCTGTTTGAAATTTAGGTGTCTGGATTAGTCAATCATTCAGACTTCTTCTGTAGTCAATAAGCACTTTCAGAGGGTGATTCATCCCATGCTAATATAGGGGAGGATGAATCATACCCCGAAGATGCCTCTTTCCCTCCTAAGAGCTATACTTTTCCAACCAACAAACAAAAACCAACCATGTAGCCTCTGTTTCCAATTCTAACTAATGAATGTAGCTCAAATTTCAAACATCAGTTACTGCAAGAAACTACTGCACACAGACTAAAAAATATTAATGTAAATTATCTGGCAAATATCAAATGACAAAGGCATTGAGGAGGATTGTCAGCAGTTCATTAACCAGTTGCAAACAGAAGAATATTTGTTGAGCCATATACAAAACTATAGTGCTATATAATTTTTAAAAATGTCTGTCATTGATCGTTGCGTGAAATAAAGCTGCAGCTTGTGCTTTCTTAGCTCTGTGACAGCAGTTTTAATTGGGGTTTGGAGGGGATAGTGGCTGCTTGCCAGTGCTATATGCAATCATCCAGCTGTTCAGACAGTTAAAGACCTTAAGATGTAATAGCAAAGGAGCTGGCAGACGCTCAGTCTGCCTGCTAGAGACCAGTGAGCGTCCTAGCAAGCTATTTAAGACTTTATTTAACATGGCAGTCATTAACAGTCAGAGAAAAAAGGAAGAGGCATCGTGTAATTGATTAGCTGGAAATTCACAAGTTTATACAGATTAAGGTGCTCCACTATGCATGCCTTTGCCTTAATCTAACAACACCTTTTACTTTTTAATTTGATTAAACTATGAAAAAGTCCGAACTATAAATGTCTATTTGACATTGATAGCATAGGATGCTGTCTGCCAAATTTAATACTAAGAGGCAATTACTGCATAAACCAGCACTGGACTACCAAGCTTCCAGATGGAAAGTCTTCATCCTTTACACATGGAACTTGGTGCTCTGGCTCCTGACCAATTGTTCTTCCATCAAAACGGTAACCTGAAGGATCGTTTTGTTGGAAAAAGAAATCATTTAAGGAATGTGTTATGAAGATGTTGTATACAGTTATATCAAGACTAGGAAAAACACATAAAAACAGTATCAAATCATAGCTGTATTTCTTCCCATTTCTGTAGCTCATCTAAAACAGAAGAAATGTTCAACTTTAAAGAGAAGAAAAACTACCTCAGAAATATGCTTATAATGCAACAGGGTGGGTATTTTTATTATCTATTGATCATGCTTTGACCTCAATTGCTCACTGGCACTATAATTAATTTCAGTGGGCTACATCTACAAAGAAAGGTTGAACTGTACCTTGTATTGTTCTGTGAGTAATGGCATATAACTATCACTGTAGAAAGATCTTATTTTACTTAGCTTTTTTTTAGTATACTGGAAGAGAAGTAATAGGTTTCCTTTTGTAAGGTCAGCAAGAAACAGAGTGACCACAGTTTCAGTAGTCAGTCACACATCAAATCATATAAAAGAGTTATTTTAAACTATTTTATGCTCATTTATACATTTTAGATTTATTGGGTAGCTTTTTAATGTTTTGTATTACGCTCATACCTAAGATCTTATGAACAGTCATGAGTCTGCTGTACTATAAGAAAATGTGGAACAGTTAAACACAATGTATAACAAGATATTTCATCTCTGAGGTCTTTATCTTGTCATATCATCTACCTCAGCTAGGACTTCTTTCAGAGCCCCAGTAATTTCAACTCTGGATTATTTGAGCAGTACATATCTGTTGCAGGGGAAGCAATTACCACTTTGGGCCTTTTTTCTAGCGGCAGGTACACTGAACCCTGCATTCTGATGAGCTGTCTCTGTTTACATCCTACAGAAAAAGAAAATCAGCTAAAATTATATGAGAAAAAAATAAAAATTAAGATAGTTTAAAATGTGATATAATTGAGTTAGCATGACAGTTAGCTTAGCAGTTGTTTCTTGACTTTCTGATAGAAAAACTTTGAAAAATGTAATTCCTTCCCAGGTGGGAGCTTGCCCCGGGAAGTAATTTTGAGAGAAAACTTAGTAATTTGACATCACCAGCTCCACTCTAGCTGAGTTACTAATCGGTACTAATTGGAAACTGATTGGTACTAATCGGGAAACTACCACCTATGCCTCTTCGAGCAATAGCAAAAATAATTCAGTAGGATCCCAAGTCTGCAAGCACATCATTATGCTGGGGTCTCTGCTTCCTTGTGTTAACTCATTAGTAAGTAGGCTGCAAGGTCACTCAGTGGTAACATCATCCATCTTGTTTGCAAATAGTCAAACATCCTGTCAGTGCACAACAAATAACAAATAAATCATAATAACGGCCCATATCAGCCCCAAGAGATATATATAAGAAAACTTCTGTGACTTTTCTCTTACACATTTTGCATCCCATGAAAATGGAGATGCATGTGAGAGCAAGGGGGTGTGATTTGATGGGGATTTCAGCGTATTAAATATCCTTTTTCTCTGCTGCAAATTATTCTGATATTATCTGGAAAAAGTCATATGGTTGAGACCTAAATTATTTTTTTTTAATAGGTCCCATATGGCCAAGGCCATTATAAACAACTATAGCTTTAAATGGCCTTAACAATATAGCTCCAGAATGAAACAATTAGAGAATAAATGCTGGGCCTGCAATGCCCCAGGGGGGTCACTGGGGGACCAACGCCAAGAGGCATTTAAGAGTGCCCCAAACCTCATGTGGACTATGAGGTCCTGTATGAATGCAGATCCTAGAGTCCAGGATGGGAACCACTAGTTTAATGGGGGGGGTGGGGGGGGAATAAACACACACAAGCAAACAAACAAAAACCCCACTGGTTTCAGAAAACCACAGAAAGTCTTCTTCTTGTACAATTTTGATCACGCTTTACACAGTGGAATGATCTAGACCAGTATCATTTACCAGAAACTTTAAGACAAAAGCTTAAATTAAGCCTTAAATACTGGTTCTCTTTTAATCAAGACAGCAAGGGAAAGATGTGGATTTGTTGTATAAACATATCAGTAGACTCTTTCCTTCCCTTTGGTAGGAAGAGCAGCATGGTTCAGCTTTTGATGTGCAGATGCTGCCATGCTACAGCTGAAAAAAAAACATGAATTTATGAATACCAAATCCTGGTTTCTTTAGGATCCTCAATCAAATAATAAATCTTCATTTCAGCAATCAGCTCATTTATCACCTAATCCAAAATATGCTCAGTGGCATTGTTTGTTTATATTTTAAATCAACCAAACATGATGATATGAGGAAGAATTTACCGATGTATAAAAACAGAGCAATGCACAGCAATGATACTCTTCCTCAGGGTTCTGCAGTACAGGGAAGAGCAGAATCTGTCTTGAACACAGAGTTATATTAATACACTAAGATTTCAGAGTGATATTCGTAAGAGTCACATTGTGCTCTGTTAAGACCACGCACGAAAAAGATGTGGGTGGCCAATCGCTTCAGAGTAGAAGAGGGGTCATTTTTTATTTGGGAGAAAAGATGATAATAAATCATTACCAGAATTTCTCATTTATGTAAAATTATAATCTTAGTTCATACAGGGAGGACAAAACTGCAGCTGTATTTGGCAGAATGATTGAACAAATCAACCTGCAGGAAGCGCAGCAAAATTTTTTCCGGACTGAGAAGGAGAAACTTGTATTACAAGTAGCGTCTTCCGTAAAGCAGGAGCTTGCTAGTGATGGCAATCTGCATAGAAGCTTTTTCCTTTCTGCTTGGGCTCATCTGGGAGCCTGACTCCCCATCTGAAGAAACAGTAGGGAGTGGAAGTTAGTCTATGGATATGTCCTACCATAACTCCACTCTGGCAAGTCCTAAGCATGGTCTGGCTCTCTCCAGCTGGTTCACTTGCACTTGGTTTAGTTGCAGGTTTCACTGTTGCCTGAGGATACCAATTTGAGAGCAGACATAGCCCAGTAAGAGTAAGGAGGAATCAAATAAGTCTTGCAAGAAGTGTGTGAATTCACAGGTGTAAGCCGAGAACTACAGAGGGTGTATGTTTCCTTCCTCCCTTCTTTCCTCCCTTCCCTGCTCCCTTCCTCCCTTCTCTTCAATTATTTTTTAAACCATACTCTTCTGTTCATGAAGTCAAGAAGCCAAATGCTAGTTTTACTATAAAAGCATTGCTTCTTATCTATTTCTTTTTCAGTGTTTATTCTCTGGCACTGGAGTAGTTACACTCCACTGTAGTTACAGGATCACTTTAAGACAACCGTTTTAGTTTTATGGGACTAGAGAGTGATTTCCCATTTACTAAAATGTAAACCTAGCTTCTTCAAATAAATCAGTTCTGAGATGGACCCTCATGTTTTTATCTGCAGCAGTCTTGCCACTTCAAATCAAACGTCTTTTCTGAGCAGAAACTGCCAATCAGGACCAATTGCCTTTTAGTTTTGCAACAGCGACAAGTGATTTTTGGAATCTATGACTCATTTTACCCCAACCCAGTCAGGATTTTTCCAAGCTGTGCAATTGGTGGGATAAAGCCAGCTGTGTCAAATCGTACCCATCTGTTTGAAAATATTTAAAAAAAAAATACTCTGGGCACAACATACCAGAACCTTTAAGCCAATAAAAAAATAAACAAATCTGAGCTCCCTTGACAAAAAGTTTTCTCATATCGAAAGGAAAAATATTATGGATTACATCTATGGCTGATGTCCATTCTATAAAGGGAATCAGAAGCAGCGCAGAAGAGCATCAGTATACATTTACTTTTCTTTTTCTACTTTATATATTAGATACAACTGGCTTGTTTAATACTTTTATTAACACATTATATAGAACATAAACTATAGCAGAGCATCTTCTGTGACTCCAAAGGAAAAATCTTACAGAGCAATGTTTGAATTGCAGCACAGGAAGAATTTATACACCAAGGTCCATGACAGCAATATGCAGGAACTGCTTGGGTAGCAGAGGGCCAAGAGCTCTTCAGTTTTCAGCTGTAACATTTATTAAGTGCCTGAAGTTCTGCTCTGAGCACTTCTAGAGAGGTTAGCTGTGCAAAATGTCCTAGAAACTCTCCCTTGCCTAAGCCCGTAGAGACTAAGAAACTCGGCATCCCTAAAAATTACTTGCATCCTGCTGTCTATGCCACAATCTACACAAGATGTTCACAATGACCCAGACATTGTGCAGAGAGGCACTATGTAACTGTGGTGGTTTAGCAGCTGGCAAAAGAAACACAGTATTTCTACTTCTCTACTTATGAAGTAAAATAATAGTCCTCAATTTCTAATGCCAAATCATTATCTTGCGTTCATGTAACTTCTTCAGGTGCTCACATGCAGTCTTTGTTAAATGATACTGGAACTAAAATACTTCTTTCTTTCATATAAACACTTAATAATAAATATTTCTTCCCACTTTACATCTTTCCTTTTAATTTCGTTATTAATACTATCCACTTGTTACCCTCCCAAATGAATGAAATCTCCATAAAATGAGAATAGTATGAGGATGAGCCAGTGCTGCAGGCTGTTAATATTCCATTCCAAATTAATAGGACTATTATCAATTAGATTAGCTGACCTGCTGATGGTATGAGTTGCACTTGCCTAGGTGGTCCCCTCAAGGACTGGTTTTCTGAACAGCAGGGGACAATCTTATACCTCTCCTGTTGAAAGTCTGATTAGTAAGAGCACCTACTATAATAACCTTTAAGACAATGAATAGACTGTCCTAGCTCCCAGCCCTGTCCTTATGTGATCAATCAAGCATGAACGGCAAAAAAGTTACTTGGAGACAAAAATAAATGAACATATTGTAGCAGGTAATTAAAGAGGATGCTTTGGTATTCTGCTAATCCTGTTTAGCCTCTCCTGTTTTTCTTGCTTGCCAGCTACAGAATTACTGAAGCCTATTTATACAAGACAAGGAAGCATTAATTTATGATGGGGTGTGTGTTCATCAGTTAGTGTACAAACATGAAGAGGGCCGGGGCACAAGGCATAGCCATCAGGAATTTATAACAAAAGATGCTCTGTAACTGCCCTCATCTGTGTGTTCATTTGTGATGTGAGCTGAGAAGTTATTTCAGGAGTCATGAAACACATTTAAATCTCATTATATGCATGGACAAATTTTGGGTTATAACTATTTATGAAAGAATATAATTGCTCATATCTTGGACTTTTTTTCAGTTATCCTTTTTAATCTGGGGCAACCCCAAGTAAATCCTGATATTTTTTTTTACTTACTGTAAAAGGACCCTTTAAAATAGGCTTAGATTTGGGGCACTACAGCATAGTGCTCAGGACATTAAGACAGTGAGCCAGGAGACAGATCATATCTCCAGTGAGGGTGTGTGCATCAACTCAGGCTCAAGACATGCTAAACATTTATGGGACTTTCATATTAAATCTGGCTTGTGCAAAACCACTGCAGAAGAGACAAGGTATTTATGTACCTGGTCCTGCTGCTGATTCTTTATTAAATCTAGCCCTTCATCTTCCAATGCTTTTTTTTTTTTTCTTTCTGTATGATAGGGATTGTACTTACTTCTTTTGAGTAGTATCTTGAATGCTACTAGTGAAATAAGCTGTGTAAAAGCAGAGAGAAGTAAAATCAGTTCTTTGCGTTTTTGTTCTCTGAAAAGAACATGATAGAAACTTTATAGGAAACATTTTGGAGGATCTGTCTCATAGGATAAAAGCAGGAAAAGCTAACATCATAGTAATGAGTTGTCCAAGTTCTAAAGGGTTTTGAAGTTTTAAAAATAGCACACTGCTAACAGTGGTTTCTCACCTTTCTCTTAAAATGGCTGAGATACCAAAGGAAAAGGCAGAAAATACTACATTAAATTTTAGAAAAAGTTCTCGTAGTGATCTGGGGACTACTGATCAGATGAATTAGCAGAATATGTAATGTAGAAGACAGGCAGTAAGTACATGGATAAATATGGTACCACTGAGAAAAATCAATACGAATTTTGTAGAGAGAAGTTTGGTCTTGCTCGTCCTTTAAAGAATCAATAATCAGTTGCTACTGTATACTTGTGTTTCAAAAAGCTTTCCACAGCCCATCAAAGAAACCCAATCATTGTTTCTTTCTAAGACTCTCTCATGCACAAATAAATACTCAAAAATAGGAAAGAAAGGGTAGGAATAAATAGTCAGTTATGTCAATACAGGAAAATCACTCTTGGAGTCTCATAAAGATTCACGCCAGGCCCTGTATTGTTACATACATACATAAATTACCTGGAGAAAGACTGCAGAGTGAAATGGCAAAGATTGTTGACGGTACTGAGGGCACACAGGGCTGCAAAAGTTCTTAATACAACTGTCAATAAAGTCTCAATACCGAGTTCCGGGGTGTGTTAAAACTCAGCAGAATAGATGACTAACCGTGGATAAAGAAAAAATGATGATAGCTATGTAAAAGGTAATTTTACATTTGCAGTGAGGTGTTCTAAACTATCCATTATCTCTGAGAAAAGAGATTTCAGAGGTCTAGTAGCTGGACTGGTGAAAATGTTAGTTCAGGAGTCAACAATGGTCAAAAGAGAAAATGGTATGTTTAGGGAATATTGGGAAAAAAACAGAGAACAAAGCTGAAAAAGCATAATGGCACTTCATGCACGTGGATCTCGAGTATTGTTGGCAATCCTGTCTCCCTGCCTCTGCAAGGACATAACAGAAAAAGTACAAAGAGCATCGATGATGATGAAAAAATTACAGAACAGCTCCCAGAGAAAGGACTAGACAGAAAAGGACTCTTCAGCCCAGAGAAGAGACACTGTAGGGAGCTTTTGACAGAACTATAAAATCATGAGTGAAACTGAGAAGGTAGAGAGGGAACTGAGTGCTGTTTCTCATAATTCAAGAATTAAGGGAACTCAGATGAAAAATTGCAGACCAAACAAACAAATGAGGATACACAGATGGAGCTAAGGACTTCATTGTCACATGAAGCTGTAGAGACCTACACTGATAGCTTCAAAATGAGATTAGACAGATTGCTTGATGATAAAGTCATCATAAAAGCAATAAAAACAGAATCTAAACTCTTGCTTTGGATGTTCACAAGCCAGGGATATGTTATTCCTCCAGTATAAGGAGGAAGATTGCTGTGTGTTTGCCCTGTTTCTTAGAGTCCCACCTAGAAATTGATTATTGGTCATTGCTGGAGCCATGCTGCTAGAGGATGTTGCTGGAGGATGCTGCAAAGTTGTATGAAGCTCTGAAACACTAAGGCCATTCTTATGTTCTCAGTATTACTACTATTTTTTCACTTGTCAGAAGCTGAAGTCAAGCTCTCTGTCCTTTTTTTCGGGCTAGCAATGCCACACTGTAGCTGTCTGATGTGAAAAGGTGAGTTCTGAGCCTTAAAGGAAGTGCAAGAATGTGCAATTTGTCCCTAGTAATGATATTAAATGATCTTCATTTAAAGCCACAAGATAAATCTCACCAGAAAAGATCTCGTAATCGCTACCTCATAACTTTGTTTTTAAAATCCACTACAGTATTAAACATGCCATAGGTTATTCCAGTGCAAATGATGTTCTTCTAAACTGGAAATGAACTCCTTCAAGCTATACAAACTAAGTAAAAAAATGTATAGTCTCTCTTTCCTGTTTTCTGTTTTTGATGGATAATTCTAAACCAGTTGAACTTTAAATTCATTACACGAATAGACACTACAGAGAAAGAGTCACATTAATTTAAAGTAAATGATTTAAATTAACTGCTTATTCATTAGTAATGAGTCTTGCACATCTGTAGTAAGTATTCCCCTATCGTGGTTTAACCCCAGCCGACAACTAGAACCATGCAGCCACTCGCTCACCTCTTGCCTTTCCCCTCTCCCCCTTAAGAAGGTTGGGTAGAAGAGTGAAAAAAATCATAGAATCATAGAATCATAGAATGGTTTAGGTTGGAAAGGACCTTGAAGATCATCGAGTTCCAACCCCCCTGCCATAGGCAGGGACACCTCCCACTAGACCAGGTTGCCCAAGGCCACGTCCAGCCTGGCCTTGAACACCTCCAGGGATGGGGACTCAACAACCTCTCTGGGCAACCTGTTCCAGTGCCTCACCACCCTCAAAGTGAAAAACTTCTTCCTAATGTTCAATCTAAACCTGCCCTCTTCCAGTTTGAAGCCATTCCCCCTTGTCCTGTCACTACATGCCCTAGTAAAAAGTCCTTCCCCAGCTCTCCTGTAGGCCCCCTTTAGGTACTGAAAGGCCGCAATAAGATCTCCCCGGAGCCTTCTCTTCTCCAGGCTGAACAGCCCCAACTCCTTCAGCCTCTCCTCATAGGAGAGGTGCTCCAGCCCTCGGATCATCCTCGTGGCCCTCCTCTGGACACGCTCCAACAGGTCCATGTCCTTCTTATGTTGGGGACTCCAGAGCTGGACGCAGTACTCCAGGTGGGGTCTCACGAGAGTGGAGTAGAGGGGCAGAATCACCTCCCTCGCCCTGCTGGCCACACTTCTTTTGATGCAGCCCAGGATGCGGTTGGCCTTCTGGGCTGCGATCAAAATGAGGGGAAAGGGAGAAAAAAAACCCTTGTGGGTTGAGATAAAGAAAGTTTAATAGAAACAATAACAGAAAAGGAAAAATAACAATATTTTTAACAATAATAATGACATGGGTCACTCTTACCACCCACTGAATTGGCATCGTCCCAAGCAGTGATCGTGGATTCCCACCTCCTGGCTAACTCCCATTTATATACTGAGCATGACCTCTTATGGTATGGAATATTTCATCGGCCATTCCATTGTTCTGACTATGCTTCTATGGGAAGCTGAAAAAGGTCCTTGAATAGTGTAAACATCACTTAGCAACAACTAAAGCCAATAGGTATTATTGACATTCCTTTCACAGCGATCACTAGAAAGAAAATTAACTCTTTCCCAGCTGAAACCAGGACATCTCCTCAGATCTTAAGATATATTGACTAGGTCACTAGGAATTTCTGAAAGTTATTTAGCATTCTAGATAAGATTAAATTAACTTTACTGTCTGAGTTGGGCAACATAATAATTGTGGAATTACATGGCTGCATTTTCCTCTCCCACACTTTTTTTCTTTTAACTAGAAAAATAAAGTGCTAAAACACTCATTCAGGAAAACAGTAAAGCACATATTTAACTGTAACACAATTTATTCATTGAGATGTGTGTTTGTTGTTACTATGGCCTTGTATGCTTTGCTGATGCAGAACCTTAATGAATAAAGCAGAAATTCTAATGAGGTCAAGCAAAAATAGCAAAGGACCTAATAAGCTGCATTTTGGTGCAACTCTGTCTTCCTTTCCATCCCTATTGATTTTAGCTGGCCAGCTGACTCCTCCTGTTCAGCATTTACAGCAGGACCGGAGCAAAAATCAGACTATAAGAATAAAGTAAGTTGCCTGCGTTGTACATCTGTATTTTGATACCCCTGTTATAGCTGTTAATGTTATATGGGCATGATGTAAACAAAATACGTCAGAAAAGAACCCTAACTTCTCTGCCTGATAACTTTTCTACATGATTCACCGAGATAGTCCAGAAGGGGCAATGTGCTATGGTGCAGCGCCGGCTCTGAAGGATCTGGGCTGCAAAATGCAGGCAAACTGGCTCCCTTGGCAGTGTTCCAGGGCTGAGAAAGGTATGGATAGTTTTAAGCCAGATCTACATATGGAGAAATATTGACTTTCTCC
>VUYV01000070.1:1512484-1738469 GCA_008711295.1 Anarhynchus alexandrinus
GGGAAGCTGAAAAAGGTCCTTGAATAGTGTAAACATCACTTAGCAACAACTAAAGCCAATAGGTATTATTGACATTCCTTTCACAGCGATCACTAGAAAGAAAATTAACTCTTTCCCAGCTGAAACCAGGACATCTCCTCAGATCTTAAGATATATTGACTAGGTCACTAGGAATTTCTGAAAGTTATTTAGCATTCTAGATAAGATTAAATTAACTTTACTGTCTGAGTTGGGCAACATAATAATTGTGGAATTACATGGCTGCATTTTCCTCTCCCACACTTTTTTTCTTTTAACTAGAAAAATAAAGTGCTAAAACACTCATTCAGGAAAACAGTAAAGCACATATTTAACTGTAACACAATTTATTCATTGAGATGTGTGTTTGTTGTTACTATGGCCTTGTATGCTTTGCTGATGCAGAACCTTAATGAATAAAGCAGAAATTCTAATGAGGTCAAGCAAAAATAGCAAAGGACCTAATAAGCTGCATTTTGGTGCAACTCTGTCTTCCTTTCCATCCCTATTGATTTTAGCTGGCCAGCTGACTCCTCCTGTTCAGCATTTACAGCAGGACCGGAGCAAAAATCAGACTATAAGAATAAAGTAAGTTGCCTGCGTTGTACATTTGTATTTTGATACCCCTGTTATAGCTGTTAATGTTATATGGGCATGATGTAAACAAAATACGTCAGAAAAGAACCCTAACTTCTCTGCCTGATAACTTTTCTACATGATTCACCGAGATAGTCCAGAAGGGGCAATGTGCTATGGTGCAGCGCTGGCTCTGAAGGATCTGGGCTGCAAAATGCAGGCAAACTGGCTCCCTTGGCAGTGTTCCAGGGCTGAGAAAGGTATGGATAGTTTTAAGCCAGATCTACATATGGAGAAATATTGACTTTCTCCGTACAGAATGTCTGTCTTCCGGATTAATTTATGTTTAAACTGGCAAACTGATTATTGAAGTACTGTCATTTTTTTTATAAATGTTGTTTGCATTGCTCTTATTTTGATAATGAAAAAAGATACCTTGCAGCAACAATTCTCATTCCACCACAGAGGACAGGAAACAATAAGTCTGTTCTTAATTCTTAATCATTTCGACTATTGAGCAAAATGCTTCAGAATCAAACAAAATGTGAGATTGATATGTTAAAAACATAGCCAATGCACCTAATTCCTCTAAGATTAATATTATTTTCTTTTTGCTCTTTCATCATAATTCAATTAAAATTATTTTCTGTTATGAAGCTGAAGTAAAACATTTATAGATGTTAGGACAATATTCCTAGACTTCGAATGGCAAATCATGAACATCAGTCAGACACAAATGGGCAGTGCAAGTCACTTCACCCCTGAATCAGTTTCTCTCCTGTGTCCAGGCAGATGTGGGCACTGAAAGCTTGCTTGAGAGCTGAGGGCTCCATCCTGCTCTAGCTTTATATCACAGCCAGGGCAATGCTATTAACACAACTCACCCCAACCAGGCAGGAGCTGCATCCAACTCAGTGTTCCAAGTTGTATGAATAAAGACTGTCCAGATGAATAGCAGTATGGAACATATTACTGATTAAAGTGACATGTCAATTATGTCGGGTTTTATTTCCACTATTCTAGATGGCTTTGATCCTTCCTTTTACTGGGGCAAAAGGGAAGGGCTTATCAAGGTGTCTTCATTCATGGTGTCGTAACCTTCACTTTCAATCCTACAAAGATTTAGGAACCTGTTAAATTTTCTTATGTTGGGACAGATCCTTTATTACTGTAAATTTACATTGCTAAATTTAAGTGATTTGCCAACTCCACCTGTGAAATACCTGCCTTTTATACTAATTCTTTTAATTTCATCAACCTGAACACATGTTTAGTTATTTGAGAGAGCCACATCTTTAAATGTCACACAGAAATGTTTCATCTCCTGATCCTCACTTTCATCTTCTTATATTCTGTTGTATTTTCTTGTTCTTTTCCTGGGGGAATGATGTTTGCTAGTTTGTTTTAATTATTGTCAAAGATGATGACATTAATTGACATCTTAGATGGATGCATTTAAAAACATTTATGTTTCCAAAAATACATCAACCCAAATGTAAGAAATGTGAATCTTTTTTTCTTTCGTTTATTGTTTCTCTGTCAGAAACCGAGGTTGAAGGCTTAAGCTCTCATTATGAACAAAAATGATGTTCCAGACATTGATTCTCCAAATGGCCCCCTAGATCCCCGAGGTCTCATTGTGCAGATATGGTCTATTTGTGAGTAAACTTGACGTATTAACATGAAGACTGTAGACTCTTTTGTCCTTTTCTCTGGTGGGTCTGCACCTGCCTCCCCTCTCGCCGAGGAGGCTTTGGGGAGGTGTGCGGTCTCCTCAGGCACTGGGTGCCAGGCACAGAGGGGAAGGTGCCTGGTTCCTGCCCTGACACAGCAAAGTGAGTGGTCTGTAGGATGGCATCTGTCACTGCCATTTGTTTGGTTGCAGCTAAGCTTATGGCCATTGGGGCAGAGACAATATGGGTCATAAAATAAGCTAAGCATGAGCCTGTGAAAGCATGGAGCACAGACAGAGGGAGAGTTGTACGTTTTTATTTGTATTCTTTGGAAAGAGACATTTACCTTAACTTCAAAGCTCTATTACTTTCAGGCCCACATGCATGGTTTTCATTATACTTTCAAAAAATAAGTGATTAATTCCTAGGGCTTGTTGAAAAAAAAAAAAAAACAACCAAACAGCCAACCAAAAACAACCAGCATGTCAAGAGAACAATTTTATGACAGAAAATATTGTTTTGTGTAAATGGAAATGCTTTGTCAGAGGAGATGTTAGGATCTTAAGAGTTTCAGAACAATTATTTTTGACTTTCTCATTTGAAACTTTCTCTTTTCATCCCAATAATGTCAAAATAATTCATTCTGGTATTACTAAAATATTTCTTTTGGTATATTATACTGTAATGTTTTGTCACTATGAAATATATTGGAATGGTAGCTAAGAAAAACATTTTGGCAATGTCACTACAGTTCTTTCATACCAACACCTTTTAAACTTTCCATTGCATGAAATAGTTAAGAGTTACATTTTTAAGCACAGTTCAGGATAAAACCAGTAAAATTTTATGATTTCCCATCAGATCTAATAATTATTTTAAATTATAATTCAAATAAGTCAATGAAGTAATATTTGAGTGAATTTGTGGTGCGTTTTTCCTTTCTTTTTTGTATTTTTTTTTCTTTTTTGTTTCGTCATTAATCCTACAAGGATTTGTTTTTTCACATACTTACTTTAGGTGCTTCCACTGATGTTATGGCAACTAATAAACATAAATTAAGTGTATGTGTATGACGATTATTAGTAGTAAGTATAAATACTCTTTTTTTCCAGCACGGAACTATTTGAGAACACTGTTCTCAAATGGGTGAAGCAAATCAAACAGCACAATTATTTAATACTAGTGCTGATTTCAGGGACATTCAGTGCCAGAGGTGGCAGTGAGCAGAGATGTAGTAGTGAGATAGTCACCTCATGAATATGGAGTTTACTGTAAACCCTGCTCAGTGTGGTTTATACTTTCCTTCAGCCAATCTTCCCATTAGCACTCTACTCTTTTGATTAGTCCAGAAAATAGAGTTGGACTCTGCATTTGCTAATGTCAACTCCATGTATAAACACACTTGCAGAGTGAGAACCTAGCTGCCAATTTCCTCACCAGAAATACATAAAACTGTTGTAATATAACAGTTGACAGCAAAAGGGATATTGGATAAAGAATAAAAGATTATAGAGCTGAAGGAATGGTACTAACAAGTTGAAATGAGAACTCTTGCAGCGGTTCTAAAAATTGCATTGATTGCTGGATTTATTCTGTCCCTGTTGGCTCAGCTGTACTTAAATGGTGTAATTGTTACCATTGGAAAGGGTGATGTTAATATTATTAATGATTTCATCTTCATCACCCCCATTCCTATGGTATTTGTTTTTGCATCCATAGTGATGAAACACATGAGTTGTAGCTGACAGGCTGAACCACACAACACATAAAAGATTAACAGGTCCAACACACAACCACATGCCCACATTACTATCCTGCCATGCATTAGGAGAGAAGTAAAACTGCTGGATGCTGCCCAGGTGATACTTGCCTGCCACCACTCCTTAGTTATACATGCAGTGTCTGTGCCTCCATTTTACTCATTTTATTATATCCCAAAGAAAAGAAATCTGTATCTTAAAGAATAATATTGTATTACAAAATAGATGTCAGGAACTGTTATTTCTTAACTCCTTGGTAGGCTCTGCAAGGAACTAACCTGGGACAATGGTGGTTTAGTACCAATCTTTTCCATATAAAACAGCAAGGGGATATTCAGAGCCATTTTAATTTCCAGCTCCATGACAACTTCCTGAGTTCCAACAAAAATAAATGGCAAGAATGAAGACAAATACCAGCATATATATGCGTTGTGAGATCATCTTACTCTTGAACATGTATCTGTTCTGTGTTTGTAGTAGGACAATAAATAGGTAGAAATAAACTATTTCGTTTTACTTTCTGCTTGCAAAGCAAATTAATATATGTATGAGGGAAGATCAGTTACACATTTCCCAAGATGCTCAATGCTCTGTCTTTGAATGTCTGCTTACACTTGCATGTGCTTTATGCATCTGGAAGCAGACTCTGAACCTTATGTGAGTTTAGCTTGAAGCCATCTGGTGCAACAGTGATACTTTTTTGTGGTGTTAGGTCAAAAAAGATGATCATGTTGGACAAGCTGCTCCCTGTGCAGGCCATATCAACACTGTTTTGTTAGATCTTTTGCAGTGTAGTCAGCAACGTCCAGCTACGATCCACCCTGACTCCATCATCAGAGGAATGCACTTACAACCCATGGCGGTCTTTCTTTCACAGCCCATTGAAAAGCATGGGAGAAAATACGAGGTTTCCTGGTGAGGAAGAAGCCTTGCTCTGGGCATGGCAAGAGCAGAATGACATGACAGAATAGCTGCAGGAGATTGCATGGTCCCTGTGAAACACAGTCCTCAAGCTATGTGGACCTGGCTGTCACTTTCCACGGAGCTGGATGGTGTACTCTGCTTGACCGTAAGTGTGCCAACCACACTCTTGGATGTAGACGGTTTGCCTTTGCAACATCAAGACTATGCATGTTTGGTGGGGGCATGACAGTAGGGCAAGGTCATTGGGGATCGTGAGCCTCACAAACATAACGGCTTGGAGAGGGCAGGAGAAGGTTGGGTGTAGGACAGTACTGGCTATTTCTCATTCTCTGTCCTTTGGTTTAGCCTGTGAGATGACCATGTTAGATTTTTTCTGCAACTTTGTCTTTAACTATAAAATACCATGCATGTAGCAGCTTTATCCAAAAAACCCTTTAACATGGTCTGCCATTTACATGTTGTCAGCGTCCTGAGGGCACCCCCAGCCCTGACTGACCCTGCCCAGCCCCCCAGGGCTCCCCCACCTGCCCAGGGCCCAGGACCCCTAGTTCTGGGCCATCAGCCCCTGCCCCAGCAACGCCGCAGCAGGGCCCCGGTCTCCAGCTCCCCCACAGCCCTGTCCAGCCATGGGTGTCACTGAGCTCACCCATATCCTGGCCTTGGCCATCCATGACCCAGGGAGGTGCCCAATGCCCGGGGCTGAGGCTGTCCCGGTGCCCCTGGTTGGGGTGGTGGGACAGGCCTGGCCTGGCATGCCCTGCCCAGCCACCCCCATGGGGAGCCCCCACGGTCCCAGCCGCAGGCCCCAAGGGAGCCGTCCCGCTTGTGCTGCACCCTGAGATGTGTAAGAACAGTCAACCAAGTATATAAAGTTAGGTTTGTCCTGAAGTGTCAAAGGACCATGGCCATGCTGAGTGATTCATGTGTAAAGTGATTTCTGACTGCGCACACTAAGTTTGCCGGCAGAATACATCAGTGCTTTGCAGAGATACAACTATACCTGAGTTCCCTTCAAATATAAGAAATTGGATTCAATGCACCAGGTACATATCTTCCTTACAAATATTTGAAAGTGTAAAATGCCGTCTGTAGTGTTAGGAGCAGAAAAATATATAATAGAGTTAATATATAAGTTGGCCAGGCTTGTTAATATATTTTAATCATGAACACATCTGACTAAAAGCTTCCTTTTAACTCTGCAGGTAATTTAAGAATTTCACAAGAAAAGAATGACCTCTTACTGTGTTTTTCCTTCATTTCTGTTGAGAGAAAAGAATCAAATGCTTCTTTCTAACTTCCCCAATACTTTTTAGCCATTAGACCTTCAATCTAAATGCAATTATTTAAAACAGTTTGGTGGACACCCCTCTACAGTCACAATGATTTATCAGAGTGGTTGCTCCACAGTTGACATGTCAGTCTATAGATACACTTGAGGCTGACAATAATTAAAAAGCCCTTGACAAAATGTCATTCAAAAATAGGTTTTTGTTGCATATATTTTGAATGTGAATTTAGTGCTTGTGGAAAGTCCCTGACAGTCAGTCCAGGAAGATAAAGTCTGACTTTCTCCACAGAGAAGCAATTGATTGCAAAACCCCCAAATGGAGCCTTGCTCCAAGACTAATCTTAAAAAAAGGCAGGTATTTAGTTTCTATAGATACATAGTGGTCCTTGGATTTTTTGGGAGAACCAATATGAGAGTCAATTAGTTCCCATTTATACTGTGGCTCGATAACGCGCAAACACGACTTACTTGAATTGGATTGCGACTGCACACTAATTTCATACAGACAAGTGAACAATCATGTACTGGTAATGACTATCAGCTGTTGCTGCGCTAGGCTAGATTTGTACCAGAGATCTGAAAGTCTTTGAAAAGCATTGCTAATTAACCTCACGTTAAAAAGGCCTCTCTGTAAATTCATGCAAACCTGAACTGGCAAATACAATTTTAACAACAATGGGAAATTAGACGAGCGTGGTTCCTCTACCCCTTCTCCTTTTCAGAGGTTTAGCCATTCAAGAAAATACCACACACGTGTTATGCTCCATTCTCAAGCTGCAGCCCATCCAGCTTATCCAAAAAAGTTTTACTCAGCTCTGACCTTTTTGCTTCTTTAACAACAATTTCAGAATTCCCAAAGGCTCAGGCTCATTAACATTGCTCCTTAGAATGACATTTTCCTTCTTAGGTAGTAGTGCTTTACAAAAGTAAACCGAGTGCAATGTTAACAATAAGGACATGGTGAAACAGAAGTGCTCGGTCACTGGGATTTCTTTGCACCTCTTCGCCAATTTATCTAGAAACCGGTACTATACTTAACACAATGCTGGATCCTGTTGATGAATGCTTGTGAATTTTCTGCTTCAAGTGTATGATACTCAGATCAAGACTTTGTATTTTCATTTCTGTTTAAATATTCATTATATAAATTCACTATTGAGGATATTACAGGACTACTATCTGCATATTTTTTCTATCTCTACTCACATTCCTGAAGTTAAACAAGTGCATTTACACATATGCAAGGCTAAGAAAATGGAGAGTGAAACTCTAACTTGAACTTGTGACTGATATTCAGATCAGAAACTCCATTCATCAGCCATATACATTTTCATTTTCCCTTTTCCTTTCTTCCCCTTGCATTTTTATGCAATGCCACCAGACTTCCCACTGTGGTGTTTTTTGACTGAAGAAAAAACATTCTTCTAGGTATAAAGAACAAACCATAACCTGTGCATACAATCATGCATATGCCACACATGGGGAGCAATTCTTCAACTGTATCTCTGTAAACTGTAGCGCCAGCAGATGTGCCCAAACAATAATGAAGAACAGGTTTAAAGCTTGCATCAAAACCAATAAGACTTTTGTTGTGGACATTAATGGGAATCAGGAATATTTATTACAGGAAGTTCAACATTGCTATAGCAAAAAAGGAAAAAAAAAAAAAAAAAAGAAGAAAAAGCACTGTTTGGTGATTTAACCAACTACTGCAATGTTATTGGGAAGACTGGAATATGGGAGAAGAAAACATTCCTTGAGTTTGGTGACATCTTATTTTGGGTAATGATGAAGGGTCTCTGGAAATAAAAAACTTCATGCATAAATT
Source organism: Anarhynchus alexandrinus (assembly GCA_008711295.1). NCBI lineage: Eukaryota > Metazoa > Chordata > Aves > Charadriiformes > Charadriidae > Anarhynchus > Anarhynchus alexandrinus. The sequence goes on from VUYV01000070.1 coordinate 1,520,552, forward strand.
GAATATTCCTTTGATCTGATGGGCAGTTTTGTCCAAGCGTAGGTATATTTATACTAGATGATTTGTGATGGATTATGATACTAATAGAAATGTCAGAAAGATTTGGTGAAGAATACTTTAAAAATGTTAAACAGACTATTTCATTGAAGTCTGCATTGTAGGCACAACAGTGTTGAATTCAGATTACTGTGACAATCTGGTTTTGTCCACAAAAGTTTCCGACAGCCTTTCCAAGAGAAGAAATTTCAAATACTCTGGCTTTGGGAAAAGGGCCCTAATGGTCCCTCATTCTTATAAATTAGAAATGAGAACTAGACACCTAAATATCTTTGAGGATAGGGACCTAAATATTTAAGCATTTACTGCATATGATAGTATAAGCCAAAAGATGCCTAATGATAGCTATGAAAATGTAATTAGGCACTACTTCACAGAGAGTCCTTAAGTCTATGCACGAGGCAATGCTGATTGCCTTTGTAAATACGGTTATGAGTGCTGTAACTGAGAGGTTATTTTGTAACTTTTTAGTAGAAGGGCTTTAATACAGGCTAAATCAATGTGCAATAAATAATTCCTTTTGGCATTTATTTTTATTTAGTTTCAGTTACTTAAAGGCCTTTTTATTAAAGATTCAACATACATTTTTCTCCAGAATTAAGTACACTAAAAATCAAATCTAAAGTAAGCATTTCACAGCACTGCTTTATATGTATGGCTTTATAATAAATCTTCAATTTTACAAACATGGTAGCAGCAAAAAACGCAGAAAAAAAGGCATAACACTATCCATCACAAGTAGAAGTTTTACGAGGAAGCCCGTGACAAGATTTTGTGCAGTTTGCACCAGCATTTATGTTCCAGGAGGTAAGCAGGACACCAATTTAGTAAGTGCTTATCAGTAAATAACCTTTCAGGCTTTTTACTGTATTTAGAGTGCTGACTTTCAGCTTTGCTTGAATAGATTATAAAACTAATTCTAAGATAAAAAACAAGCTTTTTAATCAGCTGTGACAAAAAACTATGTGCAGTCTTGAATAGCAGTTATGAAAGGTGGAAAGAAATTACCTCTTCATTTTCAATACCAGTAGAGTCTCATTTTCCATTTTTACCATGTGATTCTTGTTAGATGAGGGAGTTGCCATAAATTAGTTATATCAGATGAAATCTGTAACACAGCCACAAATCCTTTTTGCTTCAAAGCAATCATTTTAAAGCATAAATTATCACCGGGAAAGCTTTTATGTATTTTTTCTGACTGATTGTTTATTCGTTTTGATTTATAAAATAATTAAAAGATAATGTGAGTATCAGAATCCTACATAGCCAAAGAACTGGTTTTAATATGGGATGGGTCATGCACTGCGGGCAGAATAAATAATGACACCTTTTTTTTTTAGAGGAGAGAGTGTTTTTCTAGACTGAGTTTGACTTTTACCAACAGCTCTCTTACCTTGCTTAATCAAGCTGCAGAAAAAGTTCTGAAGTATCCCCAATGGCCTAGCAAAGCCAGAATGCAATGTAAACCATTGGAAAAGGCATATATGATTTTGTAGGATTTTTTAAAAAAAAACAACCCAGAATTTTAAATTTTCTCCTAATTTTTTTTGACTTTTCATCACAAGGAATACAATTACCAACCTAAAAGTCAGGACTTCTTCCCATATAAGATTTGATCATATTTTACTACGTATTATGTTGCATATATTAATTAAAGTGGTGGATAAAGTCTAATTTTGAACAAGCAAATGCTTGTTCCAACTCATAGTTGACAATAAGCAGCCGTCTCACTATGACTAGCAACAAGTCTGGCTTTGAACATGCAGCTAAAAAAATCAGTATATTTAAGTGGAATCAAAGCATAGATATGCCTCTAAGGATAGATTATCTGTCACCCAGAACTGCTAACCTCAGACTCTGAGCATATTTTAGAGTCTATTATTAAGCCAGTAGTTTGCTGAAATGGGCTTTTACTAATCTTCAAATATGGCATTAAAATTTATTGTTCATCCTAAAGGGTAACATCTAGCTGAAGGCCTCCCTATTATTTTAATTAACTAGGCCCAGCTTTTGACAAACAACTAATCAAACAGTTTTGATAGCATACATTACAAACACAAAATAAGATCTTTTCCATGGGTGACTATAAACTTGCAGAACAAGAACGGACTAGCAAGAGTTGCCACTTAGCGTTTAGCACCATCCATCCCGAATGTATTCTCTTCATCCTTAAGTAACAAACAAAATACATGCTACATATACATACATACATACATGTAAGTATATGTGTGCCCAAATACATACATATGTATGCTCAAAGAGCAAGCTTTTCAAAGTTACATGTCAAACATTGACTATCAAAACCAGATTTTTTTTTTTAAGCACACAGTATGTTTCTAAGTTTCGGAAATGGTAGTTTCAATTAAGGTTCAAAGACTTGACGTTTTTCAAAATTTACTGAGTGTGTTGAATGCAGTTTCTGTAGCGCTTCAGGCATCAACATGATCTTCCAAGAGCCCTGCTCTGCATCTGAGCTTAAAACACTTATGTACTGTTGATCATATCAGTGAAAAAAATTTTGGATGCATATGATTAGACAAAGTGTCGCAAACCGATCTCCTGGCCGTGTCGCTCTTATGACATGACAAAGATATTTACTGTGACATTTAGGGGCCTCATTAGAAAAACCTCTTCGTGATTAGAATAACTATTCTGGAAAAGAAGTGTAGAGAAACTTTTTCTTCTGTCATTAACATAATGGAATAACTTTATCGAAAGAATGTACTATATGTTGCTCTTGTGTCTTACCTTGATTTGAACTTCAGAAGTTTAAATACTTAAGAAAGTTTCGTGATTAGATTAGCTTCCCAGAGACCTGCTCTGTCTCAAAACAGAATTCTCTTTGTAAAGACCCATAAGCAGAACAATAACAAACGCCATGTAAAACACTGCAGAAAGCGGGGAATTCTTACTGGAGACTCTCAGAACATAACTAACAGCAGTGCTGCAAACATACACACATACTTTTTTATATATATATGTATATGGGCGTACCAGCTAGTGTTTGCAGAACTGGGATGCGGAATTCTTACTTGGCCCAAAAACCTCAGGTACTGCATGCTAAGGGACTGTGCCTGCTCATAAAGTTAACCAAATCTGTTAAGATTTCTAGCATTGAAGTTCTGCGTTCAATCTTGCTGGGTTTGTAAAACAAAGTAGAACAGATTCAGCATTTATTTAAGATAGTGCTCTACTGTCGTCAAATTACACTAATGAGATTTTGGCTTCTGATACAGGCAGTCTGGAGTGACAGAAGTGTCAGTCACGAAATTCGCGTCTCTGTCCTGATTGGCTTCCTTCTACGTTCCTCTTACGGAAGAGCAGTGATCAGAACCTGGCCACAAAGAGGCAAAATTATCTTTCCTCCATTTTGCCCTCGGGAACAGACAGAAGATGAGCTGGAATAAGAAGAGGGAAACAGCTATACCGTCTCCCCACGTGGGTTTTAAAGACAGAACAGACAATGTATGGGGGGCTCTGGATCAGCTGTTGAGGAACGCATGAATCCCGTTTTAAATTCTGCAATGCTATGCGTATTGGGGGGAGAGGAAGGCATGTGCAAACTGCCGTCTTCCCTAAAGCACCAGAATGCAGAAAGAAAGTCTACTTAAAAATAACAGGCAGAAGTTGAGAAAACAAGACATAAGGAGACAGATACAAATTACTGAATGTCTGGACTGCTGCGGGACTGGGAGAATCTAGTTGATAGTTTGGGAAAAACTTGGGGGTGGGTGATAACAGGGTATTAAACAGAACGGTGATATTGGAGGAGAAACTACAGTCTCCTCGGTAGCTGTAGTGCTGTAACCCAGCCTGCAATTCGATCGCAGTCAGGTTTTCTAGCAAGAACCCCTGTGGTGGGAGCCAAAATTGCATCACTGGAAGTTTGTGAGAGTTGGCACACACCAGGGGTGACCGGAGGGAATTGCAAATGGGAATATGGACAGAGAAATATGATATCTCTTCCCTGAATAATCTGAGGACAATTTCATGCCTTTTCTGAGTCTGAGTAAGGCTGTTTTATTATTTAAGGCTGGCAATACTTCATTCTTTTCCCACTCACTTTGTTAAAGTAATAAACACTGATCATCACAAAGCTGAAAAATACTTTTGGAAATACCAGGCTGTGCAAAACTTCCCACTTACTTCATCTCGTAAGACTCTTTACGAACAACAAGAGGGTAGAACCAAGCCATGAGAGCTGTGTGGAGGGTGTGCCCCACTGCTTCACACCGGGACAAGCCCCTTTCCTCAGGATCTGACTACCACCATGTGCCTTGCTGCCTGTAAAAAGTCTTCCTCTAACTGTTCATTGTCTCTGACCTGGTTTTCTTACCTAGTTTCATTCGATTTAACTCTGTTATCTTCAGACAAGCACATTTCTTCTGATATACTCCGGCATACATGGAGATTCAAGTCCTTTATCTACACAAAGTACAAGTGAAAGCATACATCCTTTCTACAGCTTATCCTTAATTTCCTGTCCTTCTGTATCTGTTTATGAATTATCTATGAATTGCTGTTAAAGCGGAGAAGCAGTTAGGCTAAATTTGTATTAAATGCGCCACATTGTTGTCCTATAAACTAACAAACAAAAATAGGTGATTGTCTGTCCTCAAGGCCAGGCTGGAGGGGGCTTTGAGCAACCTGGTCTAGAGGGAGGTGTCCCTGCCCATGGCAGGGGGGGTGGAACTAGATGGTCTTTAAGGTCCCTTCCAACCTAAACCATTCTACGATTCTTAGTGTCCATATTTTAAGGCACAGTTGTTAAGAGCTTGGATTTCTGTCATGGGTAGAGCGGGCATTTAAATACATCCCAGCACATTAACTTCCCGTGCCTGGTTGCTTCCCCCATGAGGTGATGCAGCCTAGTCGGGGGCCTGGTGAGGTGAGGGAAATGGAGCATAAAAGGCAAGTCCCGAATGTCAGTGTGGAGAGAAAATTGAAGGGAAAGGAATAATGGTGGGCTGGAGGCAGCCGACCAAATTGACGTCTAATGGAAGGGTGCACGGAAGCACTGCCAGCGGGAAGCGTTTTGTCCCTTGACTGGGATGACAGGGGACTCAGCCACCCCTCTTCTGTATCAAACACAAGGGGAAATGTTTCCCAAGCCCTCTTTTCCTAAAGAGGGATGAAAAGATTTGACAAGCCTGCAGGTACCAAGGGGCTATCGCTCAGGTGGCATCACAGCAGTGCCGCTCGATCAGGCATGCAGGACCTTGGCCCCTCCAAGGATGAATTATAAAGGAGGGGGAAGAAGACAAACTCCGGCGCGTTTTCCATTTGTTCCCCGAGACTGGGCTCCCAGTCCCGCCACCCCGGGGGGGATGGTTGGGGGGCTGGCACAGCAGCTCCCCGGGCCTGGCAGGGCTGCGGGGTACCGGGGGGGGGCTTCCGCGGCACCGGCACCCCACAGCCCGCGTTGAGCGACGCGGCTCCCCGAAAACCCGCGCACCCCTCTGCCGGGGGGACTCCTCCTCCGCGGGATCCAGCGCTGCCTCCGCAGGGGAGGGGGGAGGAAGGATGTACAGCTGTGCGCCCCCCCCAAAAAAAAAAAAAAAAAAAACTTAAAACCCCCCCCCCCCCCCCCCACCANCACCACCCGCCACCTGTCCCGGCCCGTCCCGGGTTCCCTCCGCCCTCGCACCGGCAGCGTTCACCCCCGGCTCCATCCCTCCCTCCCTTCCTTCATCCCTCCCCGGCCCCGCGCTCCCCGGGCATGGCTGAGGCGGGACGCCCCGGCCCTGCTGCCGCCGGGGGGGACGAAGCCGCCGCCGATGAGTTCCGCGACATCATCCGCAGCCGGTCGGGTAGGCGCCGCTCCGCTCTTCTCCTCTCCTCCCGGCGGGCGGGCGTGGGGTCGGGGCGTCGGGGGTCCCGGCGGCGGGGCGGCAGCGCGGAGGGGGGCGGGCTGAGCGCGGTACAGCGGCTCCGGGGAGCGGCATTTAGCTTTCTTTAAGGGCGTTTTATTCTATTTTTTTTTATTAGCTTAACTTTTCCTCGCGCTGTGCGGTGTAGGAAGGGGTTTGCCCGCCGGCTCGCTGGGCGAATCGCGCATCTCAGCGTGGCAGGAGCGACGTCTGTGTGTGTCCCCCCTCCACGCACGAGTGTGTCCCCTACCTTGGGCTGTGGTAAGCGGGCAGGATGGTTGTGCCGCTGGTGTTTGCGGGGCAGGTCGTGAAAGCTGTAAATGGAAGCAGCTGAAACGCTCCCCCGGAGGATAAAGATAAAGTTTCAGGTGCCTGAGCTCTTTCTGCTCAGTCCTGGAAAGAAACCAAATCCGTGGTAGTAAAGGTATTTATAGACCATTCAGCATTTACTCATTTGCAGCACAAGTGCATGTGGAGCTACAAATTAGATTAACTCTTCCCGAGGCTGGATGTGCTTGCCCAGTAAACAAGCCTTAAAATAATGGTGTCCTTACCCAGTTAAATGACTCTTAAAAGATTGTCTGTGTTGTACTTGTTTTAGGAAACAACAAGAAAATGCTTACTATCTGTTATGGAATGATTAGAGTCGCTATGGGAAATTCAACTTTGAAAGTGTTGAGGTGGTAATAAGCAGAACTTGCATTTTTTCTGTGACAGATTTTGTGAATGTTGTTTTTACTCTGGTAGTGTAAAGACACTCTTGGAGCAGTATTTGGCGCTTTCTAACTGGAGTCTCAGTGGTGCAATCTCTGGGTTGAAGATCTCTTGCTCTTGTAGCAATGTGTTTCTTCTAATGTTACCAGCCTTCTGCATTTCTCATACTAACTGCTTCTCTTTCAGTTTGCCTTTTGAAAGGATATGTATTGCCCTGGTGGAAGAAGGAAGAGGTGGGGTTGGGTGGATGTTCAGGGTTTTTTTTCCAAGACCTGCTTTTGGCTCCCATGTTATGTCTTTTATCTAAGTTTCTGCAGCGTGAGGAGAATGTGAAAGAAGTGTCTGAGCTGTCTCCTTAGTCATTCCTGGTGAGGCTGGTTGTGTTACCTCTTATAGCAGTGCATGTCCCCCGTTCCATACTTGGCTCACTTAGTTACGGGGGTGTAAAGCGCAGGATGAGTACAATACAAAGAAAAGCCCCCTTCATGTAAAGGTTTGTCCTGTTAGTGTATAGCCATGTGTCTGGGCAGTTGTTGGTTGGAGATGAGAGAACATGAAGGTTGACAAAAAGAATAACTTCATGTCTGTGTGATTTCCAGAAAGTGAAGTTGCAGTTAGTAACTTTACTGATAGATGCTTACAACTCTGCACTGAGAGAGCCCTCTTCCCCCTGTCCTTTTTTTTTTCCTACAGCTAGTAACTACTTCCAATGTTCAGTTTGATTTCCTATTTTAAAAATTCATAATTGAGAACAGACTCTGAAACAGGGAATGTAACCTATGCATTTCCTTATTAGCCGTTATGTTCTCTGTTTCACTTGGAAAGTCTGTTTCCAAAACAACTTCTGTGGCAACATGTTAGGTGTATGGTATCATAATATGGGCAGGGGGGTTGGACGAGATCATCTCCAGAGGTCTGTTCCAACCCTGACTGTTCTGGTTCTGTAAGTGTAAGATCTCAAATGCCTCTAAAATGTTTTTCTAGTTTCCTGCTATAAAGTAGTATTAGAATTTAGATGTTAGCAGTAGACATGAAGCAAACATTTGTGCTTCTTAATTAGACACAATTCCCTGGTCTATTTTCTATGAATAAGAAACAGGATCAGTTTAAGGATCATAGAATTGTCCCAGATGTTTATAAGCCTGAAGAGATGAGAATTCAATTTTCATGGTGATATTCATCACAAGTATACCTCTTTTTCAGCAATATACCCCACAGTGATCTCTTACTCCTGCTTATCTTTCATTGTTATCATCTAACTTTGAAATGTATTGCTTAAAATCTGACTATGGGTTTGTGGAGAAATATAACAAATTAACACAGCTGTTTGTGCAAGGAAGCTGAGAAGAACTTGGTGAGATGGTGTTTGCAAGCCTGAGGATAAGTTTATTTTTTTGGGGGGTTTTCTGTACCCCATTACCTAGGTAAGGAATTTCTGGAGCTGGGATACTCCATTTGTTTGGACATGCATTCACCTTGAAAAACCTTGGATTGGAAGTCTTGGGAGGGCTTCTTGGACATGAAATACTGGGACAGCCTCCTTAACCATGTAGGTAATGGTAAGGAGGCTAACCTGTCTTCAGGTGACACTTCCTAGGCCTGCAGAGGGGATTTTGTGATCCAGTAGGGAAGATCTTGGTGACTGAGAAGAAGCTTGTGCAGTAAGTCCTTGGAGGTTTAGGGTGTTGGATACTGAAGGAGTTTTAAAAGATATTGTATCCCACTTGTTTTTCACTCTGTTTATATTAATTTCATGCTTCAGGGGTCTGCTACTTTCTGGCATGGTATGGAGGAAATTTTTGCCCTCCCAGATACAAAACCTGACCTCTGGTAGATGCAGGTTTGCCTTTTAAGAAACTAGAGGAAAAGATAGGGTAGAATATGTTGATGTGTTTGCCATATAATAATATTCCATGCTCCTGTTCTTTTGAGGTCTTATTCAAAAGCTCAGAGCACCAATATTTTAATGAGGTGAATGGTCTGATGCAGATAACATTAATCTGGGCATCCTGCTGTCAATTCTAGGTTAAATAATTGGAAAAAGTTATGAGGATTTACTTTGTGTAAAGACAAAAAATCTGAAAATTAAAGCTTGTTAGGACAATTTAAGGGAAAGCAGGCTCTGTCAAATACTCTTTCTGTGAACAAAATTTCTTGATAAAGTAATTTCTCGCAGTATATTACAACACAAAAAAAATAGTATGAGCAATAAAATGCCTAGCAAATTGTTTAAAACCCACAAAACAGTTGTATTGCAAATGTTGCCATCGGGGAATTGTCATGGAATTGGGTTATCGCTGTTGCATCTCCACAGGGATTATTACTAGCTCCAATACTAACTCATTTTTCACTTCCACTTGTACAGAATGGCTTGGGTTGCCCAGGTATTTGAAGAAGATTCGTGCAAATGCAGAGTTTGGGAGTGAGGAATGTAAGCTGTGCTGCTGGGGAGAGGGACTGCACCAGAGAAGAATTCAGTGGCCACTGCAGGGCTCTGTTCAGCATGTGCTTGTAATGCGATGACATAGGGAAATAGGGGTAGGAAAGTTATTGACTCTTGTATATGGCATGGCTGATTCTAGAATGACAAATGTGTTTTAAAAAAAGAAATAAATCCACAAAACCTGATTTCTAAGATGAGTGTCTAGAGCTCAGCCAGTATTTTTTTTAGTACTCTTTTGAGAAGTTACAGAGGTGACTTTACTTTAAGTATATTCGTGGGCAAAAAATCTGGCTACTGAAGGCCTAGCAGGGGAAGGCATAATAAGAAAGGAAAAGTGAAAGCAAACAAATTCAATTTAAAGCATGTGATATTTTGAGCAGGGGAGATGGTTAACTTCTGGGGATAGAGCCTCCATCTCTAGAGGTGTTTGATCCTGCACTTGGTACTTCTTTTGAAGTTGAGTTTTATCCAAATGCACGCTACCAGATTCAATACTTAAATGGCTGTCATAAATCATCAGTCCAGTCATCTGTCTCATGATCCCTTCTGGCCATAACGGTATTCATTTGTGAATCTTTTCTTAACTGAAGGATGCTTTCTACTTAGCTCTTCAGTTTAATGCTTGCCATCTGAACTGGGCCTTCCCCAGACCTGATGGACCACCCAGCTCCTCACTGGTGTAAGACTTTGGCTAAGCATCATCCCTTTGTCCTGTGTGGAGGCACTGGCAATTCGTAAAACATCAGTGCTTAACCAGAATCCATCTGGGTCTCAAGGTTAGTGGGCTGAGATTGATCCAGGCAGCTGTTAAGTTAGTATTAGCAAAAAGACAGTGTAAAACAATGGTGAATGTGAACCTGTTACAAATAGCAGTTGCTTCCCAAACCATTATTACACATGCCAGTCTGGTAAGTGTGTGTCTTCAATGTATCATACTTGATGTCATGCTTGTTGAGCACATGGAGACCATGCTTGGGGCAATGGATGTTGCAGAGCTTGATAAAACCTATCTTTGTGATTTAATTTCTCTGAAGAACACGTGGTTTCCATTACCCAGGATTTTTCCTACCTATATGGTGAAGTACCACCATCAAATCTCAAATGCATTTGGATGCTTGTTATGTTAAAAGAATTGTCTTAAAAACCAGTGTAAATGCAACTCAAAGCAGAGAGAGGTTTTTGACAACAAAAAAAATCTGCACACCATAAATACTTATTTATGGCAATTTAATCAATTTAATGAAGATTTAGATTTCATTATTACTGTTGTGGAACTTAGTAACTGTAGTCATGATTAGCAACAAAAAGCCTTCTTCAGTTCATATGCAGCCTTTAGAAAAAGGGCTTAAGACCTCGTTTGTTCTTAAGTTCTAGCAAAAAAATAATGTAGGTCTGGAGCAAGCTGCTGTTATGACATGATGACTTTGTTTAGAAGAATGATTTGATGTGATTCAGGGTTTGTGAGTAAGGACTTGATCCTCCCCACACTTTCTTCCAAGTTGCATGACTTGAGGTTTTGACTAGAACACAGCTGTTCTCATATTTATATACAGAATAGCAATTGTTAGGAATTAACACTAAGCAATATTAAACAAGTATATATCCTGGACACTTGCATTCCTATTGTACTTTAATGCCATTAAAAAGTATAGATACAATGTCTGTGGTGATACAGATGGTTAAACAGACATACAGTGGTGGTTTTCCCTCCTTTTTCCTCCTTGGTCTCTCTGCCTTACTCCAGCTTCATTGGTGTGGAGGTAGTAGGTGATGAGATCTGTTGGTACGTGTCCCAAACTGGATAACTTGAGTGGGTGCTTCTTCCCTGCTCCCTCAAACACCCGGAGACCCCACAGTGTTCCCTGGGTTCGTCAGCGCAGAGGCGCAGCACAGGACTGGGCTCTGCCTGTTTGGCTGAAACCCGTGTGGTGCTCCCCCTCCACACAAAGATGCCTGCTGAACGTTAGGGGTATGTCCCATGGAAAACAAATGAATTGACAAATGGTTCAGCATAAAGCACGTATGCTGTACCCACGGCACAGTAGCTTGCTGATCAGGGGAACCTCGTCTGCCAATGCTGTGCTGAGCAGCCACGATGTGAGTGCGCTGGGGGACAGAGTCTTCTCCGTGCCCAAATGTGTGTGCTGCTCATCAGAGTGTCAAAATGGCATTTGTGGAGGACTTCTGGGCAAGAAGATAAAAGCGGTATCTCCTCTGAATCCGTCTGAGCTTTAGCGGAATGCTTGTGTGGCATTGCTACCCCAGCTGCAAAGAGTTGGAACCCCTTCAGAAATAAAAGCAATACCTTCATGGCGGCTGAAGGCAGAGATTTGGCTCTGATGAATCGCAAGTAGTGCTTTGCAGTGAAGGGAGACTTGTATGTGATATCTCTATTCCTAAAAGTGCAGTGTGTGGGAAGAACTGTGGATTGTGTCCAAAATAGCTTTAGGGGCTGAGCCAAGCTGCTGTATGAGGGAAAGTACAGGGTTATAAAGTTCATGTATGTGTTAAAATAAATGTTGTGTAAACTTATTTATGTATAAATATTTTTACATACAGAATTTGGTTTTGGATGGATATACTTACATATCACTTAAAGAAGAAAAACTGTGCTGATAAATCTGAATGAAACAGAATTGAAATGTGGATATAAACTGTTTAACTCATGGCCTTGCCTGTTCAGCCATGGTTTGGTGGGACACTTGTAGCATGCAGAAGAATTGTAGGACAAAAGCTGCTAGGGATGCAGTCACAACATCCTCCTGGTTTTGTTCATCCTACTTGAGGACATAGATTTGCTGCATCTAATGAAGTGCTGATTTTGGCCTGAATGTTGGGATTTGGTGAAACAAGCTTCTGGTGATGTTTACAATCGCAGCCAGTAAAGGTGTCTTTGTAGAAGGTAATTTAAGTATGTGGTTTAGATGTCTAAAAGAATTTCATCACTGAGTTCAGGGCTTCATCCTGTGCTTTAAACTACTGTACTCAAATCAATCTTTTGGTTTTTTCCAAATAAAATTATTTATGCTTCTCATGCTGGAATTGTCTCTGGATTCTTATTTTTCTTTTATTTTGAGGTATTTCTATTATACTTGGTGGGCTTTACTCCTTCTGATAAAAAGAAATATCTAACAATGTACTATATAATCTCCTCCTCTTGGTATAGTGGATGCCTTACTCTAGGCTGAAAAAATGACTTTTTGGGTGGTTAAGTGGACTTTTCATCCCCATTTATGCATTTAAAAAGTATGAGGCCTGGTATGTTCAGAAGTGCTGATCACTTCCAGCTTCTGTTAGTACTTAGTCATTGCAGTCTGAACAGAACTGGAGAGGAGGGAAGTCGCTCCTAAAAGCATTATCAAAATGTCTCAAAACTTAACTTCTGTTCAGCAGTAGTCTCTTTGCTCAAAAGTGAGCTTTTATTTCAATGGTAGAAAGTCATTTGAACAGCAGTTTAGTTAATATGTTAAAGTTAATATCTTGCTCTTCAAATATCTGTTTTTAATTTCCTGTCTTCTGTATACTGTTGCCTCAGCAATATCTTTGTACACTAAGAAATTCTGATATTTTAAATGTAAGTCTAAAGAAATACTGTAGGTTTCTTAAACTAGCTTTATGACTGCAACATCTGTAAACAATTAGAATTTTAGTTAGTTAAGTGCAGGTATGTGTGTTCTTTCTTGTGTACTATAGCTGATTCTATACTGTGGGTAAGTACCTGCAGCTTGTGATTAACTGTAAGACTTGTTGGACAGTAAAGGTAATGGATTTATTTTCATTAAAGGGGTGTCCTGCAATTTGGATCTCAAATTGAGAGAACTCAATTCAACAGTTGTTTTTCTCCCTTTTTAAGGCTGGAATCATCACTGACTTGAAGGGGTGACTTGTTTGTGGTCATCAGCAGTGAAAAAAATGCAAAACACCCTGGCATTAAGTAACTTTGAAGTTTGAATGCCTCGTGAAAGCTAACCTATCTTCTACCACGTACCAATGTCTGGCTGTGGTGCTATCGTGCTATCCACCCATTGTTGAATCTATGTAGTTACTTTAAATAAAACCCCACCTCTTATTTCTGGAACCTGATGGGTGATGCGCTGTTTTGTGTAATCTGGCAGAAGTTTTGTACTGAATTTTGAGGTTAGTTTTATGCTGTCCTTATCCGATATGATTGATATCAAGAGCATGCTATGATTTATGTTGCACCATGCAATCAGATACTATAAATAGTATTATCTACATAAAGTCTTGGAAGTGGTTGCTGGGCTGCTTCTAAAGTGCACTTTGGCTTGGCTATTGAAGCCATAGTTTGGATCATCATTTTTAAATATTAATTGGTTTACTGGGCAGATCATACACTGGTTGACTAACTTATTTTCTTGTTTAGAAAACTGATTGAATTGTTGTAAAGAAACATAAACTAACTAAACAAGCTTATATTTTTTTGTAGCTTGCAAAAGCTCTTTGTACCTCTTGTTCAGTTAGTATATGTAGTCCTTATGAAGCACAGCAAGTACACTTATCAAATTATTTAGGATGTTTGTCCTGCCTAGTAACTTTCACTTCCACCCTGTTGTACAAGGAGGAAAAAGGAAAACAGCAATGTAAATCAGACTATCCCCAAACCTAGTGTTCTGCCTCAGTTTAAGATGATGGAGAGGAGGAGGAGCTGTAAAGTATGTGAATTAGTGACAACTTCTGGATGAGCTGTGGTCCCAAATATGCTTGCTGCAAAGAATGTCTGGCATTGCTTTATTCAAAAGGCAATGTATATTTTTAGGAAATAATATCTGACTTTTACCTCAAGGTGGTATATTAACAAGCAATCACTGAAGCGAAACTGTTATTTAGCTATGATTTCATTACTTGGTGATGTTAACTTTTTGCTAGATGACGGAGTCTGCCCTTTTAACTTTTAACTTGCCAAAGCAAACTTGTTGTTTTGATGTTTGGAATCATCAAACTGCTTACAAATGGATTAAGATGACATTTCAACTTTGTCATAAGGTAGAAGTAGGCCAGCATAATAAAGGTTGTCTAATAAATTTATATTCAATAGTATTTTTGTTCTTGATGGCCCATGTATGCTGCAAACCATCTTCATGAACTGTCTTCAGCCTTGCAGAATGCCGTTAAAGTGTGAAGCATAAATTGGTTACAGCTATGGTATAAACCTATTTCTTTAGTCCCAAGTGTGCCTTACAATTCTAGGTGCATCCTCTCTTTAGGCCATCTAGTATCACAGGAAGCATATATGTTCCTGGAAAAACTAGCAACTGGGAAAACAATCTTCTATGCAGTGCTTTTGGTTTTATGTTGGTTTTTCCACCCACAATAATTAGGCTTTGTGTGATCTTTTCCCTTGTTATCTCAAGTGTAATGTTTTGCTGAACACTAGAGCGATATAACTAAGGATTGGCAACATGCACTTGCAAAATGTTATTCAGCTGAATGCTAGCCACCTCCTCAGAAGGATTCCTGCTTGTTGTGGAAATCAAGTTGTGTGGATTTAAACCATGATAACTTCATAACCTTGCGACTCTGGAAAAGTCTCACTGGTTACTACTGGTCTCCAGCTTGACTGAAATGTCAGTGTGCTGAAAAAAAAACCCTGAATCTGCAGAGGATTTGCTGCTTGGTTGGGTTTCTTTCTGCATGGGCTCCTGCACCCAACAGATGGGTGAAGAACACTTCTACTGTGTGAAGAAACTTTCTGGTCTGCTTTCCAATGCATCCTGGACTTGCTAAATTTATGTTAATGCAGTCATATATTTTTTTCCCCCTCCTCTCTGATGCTGACAGCTGGCAACAGCAGTAATGACAGTAGTGTTGGAAGATGTCCTGTCCTCTGGGATAACTGCTGGGTTCTTTGTTTTTTCATAGGTGTAAAGATTATCAGTAGTGCAGAAAAAAGCTACAGGTTGAGGCCTGGTAATTCTGCACTGAAATATGGTACTTCCTCAGCGTCTGCATGCTGGCTTGATCATTGGCTGTAACCTAAGGCTGCTTCTGTTGGGGTAGGCTCCTGTGCTTCCAGACTCTGAAAGTAATCAGGAGAGGATTTGGTTCATTAGAGATAATTAAAGGCAACACTGAGTACTAATTGGATATAATGTCCTACAGTAGAAGTTGCTAAACTTCCCTTGTCCCCTGGGGGGGGGCGTTGGGGGATGGGGAAGAGAACTATTTGAATGTAACCAGATGGGTAAATGTGATGGCCCTTAGGCTGTCTTCTCCCTTCCTGCTGAGATATCCCATATGATCTTGTCTAGAATTGTGGTCTTAAGGACTTCCACCAGGTGTCCTGCTAAACAGAAATGAGTCCACAAAAAGAGTGTGAGGTCATGATTTGCATGGCAGTGTGGAAAATTAATTCATCATGATGATTGCCATTTGGCTGGTGGTTAAACAGAGGCAAAGATAATACTATGCATTCTTCTTGCAAGACTGAGAAGTCAATTAAAACCCCATGCAGCTGAGACAGATCCCTTTTCATCAAGATTTCTTTCAAGGCTCATGTGACTTCCCAGTTGCTAATTTATTATCTGGAGGAATGGAATACCAAAGCCACTTCCATTCTTTAAACTCTTAATAAAAACTCCCTCAGGATACTTTAGGGAAAAATCTGCTACAGTTGATTTTTTTTTTCCCTCCTTAGAAATTGGCTCTAAAAAAAAAAAATCCCTTGACTGACTCATTTAGACTTATGTAAAATATTCTGCTGGAAAGTTCTTAGTGATGTGATATGTCAGGATTTCAATCATCTGTCGTGGGAAAGAAGAGAAGGTACAGTGCATAGACACATGACTACTGCAGTCAAACAACTATTTCATATTCAAAACATAAGCAGTCACCAGGAAGAGTTTAAAGCTTCTGTAAATCTAAAATAGTTTCAAAAGCTCCAGAGCTTAAGTTTTATGAAAGGACTGTATTTTTGTGGCTAGGCTTTTAAAAACATTTACTTCTGCTTAATTGATATTAACAATCTTTCATTTCTTGTAGTGTTGTAATTTGAAAAAATACTTCTGAGTTTTACACTATTTACTTCCTGAAATTGTTTTGCAAATTATTCATTACATAATTTATAAAAATGAAAGGGGATGTTTTTGAAGAACAAATCTGTAAAAACACTAAAATTCCAACTTCATTATGAACGATGAGCCTAATGCTCCTTGTTCTAAAATGTCATACCTTCTAGCATCCTAAACAGATACGGCTATATGTCAATCAAAGTACAGAGATACAATATTTAAAACTCATGCTTTGTCTCTTATGAGTACCTCTCTTACAGCTGGCAAAGAAGGATTCTTCATTCTATCTGAAACATAAAGCCCACCAAGAATTGCAGTTGTGGAATGGAAAGCCTAGCTTCAGCTAAGCTTGAGATTACTTGCCAGTACATGCCATAACAGGGACTGATGGGGAACCTCCTACTCAATATAGGTCTACAGAAAATCCCTGAAAACCTTTAGGTTTTAAGTGTTTAAAAAAAAAAACAACCCACCAACAACAAAAAAAAACCCAAAACNCAACAGCCTCTCTTGCTTTCCAAGACTGTGAGAGAAAAGCTAATTGAGTTTCCTGGCCATAACAGTGTGATATGTTGCAGTTCTGACTTTGCAGTGTTAATTAACTACTGTTAATCTACTTGTAAGGGAGTAAGATGAATCTCCATTATATTTCAAATATGGATGGCCATTCTCTGACCAAATCCAACTTTACCTCACATTCACACTCTGACTGAGCCTAATCTCCTGAGCAGGCTTTCCTCTTGCTTCAGAGGATGCTTTGGCAATGCAACTGCCTCCAGGGTGTATGTGCCACTGCTGTGTACCCCAGAGCTGGACTTAGAGCTCCATCATATGGAGTTGAGGGTCCTGTCAGAACTTCATGGAACTACCTGAAGTTAAAAACGCTTACAAGTAAAGTTACAATGTAAGCAAGGGCTGCTCTTGCACAGTGTGGGTACCAGCTGCCTGAACTGTAGGCTGGGCACTTGGCGTGTTAGACCTAGTGGCTAGACAGTGTACCGAAAATAGCATGATGGTAGCTGTTAGCGCTTCTGGAAGCAGAATAGCATGTGAACGATATTTTACTGTAAAAGAGAAGGTACGGGATGTACCCGAGTGATTGAAAGTAATATGTGGTTGGGTACTGTAGTAAGTGGTATGTTAGTAAAGAAGGGGAAGGTTGGCGTCTTTGTTGCGAATGCTCTGGCTGCAGTTCGTTGAGACAGAGAACTCTTAATAAAAGAGAGATGAAGCCTTAAAATAGACAAATGTACTCCCTCTACATAACACCATGAATGTGTGGCATAGTGTTATTGTTGGAGTGTTGTATTACTTTAAAAAAAGTTCTGAAGCTATTACTGCTAAATACTACTAGAATAAGTGCATCCTCTATGCTTCTATCTAGACAGGTACAAAACTTGTAAAGAGAAGGGTATAGTATGTTAAAGTCTAAACCAATTGAGAGTGACTGGATGGGAAGGAATTTGTAGTTCTCTCCTGTGTCTTAGCTAAGTATGATATATAAACATATACTGACTGGGGAAGAAAAAATAAAAATTTAATTTCACTTTGAATTCCTTATTAAATATTTTTGTCTAATTCAATTAGAATGCTGCTGGCAGCAGTTTACAGAACACTTGTCAAAGTAAAGAGCAACTTGGCATATTTTTGTTTTCAAAACTTCAAGTGCCAAATCATTTAAATCCAATCAAATCCCAAAACTGGCACCGTAATTAAACCTGCATTTTCTTTGCATAAGAGTTTACCTGTGTAGGAATGGACTTCACAGGCATTTCATGCAGACATGAGTGTGACTGGATTGAGGATATTCCTTTACAGGGTGGTTGTGAACCAGAAATTGCATTGACCTACCTACAGTGCATATGCAGCTTACTTAATGAAGTGATGAACAAAGTACATAAGCCTGAATATACTGAAAGGCAACAAAAGCTGTGAGTTGTCCAGGTGTAATCATATGTGGAATTTGATCTGTTTTTCTTCCCTCTGCCCTAATGGAAAGTTTATCCACTAACTGCTGTTCATAAGGACTTAAGAAAACTTAATTCAGCTGTTTCTTCAATGCACATATTTGTTCAAAGATGCATGAACCAAGATACTTCAGAATAAATTATTAAAATCAGTGGAAAATTCAGGTGTGTGAAATGTAACTTTTTTGTTTTACATAGGAACCATGCTTGATATTTAGAAATGAACCAGCTCAGGTTTATATAATGAAGACTTGTATTTGTATTATTTGAATGCTGAGTTCTGTCCCAATTCAGGAAAGTTTACCAGCAATGCCATAGGATTGCTCACTCCTAAAAATACAGCACTGGTACTCAAATAATGCTTGTGAGTTAATTTTGAGCTGTTTCACAGCATGTAGTGTATCCTACACATGGATTTGCCTGTGATCCTTGGAGTAGGGTTCCAAGCTCCAGTGTTCTGTAAAATGAGTATGTTTTTACTGACTCTACTGATCAGTGTATCTGGTTAAGATTTTTTTTTCCCAGAATGAATAAAATAGTTATTTGTGATTTAATCTTGTTATATTCAGGTATGTTTTAAAGCTATAATTACAGTTGGCTCTTGGTTAAGAGAGCTTAATTTTCTTATTTTAGGAGAAAATTAGTGTCGTAATATTTAATGACCAGAGCTTTCTTTCATAGGGATACATCTTATTTAGAATTGATGTTTTGAATACTGATGAGACCATATGCCAGTTTAAACACAACTAATTGACATGTCTAAGATATTTAAAAAACAAGCACCAAAATGCCCCCAAACCCACCACCAACATAAACCCCTATAGAACAGAGTTATCTTTAGTCAGGGTCATGTTTACCTGTGTTCCTAGCTCCATTAATACATTTTGAATTCTAAAGCATCAATTTCCTGATAGAGCATCTGGACCATGCTGCTTTGCTTAACAGATAATTTTGAGATAGCTTTATAATGTCCTTGAATTATCTCAGTACATACTTTTATCAAAAATATGATACAGCTGTAATGAAATCATAGTTTGAAGGAAAAGCTGCAGTAGTAACACAGATAGCAGAGTACCAGTTCAGATGGCCTTTCTCCTGCGTTATCCAATCTTAACAAACCAAAGTGACAGTGGAGTTGAAGGGGGGAGTACTTACACAAGATGCAAGTTGCACTTTTTCAATACTGTGTGTGTTGATCAGAATGTGTAGAATAAATATTTTCATTCCTGATGGAGTTTGTTTCAATTTTGCCATGGAATCATAACATAACTTTTAACTTAAACGAATTTTTATCTCTCTTCTTAGAGTACCAGACTGTATTATAAACACTTCCTGAATTTGACCATACTTTATTTATAAAAAAACATGTGTATGTGCATAAAAACACACAAGGTTGAAAGCCATAGCCCCAAGAGCACTCTCTGGAGATGTGTGTGCTTCTGCTTTCTCCTCACTCTGCATTCTGCATGCCAGGCAGTACAGAATCCAAGACTAGGGAAAAAACTTTATCTGGCCTTATAATCCTGATGTGTGCTATACTGAAACAGAGACTGAGGCATGTAAGAAAAGACACCAAAGCTTTTTGACAGCGTTTTCCTTCTGGATGCTGCTTCTTTTTAGCAGCAATTCCCCCTTGCATCCCTCTGGATGGAACCTTCTATACTGAGAAGAGTATGCCATGGACAGGAAGTATGATAGTAATGGCAGTCAGATGAGTGTGGGGAGCTATGGTTTGCTTCCCAGATTGAATCCTGTCTGCTAGTGGGGACTGGGTAAGTCCTGTGCTCTGTTCTCCCTCTGTGAAATAGAAAAAGTAGCACTTGGGATGGTATTTTTGGGAGCGTGTGTGGTGGTGGCAGCGGCTTTTTTTCCCCACCAGTGCACCTCAACATCAGAGGTGCATTAACAGTTCTGTTGCATTTTATAGTACAGCACAGTAAATAACTAGCTGGCTAGTAAACTGTAGAGGAGATAAGGTGTCCTGAAACATGGAAAAGGTAGCACAGAAAATGGACTCCTTCCTTTCAGCAAGGCAAACCATTATCCTGGTGAGATTTTGTGGGTTTTCCTTTTGAAGCCCTGCCATTGAAATCATTTGGCACTCTTTTTAAATACCAGTAGAGCTGAAATAAGGATCAGCCAGTCAGTGTTGGTTAGGTTGCCTTCTGTCCACAGACAAAGCTCTGCACTCGGGTGCTTCAGTACTTAGGACTGGCAATGGTGGGTACCACATTCTTAATTTAAGCCTTGCACAGTTTTTGTAATGCTTCCAGGGGTAGAGTGAATGTTGACTTATAAATGTGGCCTTTAAAAATACTCAAGCAAATCTTAGTAGTGGTAACCCCTTTTGGGGGAGGAAAAGGGGATTGGGCTGAAAGGAGTAATCTCAGTTGAAGAACAACATGAGTGGTTCTGTGGAAGCCTGTGACCTGTTCAGTTCTACACAGAAGTGTCCTGGACCTCTTAATCAGGCAACATATTAATGATTTTAAGTGTTACATGAAGGAGTAGAGTAACAGTTGTGGGATCTGTAGTTCACAGGAGCAGAAAAGTTCCAAGAATGGAAGTGGGTTTTATGCAAGTGTCAAAAAAGCTGGAAAAGTGTTTAAAAATTCCAAAGTACATGTGTAAGATGTGGCTTTGTAACATGGATTGCTGTGTAACACAAAGTATCCTGATTCTGACCCCTCAGAAAAAGAAGGGGAGAAACTGTGGAGATGGTGCTGTAGCAATGGATGTTAACCTAAACTGTCTCGATGTTCAACAAAGGAGTATGGAGCTGTAATTTAATTGTAAAAAAAAAAATAAATAAAAAATTGAAGAACATAAACCACCTTGGTTTAAAGAAGTCTTTGTAAATGTATATTTTATTTGCAGAACCACATGTCCTGCTGTCAATTTTCACAGCAAATTATGATACTAATCCTACTTAAATGGTTATATAACCAATTAGTGCTAGGTGTTATCAACTCACTGTAGCCTTGGAAGAATTTAGTATTCAAGTAACACGTTGTTTGTGGAGAAGTTTGTATGGTAAAGGATGTGGATTAGAACTTTGGTCATTTTCCTGTGTGTGTCTCTATAATTATGAAGTATGAAGTCTTTTCTGTATTGTTAAATGCAATGTCTAACTGTATTTTCTAACTGTAGGTACATATAATGCAGAAATCTTGAATAAAAAAATTCTAAGCACCAGTCCTATAGTTCCTATGCCAGAAGGTGACTAGCTACTTGAAAAGACACTTTATCCTAGAACTAGCTATACCAATTAAATAATCAAACTCCTGTCTAGTAGTGAGGGATATTTACATGATTTTTGGCTTTTTTAAAGTAACTGCACAGCATGGAAAACTGGATCCCTATTGCTTCACAAGACAGTTCTTATCAGAAGAAACCAATATACTTCTGGTTGCAATTTTCCAGTTTTATAAAAAAAATGGAAATGTAAGTTTTGCAAAGGAAAAATACTCTATGGAAAATGGTAAACTATTGAGCATCTTCACTTTGGAAATAAACAATATAGGTCGCTTGTGGTTGGCCTCTTGAGGCCTAACTGGCCTTTTTGAGATCATAAAGGGCTGATACTTCATGAATGGTGCTTTGCTAAGTGACATTATATTTATCTTAATTGAAGCTTGAGAGTAATTTGATTAGAGGATAAGGCTTTTTGAGGCTTTTGTATTTTTTTTTGAGATTTGTGGAGTAAATATTAAAATGTCAGCATGCTGAGAGTGAAGCTTTTTGCGCCCATTCCTTGAAAGCAAAAGATCAGAGACTCTTGGACTGTGTCAAGTGGTTTATATGTGTTTAAAACTTTAGAGTATGTTTTGGGGAATGTACTGGAGCTGTTGACCCTTTCTATATTGCAGCTTTTCAATATACAAACTAAGAATGAGACTTGAACAACTACTAGACAGTTTTAACGGTCAGTGCTACAATGAGGTAGCAAACCCTGTCAAGCTGTCTTCAAAATGCAACAAAAAACCCCAACCCTTTAATTCAGAGCTGTTGGAAGTGATCATCTTAAACTTCTTGTGTACTTGCCTCTTCTCTGATGGAAACTATGAAAGGCAGATGCAAATACTTTTGGTTAAATTCTGCTCCAGCATCTGTAAGGATTTACTGGAAGGCAGTAGGATGCTGTGTTGGTAAGAAAAGGGGAATCGCTCTGTTTTGTGTAGTGGAGTTGAATTTTTGTTGTTGTCCCTTTTTTGAATCAGAACTTGATTCAAATTACTTTTACTTTGTACCATAACTTAAACCCCAGTTAGTTGTACGCTAAACCCACGTCGTCTGACTCCTGGCAGTGATGAGATGGAGCCCTCTCCTACCCACAGGCCTACATGAGTGCAGTTCAGACTTTGATTGATGGCCAGATATAGCCTGTATTTTCTGTAGGTGGTGTAGGCATAAAGATTATTAGTATAGGGAAGAAGAATTTCCCAGTCTTGGGTCTGCTTCACAATTTTGTATCTTTCAGCTACATTATCCCCCTATCTGTATTCCCTTACAAGATATGCACTCTAGCATAGCAGTGTAAGCAATTCAATTTTAATACCTCTTGCTGGAAGAGGTTAAGAAAAGATATGGAAAAATCTATTCATCTTTAGAAAGATTGCTTTTAAGTGCTTTTCCATAACAAGTTGTTTAAATATTTAATGTGATGTAAACATAAACAGATATTCTTTACAAGGAACAGCTTCATTAAATATCTATTCAAAGCAGATGCATATATTTTATAACATGACAGTAGGACTGGAAGGTGCTTATTTAAGGCAGAGAATTATTTTATAAAATGATCAGATCATAGATATGTAAGTTTCCAGCTTGCAAGCTCTTTCTGAAGTGCTAATGGGATTACAGACCTCATAAGCTTTGCAACAGTGTATTTTAAATCTTCAAACTCAATGGGACACATATCATAAGTTAGTATACATACACAGGAGTATATTTGCATTGTGACTCTCTCAATCTAGCATACATATGTGCACAATTGAATCTCTCATGAGGAATGTAATTTACAACCTAGTGAAATTCTCTAGGCTATAAATTTTGGTAAGCGGCTGCTTTTTCAAGGTTCACGTCCTGTATGTCTTTCTGTAAACCTGCTTTCTCAAATGCTCATTTCCCTGAACCTCTCTGACTCACAGGAGACTAATGGGGGATCCCTTTTGATTTACCATCTGTGCTGTAAATTCTCCCCACAAATCCCTGTTCGTGAAACACTTGCTCCCTCTCTCCTTTAACACTACCTATAATGCACTTTTTATATGTGGTAGCTTGTTGCCATGCTGCTGCTTGCCCTGAGTGATGGCACTTGTTCTCAGGCTTGCTGGTGATGATGGCCTTTTCACTTGCATTTGATTGCTAGATTACACATTTCTGCTTTGAAGTGCATCTATGAGACTCTCCTAACCACAGTTAGAGTTATGCCTTGGCAAGTTTGCTGATGACACAAAACTGGGAGAGGTGGCTGACATGCAAGAAGGCTGTGCTGCCATTCAGTGTGACCTGTACCGGCTGGAGAGTTGGGCAGAGAGAAACCTTATGAAATTCAACAAGAATAAGTGTAGGGTACTGCATCTGGGGAGGGATAACCCCATGCATCAGTACAGGTTGGGGGCTGACCTCCTGCAGAGCAGCTCTGTGGAAAGGGACCTGTAAGTCCTGGCGGACAACAGGAAGACCATGAGCCAGCAATGTGCTCTGGTGGCCAAGAAGGCCAATGGCATCCTGGAGTGCATCAAAAAGAGCGTGGGCAGCAGGTTGAGGGAGGTCATCCTCCCCTTCTACTCTGCACTGGTGAGGCCACATCCTGGAGTACTGTGTCCAGTTCTGGGCTCCCCAGTTCAAGAAGGACAGGGAACTGCTGGAGAGGGTCCAGCAAAGGGCTGCGAA
Source organism: Anarhynchus alexandrinus (assembly GCA_008711295.1). Lineage (NCBI taxonomy): Eukaryota > Metazoa > Chordata > Aves > Charadriiformes > Charadriidae > Anarhynchus > Anarhynchus alexandrinus. The sequence continues at coordinate 1,544,529 of VUYV01000070.1, forward strand.
GATGATTAGGGGATTGGAGCATCTTTCTTATGAGGAAAGGCTGAGGGACTTGGGTCTTTTTAGTCTAGAGAAAAGAAGACTGAGGGGAGATCTTGTCAATGCTTATAAATACTTAAAGGGAGGGTGCCAGGGGGATGGGAACAGTCTTTTCTCAGTGGTGCCCAGTGACAGGACAAGAGGGAATGGGCACAAACTTGAACATAGGAAGTTCCATCTTAACATGAGGAGGAACTTCTTTACTTTGAGGGTGGCAGAGCACTGGAACAGGCTGCCCAGAGAGGTTGTGGAGTCTCCCACTCTGGGGACATTAAAAACCCACCTGGATGCTGTCCTGTGCAACTTGCTGTAGGTGACCCTGTTCAGGCAGGGGTGTTGGACTAGATGATCTCCAGAGGTCCCTTCCAACCCTGACTATTCTGTGATTCTGATTTTTTGCATAGCCAGTACTGGATCTCAAAGGCAGGATCAACAGGAAGAGAGTTTAAAATACTGTTGATGGGAATTAGTAAATTATGAAAGCCCCGAAGCTGCTGCTTCTGTCCTAACCCTCTGTACAAGTTCACTTTGAACTGGTTTGGCAATGGCCCTTTCTGGTCTACAAATCTATGAAACTGGTGTTTCCCTCTAGGCTGTGATCCCGGCTGGAATATCTCTGTCCTGTCAGAGACTAGTGTTGGGCTCAAAAGGCCATGTGATGTGTTTTAGATGGCTTTTCTTTCAGAAAGTACTTTATATCACTCTAGCCCTTTGAATCAGTTATAATCAGGAGTGAAATCTGTGTGGAGCTGTAAGTTTTGATACTGTGTAGAAGCCACTGAAACTTGTCACGGCTCATCTATGGGATTTTTCTTGTCAAAGTCTACTTTGTACTCCCTCCCTCCCAATTACCCATTACTGCACCTTTGGAGTCTAATATCAGCCATGAAGAAAATGACTGAAAGAAGGGTGAAATAAAGTTTTCTACTGGAATTAATGTTTTTATATACACTAACTATATAACTGGCCTACTTGTTGACATGATGGAAGATCTCTGAGGAAACTAATAGCAAGCTACGGCAGTCATTCAGCACAGCAACCCTGTGACAGCTGAGACTGCAATGGGTTTTGTAAACTCCTTACTTACTCTCCTACCAATACCAAATTGCACTGCCTTTACTAAAACATACCCTTTGTAGTCTTGTGATTTTTTTTTTTTCATTTCTTTTTCCAATTAAGCTTGACTTCACACCTATTTATGACCCCTTTCCCTGCTGCCTCTCCTGCCCTGGAATGAGTGGGAATGTAATGTTGCCACCTTCAAAATACAAATGGAATTGATGTCAAATAAGATTGTGATAATGGGAAGTAACTTTTAAAATAGCTTTTTTTTCTTTAACTTCTGTGCGTCAGAGATTTGTTTTAGTAACTGAAACATCTCCAAATACTCTTTTTCTGCTTTTTAACCCAAAAGAACTGAGAACTTAATTTAGAATATGTTCATAGCACTTAATGTTTGGGTTTTATTTTTGGTTTTATTATACATAGAGGATAGTACCTAATTTATGATATGTTTTAATGAATTTAAGCTGAGAATCCACAATATTTGGCAACATCCAAGAGAACGTTCACCATAAGTGTTCAGTTGTGACTGTGATTCAGTGGCACAAGCAGGACTGCAGTTGTGGTCAGCCTTGTTCTTGCTGTTCTTTAGCTTTACATTTCATTGTCTTTTAGAAGTTATGCAACTGTAATGCAATTGTAAACAAATCCAGGCATTTAAGAGCTTGAAAATGATCTACTGAATCAAAGCACAGTAGCTGAGACCTGTGGTGTGAGTGTGAGAATCATTGCATCACTGTTCTATTGAGGTAGTTTTGCTTAATTTGGGTTTTGTGAGAAATGTTCTACTGTTGATAACTAATTACTTATCAATAGGAGCGATGTAAAATAAAAGGCTGTGCCCTCAAGTCTATGCTGCTGACAATGAGGATAATTATCAAGATGACACATCAGTGGTGAATATGATGTTGTTGGCAGCACACATTGTCCTTGCAGAATGACAGAAAATTCAGTTTCTCCTGTATGCTTTGCATAAGGTCAGAAGTACCATTGTTTCTTTTAAAAACTGAATATTTTTTCCTCTCGTAAAATAACCGCCTTGCTTACTTTGGGCTGTGGTGAGTATTTACTCATGAGCACTGAACACAATCACTAGACTGTAGTGGTCAGTGAGGCAGAAAAGGAACCATAAGAACAAAAAATAAATTCCGTATTTTATAAATAGATATTTTGCTGAAAATAAGTATTTATGATGCAATATACAACATATCTATGATACTGTTTTTAGCTAGATCAAGAGATAACCACATGACAAACAATTAAAAGTTACTGGCCTTGAGAAAGTGAGCCTTGACTTCAAGCTGTCAGTGTGAAGGAAACCATAAAAACATCTATTGAGTTATAATCCATCATTAACTACCACACCTCAAGTTGGAGTTTATCACAGCATTATATCTCTATTAAACCACTAGTAATTCTCCAGCTTTGTTTATTCATACCATCTTGCTGAGGCTTGGGGGATAAATTTTGGTATTTACTCAGTGGTCAGTTAATGAAATCCACCTGAGAACTTCCAGCCAGCACGATGAGTCCCCAGCCTTGTGTTAAACTCCTTAATCTGTCTCTTTTACAGTCTAGTGTAGCGAGAGGGAGTTCTGTTCAGTTAACAGCAAAACCCAGCTCTGCTGTCTCTTGTAGAAGGTGGTCATGCCCTCCTGGCTCCCTTCAGAGAGCATCGATGTTCATCTTGGCTAATGTACACCCACCTCTTGAGCATCTGTGCCTCAGGTGCAGGAAGGGCATCACTGTCACCCTCTGGGGCTGGGGCAGACCCACTGGCAGGGAAGTAGGCCCCTTGGCTCATCCCTGGTGACTCTGCCTGGCTTTTTGCAGGAGCAGGCCTAGCTGATCTTCCAGATGCTGAATAAGATTCACTTGCATCGTTAAGTTCTCATATTTCATGCACTTTTGTTGGACGATGTTAATATTTATGAAGCACTTTCTATTCAGAAGTTAGGGCAACACAGAACACCTTTGGGAGCTACTGTGCTATTACTGCCTTACCTTATGGATGAGAAAGTAAATTGACTTGCCAAAGGCCATGTGAAGTCTCTAAGGGAACCAGAAATATAACATGGATCCATCAAAGGGACCTTTTACCTACACAGTAATACCTTTGCTTTAGACATAATAGCAAGAACATTTGAAACATAGTACTGGTAAGAACTGGAACTATTTAAAAAGTAATGCAAATACAAACCATTTTTCTGGTGCAATTATCACATAGAAGCAACCGCAAGAAAGCACTGTGCAGTGACTTCCTTTCTATTAGTAAACTAATGCCTCAACCATGCCACCTGACTGCCTGCCAGCTGAATTTTGCTTAATGTTGAATTGAGCCTGAGGCAGAGATAGTAGGTCCTGTGCCAGTGGTGAAGCCAGCTTGGTTCTCTAACTATGTTTTTCATTTTGTTTTGGTGATTTTTGTCCAAAATCGTCTGCCTGTGGCACTGGACCTAGAAATGAGATGTTTGTGAGTATGATCCCACCTACACAGAGCGGGAACTGATTTTGCAGTATTTGTGTTGCTAGGCTTTGACAGGTTCGTGCAGTAGAAGAAAACAAGTTCGTGTGATCAGCAGAGAGATAGAAAGCATCCCTTGTGTATATTTCTTAGTCAGGGATGAGGACCCAAACTGCGGCAAAGAATTAAAAGGTTAATTGGCTTGAAAGGAAAAGGTTTCATCCTTAAAACTACATTTTTGGCCTGTTGGATCAGTATTTGGGCATTTGCAGCTCTGAGGTAGATGTTATAAGCAGGAATGTATTTCACAGAGGGGACTGCAGCTGAAAAATGAATTGTTTTCTCAAAAAGCATCAAAGATCACCCACTGCTAGTTTCAAAACTGGCCTCTTTCTCATATACTGTTGCAGCAGACATGGGACATCAGCAGTCTAAAAATGAGCCACTCTGGTGAGAAATACTAGATCTATAATGATGTATTATTGATGTGTCTCCTCATTAAGTACCCTGTAATCATATTATATTAGGATAGTATAGCTTTACTGCAGTGTTTTACAGTGCCTAATGAGCACCACATAGTTGAGTTAGTGAGCATGAGAGCAGAAGACTTCTTGCAGTGTGGTGCTTCCACAGGTTTGCATCATTACAGTCTTGCCTTTGTTGTTAAAACAGTATTGCCCAGGATCTACAGCCTGTGTTAAAGTTTAGGAAGTGCTGTAGATCAAGAATCCTTTATTAGCCGCATTGCTTTTTATGTGGCTTACTTTTCAGCTTTCCCAGTGTTATTTGAGTTGCTTTTAATGGCTTTTAGAAAAGATACAGGTGAAATCCTTACCAAGAATTTGAGTAAGCACTAAAATGTGCAAATATCATGGTACTTCTCTGATTATCTTGCAAAGACTTCTGCCATGGTGTAAGTCTTCCTTCAAGACTCTTGATATGACCTGAGTTTCCAAATCAAGATGCAGGAATAAACACAGCTTGAGGCTAGTGAGTTTACTTGAGGAAAAATGACACAGTTGCCCCCTGTGCATGTCTTAAACTGGGATGCTTGTAGATGTCTCAGCTCTTGGGCATTGCAGATTGTTCTAGTGAGTGTTTCAGGGTGGTTGACCTTCCCTGGTTGGGCATGAGTAAGAAGTTGTGAATTGCTTTGGTGGGCATGTGGACACACAAGAGGTGGCTTTGCCGACCGCATCTGGAATATTGTGTCCAGTTCTGGGCTCCCCGGTTCAAGAAAGACAGGGAACTGCTGGAGAGGGTCCAGCAAAAGGCTACAAAGATGATTAGGGGATTGGAGCATCTTTCTTATGAGGAAAGGCTGAGGGACCTGGGTCTTTTTAGTCTAGAGAAAAGAAGACTGAGGGGGGAATCTTATTAATGCTTATGAATACTTAAAGGGAGGGTGCCAGGGGGATGGTAAATCTTTTTTCAGTGGTGCCCAATGATAGGACAAGAGGTAACAGGCACAAACTTGAATATAGGAAGTTCCATCTTAACATGAGGAGGAACTTCTTTCTTTTGAGGGTGGCAGAGCATTGGAACAGGCTGCCCAGAGAGGTTGTGGAGTCTCCCACACTGGAGACATTCAAAACCCGCCTGGATGCTGTCCTGTGCAACCTGCTGTAGGTGACCCTGTTCAGGCAGGGGTGTTGGACTAGATGATCTTCAGAGGTCCCTTCCAACCCTGACCATTCTGTGGCCCTCTCTCTAAAGCCCTGCTCACCTGAAGCATATTGAAATCTCTCAGCTGACTTTTTCAGTGGGATCAAAACAGAATTGTAGGTGATGTGGACCCTCAGAAGGCAGTTTATAATGTAAGTAAAGGCAGTAGGTTGTCAATTTGCTAAATGTCAGGCAGTTTGAAACCCCTTTATTTTGGATGTAGGAAATCCAAGTCACGAGACCTGTGACATGTATTAATACAGCAAAACAGAGATTGATAGATTGATGTTGGCATGCCTCTCAGCTGCCAGCTGCCTTGTAATGACTTGCCCAGCTGTGATACAAGTAGGAATAATTTCTAGGCTTTATCTTTAATTTTAGAGTGCTTATTTATTTATGTTTTGGTAGTATTTTATTTAATAGCTTGTTGAATTGTTTTTAGCATTGCTGAAGACTTGCAAATATCTTTTTGGACCAAAAAGAAGCTGGGTGATGTATCTGAGATCTTAAAGGATTAACCACTGGTCAATAGCAGCAGATGCCAGATCAAGGATGAAAGAACAAAAGACTCCAGAGTTCCCTTTCTCTGTTAACTCTGTAAAAATGACCCCATGTAGTGGGTCAGTGCTAGAGACAGTCATGACCAGTGATGAACTGAGGTCAGAAGTAGATGGCATACTGATTTCCTCTATTTCAATTACTATCTCTGTACATTGTGCCTATTAGGATACAGTGCTGTCACGAGCCTGCCGGTGCCATCCTGTGGTTATTGTAGCCAGAAACACTAGTGAGTCCCACTAGCACCCACTCCACCTGAGTGGGAGCTGAGCTGAGGGTCAATTATGACTGAGCCATCTGTTCCAGCATTTAACCAGCTTCTTTCTCCAAGCTTTTGTGCTCTTATATAGCTAAATGATTATCAGATGGGGAATCAGTACATCATGAACATAACATAGCAATAACTTTCATAGCTTATGATTCTGTTATCCCTCTGTCCTTACTCCTTCTTGCTGCCCTTTGAGATGTCTCAAAACTTCAAAGCTGTTTATGCGAAAGTGACTGTTGCTGCTCAGATGATAAGCGACCAAGAAAGGGAGATGGGCAGTGCTGGGAGAAGAGTTGGCATTGCATGTTGTTACTGGGGAAGGGAGAGATGCTTCTCTCTTAGCTGCTATTTCCCCGTTCCTCAGCACTGATAACCAGGAGCAAGCCTGAATTTTGTGTATTCCAGTGTCCTGGGAAATACAATAGAGCTGAGTGTGTTTTTGTTGATGGGGGCAAATGTTTATTTGCCAATACTTGTAGATGCTATGCCTGGCAGTGTGGGTTTTTTCTGCTGCTTGGTCTTAGGCTTTTCCCAGTTAAAGAAATGGGACAGAGTTCTTGGTGTGGGGGGAAATTTTGGTCATCTGTAGGGATGAAGAATTAACTTTTAAGTCATTCATAATTTCTGTTTTCTCTGGATGGATTTTGGGGAAAATAAGGAGGTGCTTCTCATTTCCCATCTCCCATTTGGAAACATTCTACCCCACCCTCTGTGTTTAATCTATATTAGCTGAATATTAATCAGGGTTTATTCCCAGGTAAGTGTTAAGAATTCATGTGTGTGCTTTTGTTAGTTTTTGCATGGTGTGTTTTTTCTTTTTAAAGTTAGTAGTTATGTGAACTAGACTATAAAAAATAAAAACCCTTAAAACTCAATGTGTCTCAGATTATCCTTGGCTCTACTCCTGCCCTAGTGCTGTTCTTATTCTTTATTCCCATCAGAAGCAGAACTCAGTGAAGTCCGCTTCCAATTTGTGCTCTTTTAGAGAATGGACCTATTCTTTCTGGCAACTTTAAATAACTCTGATTGTTCAGTCTTTGTATTGGCTTGATTGTCTTCTATAGCAGCATCATGGTTTCTGTAATATCCTTTTTTATTAATAGTAGAATGACCAGAACAGTACAGAGCAACCTTTCAGAAGGCTAGAATGAGTCTGTGAGGTGTATGAATTGAAGCACCATAGGACCTGGTGGGTTTTCTTTTTTCAACTTTTTATCTTAGTACTGTGTCAAGAGACGGTGAGTAGCTGGGTCTGGAGAGATTCTAAGACACATAATCTTCTTTGAGGATGGGGAATATGGGGAAAAGATGAGTAGGAAAGAAAGAAAAAATCCACCGTGTCCTGTTTTTTCTCTATTTGTCAACAGCTGATTAAAAATCTGGTAACTCATTTTATTTCCCATCTAAGTTTAAATTATACCTTTATGTTAAAAAGTCAGATTCAGGATGTTGTACTGTGTTTTAAGATGGAGCAGGCAGGGTTTAAAGGAATGTTTTTTTGCAGTTAGGCAGTTAAAACTGGAAATACCTGTGCAGGTACCTTCCTGTGAATGAAAAGTTGTCTGGAGACAGTGTTGTGGTTTGGGTTGGGCTGGCCACTAAAATGAATGACAGATGCTCTCTTATACTTCTCTCCCCTTTCAGAGAAGGAAAAGCATCTCCCTTCAGGGAGAGAAGGGATGAGAGACAAGGACTTATCGAGTTTAAAAGAAACTAAACTACTTAAATAAAATACTACTAATAAAATAATAAAAAGAAAAGATAATATCAAAAAAGAAAATAATGAAATATAAACAATATAAAACCAGTATCAAGCTCCCAGGATGACAATCACATCATTGGCAGGCATGGGGAAAGTCCCAGACTGGACTCAGCAACGGATGGGAACTGGCTTCTGGAACTGGATTTGCATGGATCAGGATCAAAGGCAGATGAACAGACAAAGTCCTCCTTGGACACAGGGCATTGAAGAAAGAGAGCTGACCCTTTGATCCCTCAGCTTTTATACTGAGCATGATGCAGATGGGGTGGAATACCCTGTTGGTCAGTTTTGGGTCACCTGTCCTGTCCGCTCCTCCCTGCAGGTGGGACCCCACTGTGTTTTTCCGCTTCTGACCCTCCAATGGGGCAAATAACAAAGTGGTTGCCCTTGGCTGTTATAGCAATAAATATAAGCAAGAGCCTCTCTGCATACCATGCCTGGGCATCAGCCATAAACAATCAGGTCTTATCACTCGAAGTGGACAGTGTCTGAAAAATATGCTGTTAATTTCAGAGTTAGAATAGGCTTAATTGAAAAGTAAAATTACTGAACAGAAAATTGGTTCTGTTTTACCTCAAACCAGGACAGACAGGTTAGACTACTTACATGAATGCTTCCTTTTCTGCCATTCTGAACTGTCATTTTAAATATCTCCTGTCATTTAAAAATAGGAACAAAATCTAGCTTTCTAGCTTTTTTTACTAACTTCTCATAGGTAGGTACCTTTTCTTAGTGAACTCAAGAGGGGGTCATATTGGTAAATCAGTTTAGTTTATAGTCTGAGCTTCTTAGGCAGTGTGACAACAAAGTTAAGCACATTAAAACAAGAAATAAAACACTGAAGATAAAACCTGCACAGATAAACAGCATTAAATGATGGGTACATGCTTAGGTTTTTTTTTCTCAAAAAAAAAAAAGCGTTCAATTCTCTTAAAACACATGAAGACTTCAGCAAGTCTGTTTTCTCAAAGGGGTGACATAAATTTTAAGAAGCGGGGTCCAAGGTACATCCAGGATCCTACTCTGCCCTAGAAAACAAATTCATAGACCTAGGGGATCTTGAGTTGGTTCACTTCTGCTTTTATAATTAAAGATCCCTAAGTGCCTGGCCTCCAGTTGACTGAATGGTTTATCAGTAATTCTTTCACATCTGTCCAGAATTATTTTTTTATGGAAGTAACATAGTTTCCTCCAGCATGTAGAAAACTGGATGGCAGATGAGGTCTCCTTGTCCTGCACTTGATTTGGGGAGGGTACTGCTGTGGCATAGGAAGAAAAGTAAACCTCTTCAGCACCTGTGCTGTCTTGTTTTTTATGCCAGACTAAAAAGGAAAAGTAACACTAGACCAACACTGCTAATTACTTATAGACAACTGTCCAAAAATACTACAACTTCCATGTTATGAGCATCTGCCGCAGAGGCATACAGCAGTAAGCTTTTTAAGAAGCACTGGAGTGGTGACAGCTCAAAGGAAAAGTGTCAACTATTTGGGACGGGACTAGATGTGCACTTGTCTAATTATTTTGGACAGCAATGAAAGCCACGCATCTGAGCCTGCCTGTTAGCAGACAGTCAGGATAGAGTATTAGCCGGGGAGGTAAAGCATCTAGCCAAATCTTGCGAAAATGGGAACTATCACAAATGTGATTAAGTGCACGTTGTATTGTTTGTGCCTGCAACCCTCCTTCAGTGGATGCTCTGACAAGTAAGCTCCAAAGCTGCCTGAGGCAAAGAAGTGAATGTCTCAGAAGTATTTGAAATCTAATTTCAAATGTTAGTTCACAAATACTAATTAGTATTCTTTTGAACTAAAGAAACCCTGTTAAGGATCAGAAACCTTTGTGTGGCACACTTAAGACTGCCTTTTCAAGGATTTGGATCTGCAGTCAAGGACCTTGTTGTAAGCAGCTCTTAACTTCGAGAGAAATAAACTCCAGGTTCTCAGGGTAGCCAAATCAGACTTCTCAGAAACTTTGCAAAGATGGACAGAAAGCAGAAATCTTCAAATAAACTATTTAATATCTGCAGAAAATCAGGGTTTACACAGTTTGCTCTTCAGCGATAGGTCTTGGATGCTTTGTTTTCAATAATAAGTCTTTTGCCACCAAATAAGCGCTCTCCCTTCACCCTTAGAGGATGCCATGTATCTGATTCTTCAAAATGTTACTAATGCTCTGATGCTTTTGTGAATTGCCTTGGTGAGCATTGGCTTGCTCTGCAGAAAACAGTGTTTATTTAAGGAGAGGTATGTACAACTTCTAAGTTTAAAAAAAAACAAACAAAACAACAACCTAGTAGAGGAGAGCCAGTACATTCCTTGTTTTTCTAATCTGGTAGAGGTTTATAAAAAAAAAAGTAATAAACTACATCTAAGGAGTTGATGTAATTTGCTTTGACTTTTTGATGATATTGAAAGGATTACTTGCGTAGAAAGTTATAAAGATTTCCTTCCAAATAAGGAATGGATTAATACAGTAAAAAGCAAATCCAATAACTGTATGCGCTGTTGCTCTAGGCCAATATATCACATCATACAGGTTGGTTCCACCCAAGGTGAAAACAGGGGAGCCTAAGCTGATGGCAAATAGCAAAGTAGTGATACTGCCGAAGAGCTGACAGCTATGACTGAAGGTCATTACCATGACATTATCATTATCTGGGCAGGATTAAATTAAGTCCAGAACTAATTATATTGTCCTTTCCAGAAATAGTCCAGAAATACTTCTGGCAAATGTCAAAAATACGGTTCAACCTTTTGATGTTTGGAGCTTGTCACTCAGTAAGGGGCGTGTGTGTGTCTGTGCAATCGCAATACAATAAATCGAAAGGAAGCCACTAAAAATGAGCAGCATTGGCATACGTAGATTGAGGGCTATGAAATATTCCAGTTAAACTCAAACGAATAAATACAAGGAGTATGACTGCAGTGACTGCTGGGATCTTCATCCTTTTTGAAGGGGGAAATAACTGTTTTTATCTCTTCTGCTAAAGCTACCTTTCCCATCCTTCAAACCTCACTTTCATATATCCTTTCTTTCCACCTTGCTGTACTTGAAGTACTTTGAAAAGATCTCTATTTTCAGAACGTGTTGGGCAAGTGTACTTCTGTCATATACCTTTTCAACTGTCGTTTTTCAGTCTCCTTACTGTGTAATGTTTCTTGTATAGCCAGTATTTTTATGCTATGCCTATGCCTGTCTCTTAACCTTGATTATTTGCTGTACTTTCCTGTTTATCTACATTGGTCTTTTCTTAGTGTTACTACCTTTATTTCTAGAATACTTGCCAGAAGCATAGTTGAATTTATCTTTGAACAATTTCAATTTCCTTTCTGTAGCTTTTCCTGCGTTGCTTTATCCCTGTACATGTTTCTTTCGGCTTACTCTCTGCCAACAGTGTGCTGTTGCTGAAATTCAGCATCTTTATTCATCCCTGGTTTAGCCTCTGTTTATTTATGGATACAAACACAACTGTATTACAGGTGCTACTTAAAAGTTACCTTGTCTGTTCATCTTGGCAATGGGATTTTTGGGATTTGAACACAATTTACTCTCTGAGGAAGTGCCTTGAAGTATATTCAGAAATGCGTCAGTTACTTCTGTAGTCAGCAAGCTGGGTGGCAGTCGAGGCAGGTTTGTTTTTTTCTAGTCAAGCTGCTTCTTCCCTTCTCTCACTTTTCCTGCTTCTGTGAAAAACTTTTCTATCATCAACTTCATTTCCCTTTTGTTTCAGTCTGCAGCTGAATCTCCCATGCATATTTTTGTATTTGGACACCTTTTTATTTTTCTACTGCAGCAGGAGTTCTTGCACATAGTGTGAATAAGAAGCATTTGCGGGCAGAATTGTATGCAGGAAAGGTGAAGAAATGTCTCTACTGCATTTGGGCCTAGGTTTAGAGACGTGTGAAGCTCTGCTGGGAGATACTGGTGGGGAATAGGGAGGGAAGTGAGGAGGTAGCAGGGGGAATGGCAAGTAGCTTGTGAATGGCTCAATTTTATCTCCTCAGATGAGTGCTCCTTGGTCTTGCTGTGGGCCACTGGGTACCCACCTGGGATGCTCATGCTGAGCTAACCAGCATGGTTGTTGCCTGTCACTGCCAGAGCGTCTGTCTGCTAGCCCACATATTTTCCACCCTCTGTTTCCCTGTGTCCGTTCCTACAGAATCCCCTCACTGCTCTCTCTGCCCAGCTCTCCCCATGCTGTGCTGCTCCCGTGCTTCTCTGCAGTTCCCCAAGACAGTGGTTCTTTGGGGGGGAGATCTTGACTCCTCCAGGGCATTGCCAGGTGAGTTTAAAGAAAGTCTCTGGTGTTTAATGATCTTGACTTCATGATTGCTAGGGTATGCGCTGTTAAAAGTAGTACAGGAGAATTACAAGGCTTTGTTTAAACTTGGAATTCCCTGAAAGATGAGAGAAGAGGAAGAAAAGAGGAAAAACAAATACTCTTTGCTTCAAAATGGTATTATCAACAAACCCCCAGTATTCTGCATCTCAAACTCTGTGCTTTGCTTAATGTCTCCATGAAAACAAACTATGTGGTGGGCTGGCTCTCAACATCAGCAGATTTACTCTCGGGGCTCTGATGCCCACAGTAGAGTTTTCATGTGCTTCTTTAATGCATTTCTTCAAGGAAAAAAAAAATATTGTTAATCACCTAATACTGTGAAATTGCAAACTTTCTGTAATTTCATGGTCTTAATCAAACAGACATGTCCTCTCTGACCTTGAGAGATATGGGGAGAGTTGTGGTGAGAGGAGGAAGAAAACAAAATGCAAAACCATTCCATCACTGTGTCCCTTGTGCTTCCCTCCCATAAAAAAAAAAGCCAGTAGCAGCTGCAGCTAACATCGAACTGTTCAGTGGCTGACAAATGAGAAACCAAAGCCTGCATGCCCTGTAGTGCGTCTGGAAATGTATTCAGTGTCTTAGGGATTCCTTGCAGCTCCTCTGGACCCAAGTGCTATATTGGAGGCTGTCTCTTTCTGGGCTATAGGACCTACGTGTTTATAGGATCTAAGTGGTTAGACCCACCTGAGGCTGTAAGAAAAGTGCATCCCTACAAAGTACTGTTCGGAGAGGAGATGTGGTATTATTCTGCAGCCTTCTAATGCTGGTTGTTTTGTGCTCAAGTGTGTTCATTTTTCACTGGAGTGTTGCCTTTTGGATAGTTTGCTGGCTTGCTGTACTACTTGCATATCCATTTCCTTTTTCTCAGCCCTTGCTGCTGTCCTCCTTTGACCATCATGTTAATAATGGTCATAATTTTTAGTCCAGATGCAACCTATGCCTGTGCCCACATGTTTGTCTGCAAAGAGCCCCTCCCCTCAAAAAGCCAAAGAAACCCCTCTTGGTTCTTGAACATATATTAGACCTCTTTCATCTTTCAGTTTTGTCCCATTCAACTGTAAACAACATTCCTTGAAGTATTTGTGAAGTTCTTAGTGGTGGAATTGCAGACCTTAATTGTTTGGTGTTCTTGTCTGGCTGAAAATAATTTGGCTAAATATTTTTTTGCTAATCAAGGCTAGCACAAGGAATATGCTATATTAAGGATCCTTAAATTTTTTTCTTTATTCATTGTATATAAGAAAAACCCCTACTTTGTAGTCAATTTATGTGTTTGCTCTAGAACAGTGAGACATACTTATATGCTTGAGTGTTTGTGTAGCCTTCAAATAGAACTGCTTGTATGCTTAATGCAAGTCTTCTCTACCCTGGTGCACCAGACCCCTAACAGCTTACTTGTGTTTAATTTATAGTCCTAGTCAATTTAAAAACAGACAAACAAAAACCAACCCTGGTCAGTCTCATTAATTCTATGAAAGACAAGATGAAAAAGGCACTGATCCTTTGTCAAAAAAGCTTGAAGATTCAAGCCCAGTCCCAGCAGAGCCTCTTTTGGCTTTATCACTCTCAGTCACTGTCTCTCCCGGCTGAGCTGTGTTTGCCTCAGCTCCAACACTGCACTAAGTCCACAGGAATAATTCTACCAGTGCTGCATAAAATGTGGGGAGACTAGAAGGAGCTAGTTAGTAGATAAATATAGGTGTTTTCAGAGGGTTTTAAATATTTAAGAAGTTCTTTTCATAATCCATATACAAAAAAATCTGTCCTTTCAAATGTTTTACTGTAACTTAATGTTTTTGTGTGGTGGAGGATATTGCAGAAAAAGTGCACTAACATTACTAAGTACAGTGTGTAATTTTTCCATTGTTATGTGAATTTTAATCCATTTACTTTCCTAATAGCATTTTGCAATTTTCATTGATTTCCTAAGAGCAGTAAACCAAAATCTAGTTAAAGGATGTGGGGGAAAAACTTTTAATTGCCTCTCCCAGAATAATTTCTAAACTACAGTATTTTCTTTCTCTTACTATCTTTATCTTCTTTCAAAGTCTATTGTACAGCATCTCTAAACCTTAGGAAAAGCTATATTCATATTAGACAATTTAGGTCATAATTTATTTGAAATCACATAGCATTTGTGATCTTTCTGCTTCTAGAACTTTGAGATCAATTTGTTTCCTTCAATATTGAACACTGAAACATGGCTGTGATCCAGGTGGCCTTTGGGTCTTGATAGGTGTTAATATTTGTAATTATGAGATTATTAATAATCCCATATGCCTTTTTTGAGTTGGGAAAAGTTTTTGTAGTAGATCAGACCCATTTTATCATGTAATTATAGATTTAAAAAAAAAAACAAACCACAAAACCTCTGAAACTGGAAATGCAGTAATTTACAAGAACCATTTGGGAAACTGAATTAATAATCATGTCTATGATCACCTGGGATAGGAATTTTTATTCTTCCCTGATCTAGCATGATTTCATGATACTGTCTTTGGTGTCAGCTGATGTTAATTTAATAGAAGTTGAAGATGTCTGGTACTTTGAAGAGATGCACGCTATCTAAAAATGGTGGCGTTGACGCCTTGTTACATAACATCTGACAAGCTTTTTTATGTTTCTTCTTATCTTAACATGTTGATTTTGCAATTCACCATTAGTGGCAACTCCCTGTAAATTCCCTCTTGAGCTCAATCTGTTTCATCCAGGTAATTTAGAATAGAAACTGTTTTCTGTACATCACTGTTCATTGTATGTACATGTGCAATAACTGTGGCAAAATTATGAAGTTCAGTTCATTAAAGTTTTAGTTGAGGGCTGAGTTCAGCTACCTCTTCTTTGAAGTGATATTTTGAGGAAGATTAGATGACTTTAAGAGAATGAAATATTTTGAAGTCTCCTCTTGAGAAAGTGTATAAATATTAGCAAAAATTTCAAATGGATTTCATTTCTTCAACTACTAGAGAATTTCCTTTAGCCACTAAACAAAAGGGAGAATAATCAGTATCGGTGGAAAAGTATCTGTGTGAAATCAGTTAACATGCTCTTCCCATCGCCAGGTGGAGATACACCTCCTGCCCAGTATTCACAGGATTCTTCATTATGATAGGAAAGTTGTTATTGAGTGCAGTCCTTGAATATTTGTCCTGACAAATCTCATGACTTCTGGAAAATAGGTTGTTCTCTGCAATGTTGATTTTAGATAAAATTAAGCCAAAAAAATGTTGAGAGGTGGCAATAGCCCTTCTCTGAGGTGAGAATACCTGGCAGCTATTTCGTTACCTAGCAGGACTTTAACCTTTCTGATGATGGAAACTCTTAAAAGGGAGGATGATGATACATACCATGGTAAACCTGAGTTGGGTGTGAAAGTAGAAATTCAAATATCATGAATTCCCAAGAGCTGTTTCTCTTGGGTGTGTTTTAGGTATCTTGGAAATAGCTGGGAAAGAAACTTTGACTGTGACAAGCTAAAGATTTTTCTGCTAGGTTTATTCAGGCTTCAGTGATCAAAGTGCTAAGAAATGTCCATAATGAGAAGTGAATGCATGAAAGTATCACAAGTTTAAACTGGTAGTACAGTTGTTGAATAGACTGGAGAGTGTCAAAGGAGAGCAAAGAGAAGAGTAACACCAGGTGGTGAACAGAGTTGATCTACAGAGGTTTTTTGATCTTCAACCTCATGTGTGTTCAAGGATGGATTTAGACTTTATAGAGGTCTTACACATTGTGAAGGGGGAGGTGATTCTACCTCTCTACTTTTGTGAGACACCACTGTGTCCAGCTCAGGAGTCCTCAACATAAGAATGACATGGACCTGTTGGAGTGGGTCCATAGGAGGACCATGAAGATGATCAGAGGGCTGGAGCACCTCTCCTAGGAGGAGAGGCTGAAAGAGTTGGGGCTGTTCAGCCTGGAGAAGAGAAGGCTCTGGGGAGACCTTATAGCAGCATTCCAGTACCTAAAGGGGGCCTACAAGAATGCTGGGGAGGGACTTTTTACAAGGGCATGTAGTGATAAGATGTGAGGGGTAACAGCTTCAAACTGGAAGAGAGTAGATTTAGATTAGATATGAGGAAGAAATTTTTCACTGTGTGTGTGGTGAGGCACTGGAACAGGTTGCCCAGAGAAGTTGTAGGTGCCCCATCCCTGGAGGTTGTTCAAGGCCAGGCTGGATGGGGCTTTGAGCAACCTGGTCTGGTAGGAGGTGTCCCTGCCCACGGCAGGGGGATGGGAACTAGATGATCTTCAAAGTCCCTTCCAACCTAAACCATTCTATGATTCTATAATGCTGCTCTAGAGACTTTTGTAGAAAATGGAGTCTAGTGTATTTCCAAGCTGGAGCTGTTACTTTCAACATAGTATCTCTTCCTAGGAGAATATTTGAGATGAATCATAGAGGTTGACAAAAATAGAACTGCTCAAATTGTCAGTCAAGGGTTGGAGAAACTTCTTGTCAGATTTCATGGCAGAAAAAGTAATACTGAATCAAACTTGGATTTGTGGTCTCACGCAGTCAACCACCAGATATTTTACTTTTGTAAGTAGCATTCTATTTTCTAAAATTTTTAAAATTAATTCACTAATAGTTCTCTCAACTGAGGAATATGCTTGTACCTGTCAAGATTTAATTCTTTAAAATGATTAACAGCCCCCCTAGCTGTGATTCGTTGAAGTATCAAATGCCACGTTCTACTGTTCTTCATAGTGAAAGCAATTTTGAAATTGATGGTATGTTCCTGCCTGTTTCTTAAACTTAATGCAGCTGTTACCATGTTGAAGGACACTGGTAGTCTCTGCATTATCATTGTTTCTTTATGATTCTCTTCTATTACTACAGTTCTTTTCATTAATTCTGAGGACAAAAATATATTTGTAAACCACCTTATTTATCTGCCTTCAAAACTAGCTTGTTCTGCATTTAAACAAGTAATTAATTGCTGCTACAAGCAACAAACACTGCTTGCAGTGTGGTGTGCCTCAAGCTTAGCTTTCAGCTCTAACTTGCCAGTTTTCCTCTACCATGGTAATATGGCTTGTTATGAGGCTTTGTACTAATTAAGCGAGCAAGATGTAACTTTTAAGAGTTTACTTAGGTAGGAAGGGAGATGGTGGACCTGGGTATCCATGGATACTCTGTCGTTCAGGGATTCTGCTCAGGATAACTTTCAAATTGAAAGTCAACACATCTCATCTGCACTATCATTACTGAAGTGTTTGCAGAGACATGCTCAGTGTTAATTTAGCAGATTTAATTTAAAATGGAGGAATTACGGTTCAGAAGCTATATTTAGTGAATAAACTGCTTTAGAAGAGGTGAGCGCTCTTTCAATCTTGATGAGGCAATTTCATCACAATTTAAAAAGAGGTCAGCTAAACTTTCACGTACGTTACAGGGCACAGACATTAGTGTAGTCAAAAAAGACAAGTGCTAGAAATCTATTGGGAAGAGGACCATAAAACTCTGTCTGTAATTTGAGGTCCTAAATTTAGGGCACTCTAATTAAAACTGACTTCTCATCCAAAAATAGCAATCATCTTACAAATCTGTTTGATTATATACTACAAGTATGCCACTTTATTTCTGGTAGGCCAGATTTTCTTTTTTTTTTTTTTCAAATCAAGCTGTTAAGTTTGCCTGTTGGGAAAGGAGGACATACATTCTTAAGCCTTCAACCCTTCTCTTTGTATGTGACATCCCCTCTTTTGACAAAATGTTGCATTTTTTGCTATAAAATATTGGAGATGGAAATAAGTCTTATTATATGAACTTAAAGTTTCAAGGCAGCTCAGATGAGGAATATACGAATGGAGAAATATAGAAAGCAAAAGCCGTTGTCAGTACTGTGGCGTATATAGATTGAAAATGAGATGTAGCTTCTGAAAGGATTAGAAAAATATCCCTGAACTCTTCAAGTGTAAGCCTCCAATGAGAGGATGTATACTCTGTTTCATATCAGGGCAAATTGATTTTTCCGTAAAGTAGCTTGTTTTATTTGCCTGGAGACCAGTTTTTACTTCCATATTCTAACCTAGAAAAAAGAATCTATTTTTATAGGTACCAGTAATAAAAGGTATTAGAAATGTAACTGGTTTGATAAAGCAACATGCAGTGAAATCTGTTTGTATACAATTTGTCTCTGGCACTTGTAAAAAGGTGGGAGTTAGAGGTTTAGTGATAATGAGACCTGTGGTTTTTACTGAACTGAGACCTTGTCTGTTCTGGCTTCATTCCTCACCAGTGACTTTAGGTGACAGGATCATAAGGCTGTTCTGGTAATGTGCTCTTTAGTGTGCATTAGTTTAGAATGTTTTAAGAATATTTTGAATATTTGTGCCCATGGTTTTTTACCCTTCCTGTAACAAATGAGTATTTTGGTGGTTTGGTTTGTGGGGTTATTTTCAGTTTTTAAATGGATATCTTTTATTTTTACTAAAGTGAAACTGAGTAGCAGAAAACACTTTGGTTTAAAAAAAAAAAAAACAAAACAAACCACCCCCAAAAACCCCCAAAACCAACAAGCCCTACAACCCTCCTGACTATTATTACAGTCTTTTAAGGCAAATGGTGAAACACCATCACTTGAATAATGTAAGACACTGGAAAAGAACTCAGGAGTAGCCTGTTGATTAGTTTCCTTAACTGCATCTGGTGATATTGCCTGCTTTTTCCATTCCTTAACTATGTCTTCTGAAATCACTGGTCTTGGATTAGTTCTTTCTAAATATAACCAGTACGCTTGAAAACCTTCACACTGAAAAGCCTGAGGGTAGGTGGAAGGAGGCAGAGGGAGAGGGCAGGGGTTTACCCACTGTGTAGCAGAAGGGACTTGCACTTGTGTGATGCCGTGTTTTGTTACACAAGAAACATTCCCTATATATTGGGGGTATCTGAACAGCAATGGCAATTTAATCCCATGATCCATGTGCTTAATGTCAAAAGTACGCACAGTCTTGGGGAAAAGGTCCTTACCCAGAGCGGCGGTGGGCTTTGTATGAGTACTCCAGACTTTGCCTGTTCATTTGTGTTTTTGTCTTGTTTACTTGCCTCCAAGTTGGAATGAAATATGTTTCCTTTCTTCGGGGATAGCATGGCTGCCACGCAGGAGGGTGCCAAGTGCCCACAACAACCTGTATGGAAGGAGGTGTGTGTTAGAGCCCCTCAGGGGAAGCGAGGAGCTGAGGCTTTCTGTTCCCTAATGAGAGTTTTATAACAGAAGCTGCAATATGATGCGTGTTTTAAAGAGAAGGCAACTACAAGGTTTTTTCTGTGTGTGGATCCTAATTCTCTCAGTATGTTAGACATGCTTAGAGCCTAATGCAATTAGCAAGCTGAGCCTGGAGAACGCTAGTGTGATGTGAAACAGCACTTGTCCAGCCTCTTCAGCTTGCATGAACAGAATCTTGATTTCTTCTGCAATAGTCTCAAAGCATATTCTTTTTCTGAAGATGTCTAATATGTAGTGGGCTTTATGGAAAATGTTTTAATGCACTTAAGTTATTGGTGACATACTTTACTCAGTGTTTTTTAAATGGAATATGTAAAACTTGGAAACACTGTATAATTTTTTTAAGCTATATGGTACCTTACCCTCTCTTTTGCTGCTTACAATATACTTACTGTAGCACTAATGCAAAAATATAAAACTATGCTATAATTTCTACGGTTGCATAACTGAACTGATTCTTTATCTCACACTGTTTGGCCTTCAGCTTCCCTCTGATATGCCAGGGGCTTGCTTTGTTTTTGCTGAAATTGAGGAAACTGCTTCAGTGTTGTCAGAAATAGATTGCAAAAATAATACTTTAATCATTCAATTTATTGCCAGCAGTTTCATCGAGACCAATCTAAAGTTTAAATGGTTCAATTAATAACTTTGCCAGAACTTCTTATATAAAAGTTTCACAATTGTCTATTTTGTTTGTAAAATAAACCAATAGTTTTGTACACTGTCATGATTACAATGTAATCTTATGTTTTGATTGCATGAGACCTACAAAACCTATACCTCTGAAAAGGGGCTGTGTAGTTGTTAGCTATGCTAAAATGTTAAGATATTTAAAAATAAGGTGATGGCTTCTCTGAATATACAGTACAATAAAGTCACGTTAGTAATAAACCTGGTTACTCTTACTTACAAAGCTCTTAGATATTTCTTTTTTAACTTGAAAGTTGCTCAGCGTTGTTGTTGTAACCTCCTGTTAAACATATAGTAACATGGTAGTTGGTACCAGTATGTTTTGAGTTCTGTATTTGGAAAACACTCAAATATAGTTCTGTAGGGACCATGTGCTTTTGCTAGTCACCAATTTCTCATGTGGCCAGATTTTGTGCATTTGTGGAAATAAAATGGAGTCTCCAGCAGGAAGGCATTTCATTGATATAATTTAGCACAAGGAGCTAGGAAATCCCATGTTCTGAAATGTGATAATGTGATAAAACACTAGGAAATGTCTTGGAGATAAATGATGTGATTTTTCTGATCAGTAAGTACATTCTGCAAAGTAAAGGACAACAAATAACATAATCCACTTTGGTTGGCTTTATCTGATTTAAGGCAATTCATTAAGCAAAAACATCTAAATGCTGTTCCATGGGAAGGAAATGAAAGCTTAAAGTAACTGTAGATTTCTTTGTTCAAGTTCCTTTGTGAGGTGAGAATAGTAACTTACTAAAGGATGGTGCCAAATCTTTTTTTACTGTGGCATGTTTGGGGCTTAAGTCCCACTTCTTTGAGACCCATTTTAAACATTTTTAGCATGTGGCACTTTGTCTAATTAAAAATGAAGGAAACTAAAAGGAAAAAAGTAAATTTGGACTTTTTTGAAATGCTATGGCAAAATCATTAGTCTTAGATCAAACAAAATTTCTTTTAAGAGAAAAACTTAACTCTGAGCTCCCCATGAACTAACATTTGTTTCTCTCTATTGAGTGTGACAGGGCAAATAGAAAAGTAGCTTTCAGAACGTTGTTCTTATGAAGATCCCCTTTGGTCTAATGAATAAGTAATATGCCATCTTGTAAAGCTATAGCCCATTCATAATGCATCCATATTATGGTAACAGATTGTAAATTGAGAAATGTGTTGTTTCTTGTTCTGTTATGTCTGGCTAGTGTTGTCCCATAAGAATAACTGATGATCCTGCATATCAGGTTTCAGTCATTTGGTAAAAATGACTGTTTGGCAGAAGGATGCTGTGCATTATCCTTGAGTCTAGTGTGGTATGAGACAAAATTTTCTTTTTATTATTAAACAATACCAAGTTTACCTTGGGGGGGAGGGGAATAACCAACATGGGTTTTTAATGTGAGTAAAGTTCTGCAGAAGAAATTAACAGGTAGAGAGCTTTTTTTCTAATTCTGATATCTACAGTCAGACTACTTTAGAGATTGAATTGCTAGTTTTTACTTGAAAATAAATTGGGATTAAATAAAAAAGTGCAGATAGATGAAAACAATAAATTGTATTTACAAACAGTAGAAAGTTGAAGAAATGGAGTGTCCTGTCAAAGTCTGCCATTCCTGACAAAGTCATCTTGAGCATCTTGAAGCTAAAATGGTCAAATACATTGATAAAGTGCAAATGAGGCCTGTTTAGCATAACTCTTTGAACCAGAGCTTGGATTTAAGTGGGACACAATACTTTTTTTATATTTTGAAAAAGGACCAACAGAAATCTGCTATTACTTAATTATTAATGTAGTTTATTTAAGGTTTTAAGGTGTGTTTATCATTATTTTGTTATATTGACCAATACTGAATCGTATACACTAGAAATACAGTGCTGCCTCTGTACCCTAATGCTTCATCCTGTCTTCATTGAAGTTTATAATAGTAAAAAAAATCTGGGCATCATTCCATTTCTTCCAGCTTTCTCATTTAGCACAGTCCATCTCAGGGAGGTGGTGTGGCAGGAATCCTTAGAAACTATTGCTTAAAACCTTTATCTATATCTATTTGATTGAAGCAACTCTAGCTGTTGTCCAAAAACATAGAATGAAGTATAGCTACACCCTCCTGAAAATGCTCTGGAGAAAAGCTTTACTTCATTCAAGGTCTTGCATTATAATTTTAACTTTTAATGGCAATCTTTTTCTGAAAGCAGTTGATAACAATGACATTATCCAAGGATGTTAACGTTGTATCTTATTTAGGTGGAAAAGATTAAAAAAAGATACTTCAGTTAGCTTATAAAAACTTTTGTTCTCTTAATTTCACTAATGTTGAAGGACAAACTCCCTTTCATTTTAGTTTCCTAATACGCTTACACATTATTTGTCTGACAGTCTTGCAGCTGCCAGAATATAGCCATTGCCTGTAAAATGAAAGGGAATTCATAATGCTTTTGTAATGTTAAGAAATACACAGCTTGACATAATCTTTCATAATCTTGACCCTTTTCCTTCAAGAGGAAGGGAGAATTGCATTAAAAGAATTGTAGCATCCTTTCTTTCCTAGTCATGTCAGTCAACTATTTTTGAGCATTGCTTTCCTTCCATGCCCGGAAGCATAATATGTAGACAAGCAAATGGTTCTTCTGTTTCAGATTATAGATAATGATACATGTTAATTTTGGGCATAGCTGCAGGTGTTGCTGTTCAGTAGCAATATG
The DNA here is from genome assembly GCA_008711295.1 of Anarhynchus alexandrinus. Taxonomy (NCBI): domain Eukaryota; kingdom Metazoa; phylum Chordata; class Aves; order Charadriiformes; family Charadriidae; genus Anarhynchus; species Anarhynchus alexandrinus. The sequence goes on from VUYV01000070.1 coordinate 1,567,308, forward strand.
CAGCAGTAAAGGGCTTTAGCTTCACTTTGCATGGTCTTCATCCGGTTTGAACTATGCAACCAACTCCCTTGATTAAACTGAGGTGGGATAGACATGATGATGAAGATACTGTCTATGGTGAAATAAGACAACTGTTTCTGTGGGTTGGTGAAATGGTTGTGGAGAGTGGAATCTCTAACAGTGAAATATTTCAAATTCTCTTGTTTTATAATGAAAATGCATTTGGCAGTAATCTCCTTTTAATTTGCATCTAAGTAATTTCTTTAAGAATTGTTAGCCTGAGAAGTTTCTCACTTCCCTTCAGTTGGAGTGAGGAGTTTAGGGTGTTTCTTGACTGCAAATAGAGGGACAGATGAGGGGGACAGCATGTTAAGTGGTCCACAGATCAAGGCAGGAATGTCCCTGAATATCCCATTACTTAAAACCATGTTTGCGTTTAGGTACACTTTTCTCTTTTCATTCTTTATTTTCTTTTGTTTTGGCTTTTTTTTTAGCCATTTAATTGTAAGTCAGTATTACATAGAACAGATATAAAATAGGAAAAGAACTTTCCAGGTATGCCTTCTACTTTCTGTTTTATAATGCATTACCCATTGGTGTTCTCTGGATTCTAACAGTGATGATATGGCTAAACTTAAATACCAGCCCAGCACCTCTTTACTTCTTCCAGGTGCCCCACCTACTTGAATATAGAATCATAGAATTGTCTAGGCTGGAAGGGACCTTTTAAGATTGAGTACAACCATCAACCTAACACTGCCAAAACCACCACTAGACCATGTCCCTAAGTTGCCACATCTACACAGCTTTAAAATGCCTCCAGGGATGGTGGTTCAACCACTTCCCTGGGCACCCTGTTCCAATGTTTGATAACCCTTTTGGTGCAGAAACTTTTCCTAATATCCATCCTAAACCATCCCAGCACAACTTGAGACCATTTCCTCTTGTCCTATTGCTTCTTACTTGGGACAAGAGACCAACCCCCACCTTGCTACAACCTCCTTTCAGGTAGTTTTAGAGGACAGTAATGTCTCCCCTCAGCCTACTTTTCTCCAGACTAAACAACCCCAGTTCCCTCAGCTGCTCCTCATGAGACTTGTGCTCCAGACCCCTCACCAGGTTTGTTGCCCTTCTCTGGACATGCTCCAGCACCTCAATGTCTGTCTTGTAGTGAGGGGCCCAAAACCGAACACAGTATTTGAGGTGGGGCCTCACCAGTGCTGAGTACGGGGGGAACTATCATTTCCCTAATCCTGTTGGCCGCACTATTTCTGATACAGGCCAGGATGCTGTCCGCCTTCTTGACCACCTGGGCACACTGCTGGCTCCTACTCAGATGGCTGCTGACCAACACCCTCAGGTCCTTTTCTGCTGGGCAACTTTCCAGCCACTCTTCCCTAAGCCTGTAGGTGTTGCATGGGGTTGTTGTGACCCAAATGCAGTACCTGGCACTATGCAGGCACTGCTTCTATTGGAGAACTTGGACAAGCACTTGCTAGTCCTTCTGTTAGTAAGCCTGTCCTATTTTGCAGAAGGGGATGGGGAGCTGAATGACAGAATGGTCAGTCAGGTATGGGCAAAGACTTTGTGTTACCCAGTTCTCTATGCCTAGAATCCTGCCTGGATGACAGGTAAGGGAATAGCTGAAGGACCAGCTTAAATATAAAGGTCAAAAGAATAGCTTTCAGAACCAGAGACCCTGGGGGTCTTACTGGTGGATTATCTTTCTTGGGGCAAAAGGGAAGTCTGAAGTCTTTGCAGCTGGGAGTTGAGTGGTTTCCTGCTCTCTTGAGGTAAGTTTATATTTTGGTGAAGAAAATATATATAATGGATTTATTGTGGTTGTGAGTCATATACTGGTCATACACTCTCACTTCATCGCACTAGAGATGCATTAATGTTCAGCTTGTTAAACTAATAAAGTTTCAGCTGGATGTTTAAATTGATCTGATTGTCTGCTTTTATTCACCTGTGTATCCTAATCAATTAAACATTGTTTTAAGACATCTGTTGTCATGCTGGTCTTAAGCCAAACCAATCTTAAACCTTTCAAAGGCTGAAGGTGCTGAAAAAGCCTTGCACACATTCTGTCCCTTATCTCTAACACAGATCATTTTAGAAACCTGGTTTTCCTTTTGTTCAGTAAGAAAACTCTGCCTCCCTGGGGAGATTGCTAGAATATCCTTGACAAGCCAGATGAATTATAGATTAAAAGTCCTGGGAATTCCCAAAATCACTCTACTTATGCCAAAATATATGGAAAGAATGAAGTCTATGCATATATAGGTATTGATTAGTGGTGACATGAATGAAGAGGAAGTAGTCTTACTGTGTTGTGTGTTCTTTTTTCCTTAATTATAGAGAGCTGTGGTAAAATACATTAAGGTAAAGAAATATATTAGAGTAAACTGTCAAAACAACAAAAAAAAGAATAAAACCTACTTGCTTCAGAATATCTCCAATGAAACAGAAATTGCTATTAAAAATACTTAATTAGACTATGGTCCAGAAGGTAGCTATTATAGTTTGTGCAAAAAGAAGCAATAATATTTTTAAAATATATGCTGCTTAATCCTCCAAGCTTTTAATTTCTAGTAGGACTGTGTTCTGTTAATATTTCCATCACCTTATTTCTGCAAAGATTTGAGCAACACCTGGATGTTAAGCACAAAATAATAGTGATTTGAGGGGGAAATACTTCCAGTGCCTAGAGCCTAAGACTATTTTTTTTTTTTTACAAGATCAGCAGAGCATGGTTTATTTAGTTTAAGGGCATTCTGCTTTGTTTTTCAGAGAATGTGTCAAATTAGTAGGTTTCTTCTGCTGTATTGTCTATGTGGTCAGCTATGCTTGATCATCACAGATGTATCCAAGGATAGTACAGACCTATGTTAAGCTTGGGGAGAACGGGTGTCTATTTCACTTGTGCTCCCTGACAAGTGGGAGAAGCATGTCTTCTGGCATCTCTCCTAGGCTGAGGTAGCCAAAAATACAGAAGAGCAAGAGACAGCGCAGTGTTTTTTGCTGTGAAGCAGGTAGTCTTCGGCAGAGCTCAAGAGACAAATCTCTTTGCGCTTGCCCTCAGGAGCTTCAGTCAATGTATCCTGACCTAAAATCAAAGCAGTCTGACTTGTCTTTGATAGCTGGGTAATTGGTTATAGTATATATCAGGGTGGATGAAAAAACACCAAGTCTTCTGAATTGTTTAAGTTTTACTTTGTGCAATTGCCTTAATAGCTCTTTTTCCCCCTCTTCCATTTATGCAAATTTACTAAAATAAAACCCTAAGCTTGTACCTGAATGTCATGGTTTAACCCCAGCAGCTGCTTGCTCACTCCCCCCACAGTGGGATGGGGGAGAGAATCAGAAGGATAAAAGTGAGAAAACTTGTAGGTTGAGATAAAGACAGTTTAATAGGTAAAGCAAAAGCTGTGCATACAAGTAAAACAAGGAATTAATTTACTACTTCCCATCAGCAGGCAGATGTTCACCCATCTCCAGGAAAGCAGGGCTCCATCATGCATAATGGTTACTTGGGAAGGCAAAACACTGTAACTCCGAACATCCCTCCCTTCCTCCTTCTTTCCCCAGCTTTATTGCTGAGCGTGATGTCATATGGTATGGAATATCCCTTTGGTCAGTTGGGGTCAGCTGTCCAGGCTGTGTCCCCTCCCAACTTCTTGTGCCTCCCCAGCCGGCTTGCTGGTGGGGTGGTGTGAGTAGCAGAAAACGCCTTGACTCTGTGTAAGCACTGCTCAGCAATAATGAAAACATTCCTGTGTTATCAACACTCTTCTCAGCACAAATCCAAAACATAGCCCCATACTAGATACTGTGAAGACAATTAACTCTATCCCAGCCAAAACCAGCACACTGAGTCACAAATGAAGTAATTGTGGAGGATCCCTGGACCTACCAGAGAATCTTCCCTTCCTTGAGGGAAACACCCATGCTCCCTTCTAATTTGGGGCCCTAGCTGGGTCCTTCAGTTAGCAATCCTTGCTCTTGTGCTTTTTCCCCCTTTTTTTTGCATAAAGCAACATCCAGTATTGTGTTTTAATACCCTTGAATGGCCCCATGTGCTCTGTTACAATTAATTTGGAAGCAGAGGCAGGAGAGCACCTCTGCAGATTGTCTGGTCCAACCCCTTGTTCAAATAAGGGTCAGCAAGAGCAGGTTTTGTCAGGGCTGAGTCCACGTGGGTTTTGAATATCTGTAAAACCAGTGGTAGACCCCCTTCACTGTATTTGGGGAAAAAAAAAAAAAAGGAATTTCCTGCATTTCAGTTTGTGCTCACTGCCTCTGGTCCTGTAACTGGGCACCACTGATAAGAGTCTGACTCTGTCATCTTTACTCCCCCCATTAGCTATTTATATACACTGATAAGATTCACCTTGAATCTACTTGAGCCTTCTCTTCTCCAGGCTGAACTGTTCCAGATCTCTCAGCCTCTCATCACGAGAGGTGCTCTAGTCCCTTAATTGTCTTTGTGGCCCTTCACTGGACTTGCTCCAGTATGTTCATGTTTCTTTTGTACTGGGAAACTGGCCTTGGACCCAGCACTCCAGTTATTTCTCACCAGTGCTGAGCAGAGATGAAGAATCCCCTCCTTCAGCCTACTGGTGATGATCTGCCTAATGCAGACCAGAGTCCTGTTGGTCACCTTTGCTACAAAAGCACGCTCGTGTCTCATGTCCAACTTGGAGTCCCTCAGAAATACCCATGTTTTTTCTACTTCTTAGCCTGAACTGATGCCTGAGGTTATTCCTCTCCAGGTGCAAGTTGTGGCATTTTTATCAGTTGAACTTCATGAGGCTCCTATCAGCCTGTTTCTTCAGCCTGTCGAGGTCCCTCTGAGTGGCAGCACAAATACCTGGTGCATCAACCACTCCTAGATATGTCATCTGCAGACTTGTTGTGGGATGCTCCTTGCCCTTCATCCAGGTCATTAATGAAGGTATTGAACAGTACTGGCCTCAGTATCGACCCCTGGAGTACGCCACTGGCCTGATGACTGGCCTTCAACTAGACATTGTGCTGCTGATCACAACCCTTTGAGCCTCGCATTTCAGTCAGTTATCGATCAGCCTAATTTCACTTATCTGGTCTGTACCTCAGTAGTTCACCTATAAGAGCATTAGGGGTGTTAAAAGCCTTGCTAAAATCAAGATAAACATCTGCTATTCTCCTCCCATCCACTTAGCCAATCATTTTATCATAGAAGGCTATTAGATTGCTACAGTGTGATATCCCCTTCATGAATACTTGCTGCCTGCATCTAATTGCCTTCTTGTCTGTATTTTTCCAATATGCTTGGAAATGGATTTCAGGATTACTGCTCCATCACCATCCCAGAGATCAACGTGAGGCTGATCACCTTATAATTGCCTAAATCATCCTTGTTGCCCTTGTAGAATATAGAAAAGTAATATTTGATTTCTTCCTTGAACCTTCTCTGATCATCATGGCCTTTCAAAGACTATAGAGAGAGTAGCCTTGCAATGACATTGGCCTATTTTTTCAGCACTTGTGGGTGAACCCGGCAAGTTTCATGGACTTATATCTGTCCAGTTGGTTTAAATGGTTCCTTAACTTGATTCTCATCCACCAAGGGTAAGTATTCCTTGTTCTGGACTTTCCGACTCATCTCAGAGACCTGTGATTACTGAGTGCCACTCTTACCAGTAAAGACAGAATCGAGGAAGGCCTTGGGCACCTCTGCCTTTTCTGTGTCCTTTGCCACTGGGTCCCATGCTCCATTCAGCAGCAGGCCTACGTTTTCCCTAGTCTTCCTTTTGCTGCTGCTGTATTGTAGAAGCCTTTCTTGTTGGCCTTCATGTCTCTCACCAGATTTGACTGCAGGTTGCCTTTCCTAACACTATTGCTGTATACTCAGGCAACGTCTGTATTCTCCTGGGTACACCTCTCATACACTTCATTTTTATGTCCGGCTTGTGTCAGGAGCTCCTTGTTGATCTTTACATCTCTCTCATCCCCTTTTGCTTGTATTCCTACTTGTCGGGATAGACAATTCTTGAGCTTGGAGGAGATAATCCTTGGAAATCAACTAGCTCTCCTGGATCCCTCTTCTTTTCAGGGCTGTGTCCTGTGGGAGTCTTTCAAGCAGATCGCTGGACAGGCCAAAGTGTGCTCTTAAGTCCAGGCTTTACGGTCCTGGTTTTTGCCTTGTGCATTTCTCACAGGCTTTTGAACTCCACCATGTTATGGGTATTGCAGCCAAGGCTGCCCCCAGCTTTCGCACCCTCAACTTATTGATCCTTACTTTTAACTATCACGTCCAGCAGAACGTTTCCTCTTGTTGGATACTTGATCGGCTCTGTCAGGAAGTTATCACCAATGCGCTTCAGAAACTCTAGAAAATCAAAGTTTAAAAAAAAAAAAAACAGGAAAAAAAGTAAAAGGGAAAAGAAGACAGTAAATAAATAAGTTTTGTGCTTTGTTTGTTTCTGGAGTTCAGGATTCTCTCTGAAAGGACAGTAGCTATCGTTGCCATCACAGATGTTGTGGCAAAATCTCCAGAGTGACTCTCCCTAGATCTCGTTAAGTAAATCAATGTGAGATCAATGACCTCATAGATGCTTTCTGGAGGACTGTGAACTCCAAAGTGTTATATCAACTTAGAACAATTACCTATATAGTCAATTGGTTGTTTATCAATGGTAAGCTCTAAGAGAGCTCCAAGAGGAATGTAACAATTAAGTATTTTGCTTGATGAGGACAGAATAAGTTCTGTTATTAAAAATTGGTTTCCATAGACCCCCTGATCACTCCCACCAATTAATGATCAATTTATTTTATTTATCATCCTGTTAAATACAAATAGATGTTCTCATTATCTGTTTGGGGTTTTTTTCTAATAAGCTGTGAGGCTTTCTACTTTGTGGAAGTGATTTTCACAGATTAATTATAGCTTGTGTAAAAAGATTTTCTTCCTCAATTTAAAATGCCTGCTTTTCAGTTTCATTGATTGGCCTTTGCTCCTGCATTAGGAGGCACAGCAATTAGAAGTGCCTAATTTGCGTTTTCTCTACCATATGTTATTTTGCGCACCTCTATTCTGTCTCTTATTGATCATCTCTCCTCCAAGCTGAACCTTCCCCGTCTTTTCAGTATCGCATTGTTGTCAAATGCAGTAAAATCAATGCAAGCACAGAGTGGTTTCAGATGGTCGCATTGAAAGTTTATTGTGTAAGGGTCTACCTTGTACCAAGAATAACAATTTATGAAGCATTTGGTTGAGTGTTTACTTCAGAATGACTGGAGAGATACTTTACATGAGAGTTCCTGCAATTATTCCTGTAAAGAGAACAACGGTGTTTCCAATGTATCTGCAATGAACAAATCTTAAAATGTCTACTAATGCTTATTTAATTAAGTTATTTGGCATCTCATATTACCCAGTAAGTTTTAAATGTCTATTTTCTAACTAATCTAAAAATTACTTCAATTGACTATTTCAATAATGGGATGCAATCGTGTATGTTATTGATAATTTGATTTATTCACTTACCCCGATTACTCTGTATCTAGGCAACTGTGCCTGCAACAAGGTATCTGATTTACAGAGGAGTGATAAAGTGGCTTGTTGAGCCTTCAGTTTGCTGAAGCAAGAACTTCCTCCAAAAAAGCATAGATGTGTGCGTATATTTGCTAGAATTTTCTTGATAACTGTGTCCAAGTTGTACATTTACATGTAAGTCGACCCCTGGAAAGTGCGTTAACAGTCTTTAAATGTTTAAATGGCATCTTTTCATAAGCATCTCAAAACTGGCATTCAGTAAAGGGGGAGGGGGAGACCAAAGATGACTAAACTCTTCTGGTCTCCCTCTAAGCTTACCAAGGTATACTTCTTGTTTTTCACTTGAAAAAGCAAGTTGATACGTGAATACTTTTCCTTACAGAAAGAAACAAACATGAGAATTTTTTTTTTTACACTACTGTGTTCCTCTCTGAAAGTGTCTTGTGTATTTTAAACCTGATATTATTAATGGAAAATAAGCTTGTTTGAAAAATTTCATTGTGTGAGAGAACTGAAGAAGAAATGAGAAATGGCTTTTCCAAACTACTGAGAATAAAAACTCAAATAATTGTCCACAGTTAAGGTAAACACTGTGTTTTCCTGTTTCCATTGAAAAGGAGCCCTAAAATGTTAGAGAGACCTTAGATTATGGCCTAATCGTAGAATGGTTTAGGTTGGAAGGGGCCTTAAAGACCACCTAGTTCCAACCCCCCTGCCATGGGCAGGGACACCTCCCAGTAGACCAGGTTGCTCAAATCCCCATCCAGCCTGGCATATTCTCACTTTATACTTCTATGTTTCAAAAGAGACAGACTTCATCAGTTATCACTTCAGGTGTGTTTTGGATGTCATGAGCTATCTATGATGGTTTCTACCACCAGGGAATTAAAAACAGACCATGTTAATAGCAATGTTATGTAGCAGGATTATGGTTTTCTCTGAAGTGTGGTTGTTTGGGAGTGTGGATTTTTTTTTTCCTCCCCGCAATTTCCAACTAGAAGCAGAAATCTTTGTGAAAGTGGATGTTGCTCCTCTTTTAACCCGTTTAAATTATGTATGAAAGATTTCATTAAGTGTCAATTACGAAAAAGTGTTCTATTTTTAGTGGCATATATTTGGTTATATTATCAGAAGTTTAAGTAATATGATAGGAAGCGGTACTATTAAAAAACAAAACAAAACATATTTTGAAGCAGTCTAAAGTAGTGGAGACCTTGTTTTTCCCAAAAGGCATGTTCAAGAGTGGTTTCCTTGAGAATGCAGTCATGAAGATGTTTCTCAGTATCATCTTTACCAAGTTTTAGGTAAAGCTTCAAGATGCAATAAAGTGTTTCTGTGCTTTTTTCACATTCAGCTGTCTTACAAAGTTTCAGGAAAAACTGAGCTAAAAAAAAATCCTATTCTCTTAAGATTGATCTGGGATAGCAAGTGTGGGTTTTTGGTGTTTGTTTTTTTTTTTGTGCGTGGTTGGGGTTGTTTGTTTAGGGTTGTTTTTGTTTTTCCTTTTCCTTGTGGAGAAGGCAGGAGGTGTGTCTTCTGGAAATGGACTGGCGAATCAGGAACTTTGTATTTTTACCTGGAGTCTTTGTACATTTAAGTCCCCGTTTATACCTGAGTTGCTTTGCCTTGTAGGCATAGTTCCTTTGTAATACTCCTTTTCTAGAAATTTTAGGGGTCTGATTCAGCCAGAAATGCAGAGTCAGAGGATTTGAAAAAGGGTATTGCTGAAAGAGAAGAAAAGCAAGAAGATGAATAAAATATTGAGGGGAACAAGTAGAGGGGGTGTGTCTTAATAAAAACTGAAGTTATGTAGTGTCTCTGTTCTCTTGGAGAAGGGTTTGGGGAATAAAGATGACTATGAAATTTAGCTATCTTGAAAAATGATGAAGGAACTGATGTGCTGATGGCAGACATTTACTTCCCAGCAGAACATGCTCATCTTCAGGAAGGCCCTGAGCAGTGGTACTTTGGTCATACCTTTTTTTTTTTTTTGAAACTTGAAACCTTGGAATATTAACTGCTCTGGTACAATACCAACCATCCAGACCAGTCATCTAAACGTTGAACTTCAAAATGCTGAAGGAATAAAATGCTCAATAGTACTAAAATCAAGCTGTAGCTTAATATTGATTTCATAGCTTAATTAAATAGTAAGGTGCATAACCCATCACAGAGAGTTTTCTTTGGAAATAAAATGAGAAAAAGAAAAGGAGTACAATCATAAGTATTATTTCTTCTGTATCTTCCTAGGGTGACTGTATATGAGCAGTGAAGGCTTAATATGTAATTTCAGCAACATAATTACCTGTTTTAGATTTATCATAGTTTTGTCTGATACTACAGAGAACATGAGGGCAGAAAAAAGAAATACACCATCCTATTTTTTTTACAGGATCCAGATATAAATAGTAGAAAATAATGATGTGGATTAACTAGAAGTATTGGTTTCCATCTGTAAAATTAACAGAAACTACAAAGAGAAAACAAAACAAAATACACAATCAAGGCACTTATCCAGTAATAACTTCACGTGGAAAGCTCTGTTGAGAGATTATAAGTGATAGGGGATCATGGAAAAAAAAACAACCAGCCAGCATTTCTAGGTAATTTGTCATGTAAGGAGTGTAACAACTTATCACTTATACTTCCTTTTCTCCTCTGTCACCAAATCAAATCTAAATGAGCTAGGAAGCGACTGCAATAATTTCTTTCTGAAGGCTAATTAGCAGCTGAAGCTACTGAACTTGGGGAGCTTTGTGGGAGACGGGTGTATCTCAGGTGCAGTTGGAGGAATGTGCTCTCCATATGAAAAACCCGGCACTCACCAGTGCTCTCGCTTAGAGCTGAGGTGAAATGAGCACAGGGACTGGTCTAACCTCTTTAGCAATCACTGTGCTGAGACAGTTTCTGGCACACTGAGCACTCATGTTTCTCAATGCAGGCTTCTTTATATTCATCTTTCATCTGTCTTGTAGACTGTAAATTCTGCGATCCAGAACCATCTTTCATCAGTGTTTTGTGAAAGCCTAGCACAGTGAGTCCTGAGCCAGAACTTCAATATGAATAATAAATGTAGTTCTGATAAAGTATGCTTCTGAAAAAAGAAAAAAAAAAAGAAAAAGAAAAGAAAAACAAGAAAAACCCCAGCTGATTCAATGCGACATAATATCAGTGACTTCTATGATGTTATACAGACAAGTTGAGAAGTTTGGATTTGTTCTGCAACAGCCCTGCTGGCAAACACAAGCAAGCACTAATTTTTCAGTGTCTATTGTGTGCTATTCACTGGATATCCATGGGGCCATTTGAGCAATGAAGTCAACGCTATCCGTGCAGATCACTGCCACCCATTGCAAATAAATGGAAGAAAGATATAATTATTATACATTAGCAACTAGTTCTGTAATAAATTGTGTCTCTGACCTGATTATAGAGATCCAGTCTAGAGATAAAATATGTTACTGTACTTAATGTTGTCTGTGGGAAACACTGGCATCTAGGGTGAGAATTTCAAAATAATTTATTGAATCAGCAAAAAACCCCCTGTGAAAAAAACGAGAAAAGCAAAGGCTGTCAATCTTTTCTTTGAGAGATTATCAGTTCTTGTGAAAGTTTTTCTGTGTTTTTAAAAAAAGGTCCTTACCAAGAGCCAGGCTGCAGAATGCAAACTGGTCCTGAGCTTTGCATTTGGTTTGCTTGTCCTTTTTAGGTAATCTCTGGTGCAGACATCCCACATGTGCACAGCCCACTCCAACCCCCTTTTTTTGAATGGCAAAGGTGTAATATTCATTTCAAGTGAATGTTCCTGTAAGAAGGAAGGAGAAACTTTTCAGGAGGAGAATGGGTGGCAAAGTCGGTTCTAAGTGGGAATCGGTAGCGTATGGTCAGTTTGCTTTTAAAAACAATGAAATGAGGAAAGAATTAATCCAGCTGTAGGCCAAGAAATTAATATGGAACTTGGTTTGAGTTTCCTTTAAAACCCATCATTGCTGTGAGAAATGAAGGGGAAGGAAACTCAACCCTTTAATTACTAATGAAAGTAACGATCACTCTGATTACAAAGAACTTAAATGTGAGCCTGGCAAGTCAAATTTCTGTATCCTCATAGCAACAACAAAAATCTTTGTTCAATTTTCAGACATTGGAGGAAGAGTGAGTTAGTGTTGTGTGTGATGTTTGTTTTCCATTCACAATCTGGTAGATGAAGAAGGAGAGAAGGGTAACGTGATGTAGAAAAGCTCATGTAGTTTCCTGTTCTCTGGGGACAGAGTTGCCTGAAAGTGGTTTCTTCTACATGGATAAGCAGTACAATTAGGAAAATATACTGAGAATTTTCTGGGTCTCTTAGGAGAAGTTTTTTTTTTTTGAAATGAAACAATATTGTGGAATGCTAGAATGGACTTTTTAATTTTTATTCTGGTCTGTAAGGTTAGCACCTTTCTTTATCACGCATGTCTGTAACCTGCTTAGTGACTAAATTCCTCCTTTGTCATTCAGGTTCCTTCTTCATTGCTGCTATGCCATCTGTAATATGACAAGTGCAGGTGCATCATACTGTGGAATTTCTGTCTGAAAATGCAGGGGGTCAGCTGTCATTTGATAAAATGACAAATATATCAGATAAGGTTTTTATTATATTTTTGGTTGTATTAATTTAGTACGTGTTGGAAGTCTGTATGCTAGTGACTTAAACACCCCAATCATCTGTAACAGCTTAGATCTAAATGGTTGCTTTTTGTCCAAATGCTAAACAAAATTGATGTCAGTGTATAGCAAAACAAGATTTTGCTCAGCTTCATCAGTCTGAAGGCACTTTTTTGATATGCTAACCTCTTGTAAGTACAAGATAATTAGGATAGCCTTTGAGAATACTGTCAGACTAAAGTATGAAATAGATTTAATCGTAACAGTCTATTTCCACATGCATTTGGGTTTTGAGAAGATGTGACTCCAAATAAGAATTCATGCCAGCTGATTCAACAGGTGATACATGAACAGGTAAGCTTTGCCAAAGGTGAAATACTGAACACTGCTTCAAATAACTAGAACCAAGCTTGAAAAATGTTTCAAGGTGCCAAAGACAAGTTGAGGCACTATTGTGGCCACCATGCCTAGGCAAGCTCTGTTACAATGATGGCTGTTTTAATCAGACTTTTTCCCTGTTCTGTGAGCATGGTGGCTGCCTATGCTAGGAAAGAGTTTTAGGTTTTGTCACATGCATTGCTCATGTGGCAGGAACTGGAATTCAGCAAAGGTTAGATAGGATTATACTCAAGGAATCAATGATGAAAGGGGATGTGTTGGGGGTTGGAGCCACTGGGGTGACAACAAGGAGTATGCAGGAGTGCAAGGTGGGGGAAAGGAGCGTGGAGGTACAGTCAGCGTCGGGGAAAGCACGCGTGGTGGGGAAGAAGTGAGAGGGGTGACTGGGTAGTTATTGGGTGTGCTAGGGAAGGAGGGTGGAGGCTGTGTGTGCACAGGCTGCTGGCTAGCAGCTCTTGGCACCTATAGGAGGAGGCTATGGGGAGGAGTTGGGGGCCAGCTGGCTGTAGAGGCTGTTATGAGAGAAGGATGAGAGGCAGTGGGTTCCTGGGGCAAGATGCTGACAGGGTAATTTCTTGGGGTGTACTGTGGATCAGGTGAGTGCCTAAATATAGGAGCCCACTCATCATGACCGCAGCTTTCAGAGCAGCGTTGCTTCTGGTTACGTCAACTTGTGAGCAAAAGGGATGGGTTTGTGAAATGAATTTTCAGCACGCTCTCAAATGCAACTGATTCATCTTGGAGAGAAAGGAGATGGTGAGGGATCTTCAGATTAGCGCCCACCTTCTGTTCTCTTGTTTTGAGGGCTGTGCGTGTTTGCCAAAATGTAGGGAAATGTTGAAAAGGGTAATTAGCTAAACAAGCAAGATCCTTAATTGCTGGAGGACTCTTATACTTTTGTTAGCATGCTTTTAAAAATTACTTGTGCCACCGCTCCTCTCTTCTGTGATCAAGGAAAAATGTAAATGTTCCCAGCTTTTCAGGTGAAATAGGGACAGATAGTTGAATAACGTGACAGAGCAGTGTTGATGCTCCTGTGAAACTGATTCTGCCTATCAGCACTACCAGCGACGGGACCCTGACTGCTGTCACCGTGCTCTGCTGCCGAGTCCCCTGTCCCTGTGCGCGAAGGCCATGCTTACTTTTGCTTGGTGATGACTTGCAGTGAAGTATCCATCAGCTATAAATCTGTTGGCAAGCCAGCCGCCGGAGAATTCAGCTTGTCAGTTATAGCGCACTTTCTCTGTGCGGCTGTGGAGGTGAACGCAAAACGCTGTCGGACAGTCACGGTCGCACCGCCGACTTGGCTGATGTGCGCCTCCGCTATGGTGTACTTACATGTTTATAAAACCTTGTTTATAAATTCCTCCAGCAACTCCTTTACAAGCTTCATCTCTTAGAAAACTAATGCCTTGATGTAATGCACATAACAATAACAAGATATGGATCAGTGACAGATGGATACTTTCATACTTGGCATATGGTGTGTTATAAGCCTGCTCCCATGCTATTGAAGCTGATGAGTCTTTCCATTGATTTCACTCAGCTTTGGATCAGGCCCTGGAAGAAAATGAGTATAATTCTAGAGACAGCTTGATATTAAAAGGAAAAAAATAATAATCACTTTAAACCTTTTTTTTTTTTCCTGTTCTGTAGAAGCCTGTGATTTTTGGTTATGTATTTTAACTGACTTGGAAAGACAGGCACACTGGATCATACCAATTAGGAGGAGTCCAGACCATAGGGGGAAATGTCTGCTTTATGTGTAAATCTTTAGCTTTAATAAGTAAGTGATGTCTGAGAGTTGGAAGCTGACTGACTTTGCAGGCAGTGAGGCATAACAAAGCTGGAACCGTTGGAGTGACTGGAAAATATATGAATTACAGCAAACACCTCTTTGCCTCTAAAAACACTTAAAATACCCATTTGGCTCCATCTTAAATTTCCTCAGAGAATACAACTCAGCAGAATTGTCTTTGAGGAATTTAGAAATGCTCTTACACAATTAATGCCTTATTATTCTATTAAGTATTGTTATGATTAACAGCAGACACTTCATTTGCATAAATAAAAAAGTGTTTAAAATCTTGACTGTGTCACAAGACTGTCAAAAAAAAAATAACAGTAGTTTGTGGGCTCTCTTACACAAAACTTGATGTGAATTTCAGCCTGATTTTTACTGCAGCCTGTGTCAAATATGTTAGATTCAGCATAAGTAATTGACAACAAAAATGTGTTATTGAGAAAGACGACTGTGTGGGATTTAATGGATCATCTAATTCATAATTTGCCGTAAGTGGAAGATGGCTCCCTAATAATCCCCCCAAAAAAGGAGATTTGCAGGGAATGTGGTTTTGATATTGAATAACCCCCAGTCTTTTTTTGATTTTGTTACTGCTGAAAGCTGGTGCCAAACCTACTGAATCATCTCTTCAGTGCTGTCTTCTGTCAGGCGCTTGTCCAGAACCTGCTGTTGTCTACAGAGGTGGCTTTGATACCACTAAAACTATTACAGATGTTAAAACTCACAGTAGGTAGAACTGGAAACTTATCTTTTGAAACCCAATATAAATGAGATATCAATTCAGAATATGCTGAACTCGACAAGTCTGGAGTTTACTTTTTTTAGTTTCTGACCCACACAACTCACGTGCAGTGGAGTGTTTTGGACTGAACATTCTAATTTGTGCTCTTAATACTGCCTCCATCTTTTGTATTACGTTATAGGTGCATTTTCTATTATTTTAGATATCATTTGTAGATTTTCTTAGAAACTGGCTAAAGGAAGTTCTTGTACTCTCACTTCACCTTGGTCAGGTCTCCCTGACTGGAGAAGGGTAGCTTCTATTTCATAGACTTGTTTTTCTTTCCTTGCATATTTTTTTTTTCATCCCCTTTATTCCATGATCTGTTTCACTGTCACCATGCATCTTTCCTCCTCCTGACAAAAATGATGGTTTCTGTCATAGAATCATAGAATCATAGAATGGTTTAGGTTGGAAAGGACCTTGAAGATCATAGAGTTCCAGCCCCCCTGCCATAGGCAGGGACACCTCCCACTAGACCAGGTTGCCCAAGGCCACGTCCAGCCTGGCCTTGAACACCTCCAGGGATGGGGCCTCAACAACCTCTCTGGGCAACCTGTTCCAGTGCCTTACCACCCTCAAAGTGAAAAACTTCTTCCTAATGTTCAATCTAAACCTGCCCTCTTTCAGTTTGAAGCCATTCCCCCTTGTCCTATCACTACATGCCCTAGTAAAAAGTCCTTCCCCAGCCCTCCTGTAGGCCCCCTTTAGGTACTGAAAGGCTGCAATAAGATCTCCCCGGAGCCTTCTCTTCTCCAGGCTGAACAGCCCCAACTCTTTCAGCCTCTCCTCATAGGAGAGGTGCTCCAGCCCTCGGATCATCCTGGTGGCCCCTCGTGGCTCCTAGCAGAACTTTCTCTTGCACAGTTCTCCTGCCAGCCTGGCTCACTCAGCTGCTTCTCTGTGTTTTCATTTTGGTGGCAGCAGCTCAGCAAAATGCTTGTTACCCCTTTGCAGGGATTCAGTGAAGCAGCTGTGGGCGGGTTGCAAGAGAGCTCAGACAGATGAGGTGCTCTGGTGGTGCCTGCCCCAGCTTTGGTTTTAAAGAGCAAGGAGAAAGAGGGTCTGAATGGGTCCTGGTATGGGAGTGGGAATTGCACCCAGTGCTGACAGGCGGTGTGGATCAGCGCTGCTCTCCATCACCTCTCTGCTGCCCCGCGGTGCTCCTGTAGTACACTGTAAGACACATGATGCTTGCTGCTGCTGCTGGCTTCAGAAATTAGGCTGCAGGAAACTGCGCTCCTGCCCAGAAAAGAAGCTGCGATGCAGCTAAACGGGCTCAGCTGTCTTGTCCTTCTTGGGCAACTCTAGCACCAACAGCGGTGAGGAGGTTGCTCCAGTTTTGCATACTTGTCATGGGTATTTCAGTGAGACCAGGTCCCCTTTGAACTCCAAAAGCAGGTTTGAGAAGCTTACGTGGTAGGCTGAGCACCCGCCTCTCCACTGCCATTAAATGGGGTGGTTACCCACAGGTTATCCACCGTGTGCAGCTCTGGAGAGCAGAGCAGGAAGGGCTGTCTGGGATTTGAGCTGACAACAAGTGAAGCTGGGCAAGGCAAACTGGACAGGGCTTGACTGAGGTCTCTACAAATGTGTTGCGACTTTTATCTCTGTTTCTAATGGATGGTTTTCGTAACCTGGCCTCTGCTCTGCCGCACCCCAGGGGGCTATGGATATGGTATGGATATTATGGTTCGGCTTGATGATCTTAAAGGTCCCTTCCAACCTCAACAATTCTATGATTCTATGTGCCATGCAACGAAATTTCTAAGGTCTGGTCTTCTAAACCCCAGTTCTGTAGACTTCATGCTAGCTTGTTGTTGAATTTGTGACCCCGGTGGGTGACTAATGAGGTGGGCTGTGTGTTCAAGCGCAAAACAAGCCTGGAGTGGATGGAGCTGCACATGAGCACCTCTCCCAGTACCTGCCTGCTCCCGAGAGGCTTTGGTGCCTGCTTTTTGCTTAAACCACACACAGAAATGTTTTGCACCCTGGCTTACGCTCTGAATGTGTCATTTTTATGACAAGACTGTAATTACTCTTCAGTGCTGCTCCCTCTTTTGTTTACAAATGATAACATCAGGAGTGTAGCTCAATGCACTGTACTCTTTGGAAATAAAAATAGCTCAATGATGTGGTTACTAATGAAGAAAAACATGACTTTTTGCTTACCTTTGGACACAGATTTATAAGTTTTCCCTCCTGGATTGTACTCCTTGAGTTCTGGCTGTGCTATTTTGGGAAATTTACAGATCAGGTTTTTTTTCTGGCATGCACTATTTTTCATTTAATGGGTTATTATATTCTGTAGCTCTCTTTTTGACATAAGCAAAAAAGCCCAGTTTGTCACTACCTTAATTCCATGCTAGAAAACTGTGTTGTGCTATTCATAATGTCCTGTGTTGGATGAGAATCTTTTATCAAAACATGTGCTGATTGCTGAATTTAAATGCTGATGGTGAAATTTCAAGTCTCACCTGAATGGATCTAGTAAGGCGCTAGCAGAGCAGTTGGAGATAACTTTGCTTTGGGTGGAATATACACAAGTCAAAACTCAAAGTCTGTCATATAGTGTAATATAGTAAAGATTTCTCGAAAGCAGTTGTCTCTAAACTAATGGACGCTTTGATTCCTTGTTTAGATAAAACATACGTGAAAGTTTATTAGGAATATTTTGGTCATGGTCTCTTTGCTTTTACAGCTGTTGCTGAAAATATGTAAAGAGTTTGTGGAAGCAGTGTAAGGAAAGACTTCATGTTACTGGTTCTAGAAATTCCTCTAAAAGGAATTTCTTAAAAGGCTGCTTCTCTTGGATATCGTAAACACCTCCCAGCTGTAAAGGTCCTGCTCAGAGATCACAGAGATCCCCTAGGCTTTTTCCTCCTTCTGCGTGTATGCTGTGCTGTTCCCACAATACGTTTAAATGGTACCAATTCCAAAATAAACTCACAAGTCAGTTATTTGAATAGGAACAACAGCTGACTAGAAATGCACGTTCGTGAAACCCACTGCCCAGAGGAATTGTTCCCCTGCTGTTCCTCACCTCTCCCAGCAAAGTATATAGCATTTGTATGGTTCTCGCCCAAGCTGGAATTGCTTCCTTGATGAGCTTGGTCTACTGGACAGCTGTAAACAGTTTTCTTTTTTCCTGCTGTTTTAAAACTAGCCATAGATGAACAAATTCAAAGCTTCTGGACACCCACAGCTACTGAAATCAATGAGGTTCTGGAATTCCGAAGGATAATTGGCTTCAGTCTTTGTAGTATAGTTTTCAAAAATTATATGCAGATGGAGTAGGGAAAATTGTATACAGAATTTCTAATGGGATTGAGGGGAAAATGCAGCGAAGAGACGCTGTAATCTCCAGGCCTGGGTATAATGCCAGTAAACCGATTACAGTGGTTTCTAGTTTGGTCTTTCCCTGCCTTATTGTGTGTACCTTTGGGGAAGTCACTGAACGCGTGCGCTGGCGTCCTGTATCGCAGAGATAGCACTGAGTTGCCTCTCTCCGGATGCTCTTGGTGTAACAGGTAGCGTGTTTGTGGGACTCCGCATATATTAAGTCCTGGAACTGTTTTGTTATCTTTTTTTTTCCCCCTCCACTCATTCACAGCAGGTCCTGCTTGCAGTGACATAAAATTGTGTAATAAACCAAACCGCAATAAAAATTTAATGGGGAATTAAATTAGACTTCTAGATATTGTTACCTTTGTTTACTATACTCTATTAGCCTGAGCTCAAAAAGAAAAAAATTGTGTATTCCTTTACCAGAAGAAAGAAATGGTGGGAATGTTTTTAAAATCACTTTCCATACCGTTCAGTTAGTGTTTTTCTATTTAATTAGCCTTTAAGAAAATTATGTGTTTGAATGCAGTGTAGGAATAGAAAAGAGACTCTTTCCAAAATTGCAAAGTGAAATTACTACATGACTTATTTTTCTGGCTTAAACTGTTTTGTTATATATTGAACCAGTTATTGGTTACTATTCCTAGCTACTTATTGTCTGCCTGGTAGTTTTATGATCCTTTTCTTAATCTATTATTATTTTGTGTATTTGCTTTTCTGTAATTGATTCATGCATTCTTGTCTTTGAGGTTCTCTAAGGATGCACAGTTATGCTCTGTGTCCGTTTTTCTGTCATCTGCTGTATGTGGTTCGACAACTTGGCCAGGTCAGTTTCAGTACGCAAACAGTAAAAAATAATTAAAATAAATCTATTTGTGTAAGAAACTTTTGATTACTCGAAGCTTATGATGAAATTGTGCTATTCTTTGATATTACAAATGCCACCTTTCGGTGATATTGAAGATTGCAAGCAATTTCTGGTATAATGAGTGCAGGTATTATAAATAATGCAAAAGATTTTAATACCACGTAGTGTATAATAGAGCATAAATAATTGGTTTTCTCCTGCTCAGTGGTTTATGCTGAGTAACTTGATTTGTTTCAATCTTTGACATAAAACTGTGTTCTGGTCTTCTCCAAAGATGAGATATTGTTTTAAAAGTAATTGATTTAGTCCTGTAATTTTTACTTAGACTCAATTTCCTGTGGCTTTCGGAAATCTGATTGCAAGGTCTGTTCACATAAGTGCTGGGCAATGTCTTTGTGTTTCATTAGGCTTCAGCCTTCCGTCTGCTTCATAAAACAACACTCAAGGAGGAGCTGTGTGGCTGGAAGGGAGCTCTGCTCAAGTTCCCATGTGAGGTTAGGCACAATCAGGGGGGTACTTCTGCTCCTGCACAGATCCCTCTAGAAGTTCAGCTGAAAGATGCCTTCCAGATTTCAAGTATTTCCTTTGTTTTGATGATGATAATACCATAATTCTACTATTTTGACTTTCTTTAAGTTGACAGGGATGCAAAAAGATGATTTTTTTTTAGAGAGGAAATGTTCATTAGCTTTTTCAAGTCTGACAAATAGTGTCCTCCTGGAGAAGGACCAAATCACCATCTGATTTTTCACTTATTTTTCCTACTCACAAGGATGAGTGGTAAGGTTTTAAGGTCCATTATTATGCTTGGAATTTTTAATTTACACTGCTGCTTTATATTATCTTTAGGCTGATCTCCTAACTCCTTTATAAGCAGCTGAGAGGAATAACTTTCCTGAAAAAAACCTAAGGTACAAGCATTATTTGTTTGGGGTGTTTTTTTTGGTGTTTTTTTTTTCTGTTGGGAGAAGAAAATAATGTGATTATTAGATAACATTATTTGCTTTTTCTTGTCACATGAGCCCCTCAGGGCCAGTAATCCACTCATTACATATCATTTGTTGTATTATGGCTAAAGGAAGGGAAAAGCGACATACACACCATTCTTTCTGCTGTCTAGGACAATGCATTAAAACATGTGAATCTTTTACTTACTCTTTTATGGATAAGAATGGTGTTTCAGTTTTTTATTAGAAAATAGCATTGGACAATATTATTGAGCTCTCACTCCACTGAGATGCAATATCAAAAACTTTTGTTAAAATATTTTAAAACATTAAGCTCTGGGAAGACTTGCTGCTAATTTTAGTAGTCCAAACTTATTTTCTACATGACTGAATCCAGAGATTAAGTTTCAGTCTATTACTTTAAAATAAGATTGGGTCTGAAGAACATGCAGAGTTTTAGAGACAAGATTTCACCTTTATCAAGCTAAGCACCTCCGTAGTACACATTGTGACTTGAAGTAGAATAAATTTGAATGTGCAGAGTTTCCCAATGGGTTTTTTGTACTTGACTTTTTTATTATATCCTCAAAGAGAGAGAAGAGAGAATAACACATCCTCTCTTTTATCCATTTTGATTTTCTGTTAAAAGGCACTTTTAAACTGCAGGACATATTTGTACTTTCTGCAGCTTCCTTTGTAATTTTGATTGTACTTTGAGTTATTTTGCTCCTAATGCAAACATTGTCTGTTTGACCCAAGAGTTCTCCTAGGCTGTCGTGATTTCTGCAGGCTTATTCTCTGTGGAAAGCTAGCTAGACTAACTTGTGTTGGGAACAAAAGAGTAAAAATCTTATCTGCCATTGTTAGGTACTCATGTGCATTGCTGGTTATTCAGCCTAAGTGTGGAGATGTTAGTTTGCATAGAAGCAAAAGCTGTTTTTTTGTTGTTTTTTTTTTAATTCCACTTTCTAATTATGTTTCAGGTCAGAAATTCTGTGATTACGTCAACTGATTCACTAGGAAAAGAAAAAAAAAAAGGTTTAGCTGGATTGTGGAAAATTTTTCCTGTACCCATGCACATATTCCCAAACTAGCATCATGGGAATATCTTGACGTCCACTTCCTTGGGATTTCTCCTGTGGTGATATTTATTTCCAGTCCCTCATTTTCTGAATGGACCTACTGAACTGCCATTAGTCCTGGGCTGACCTGGCGGATTTAATATCCTGCCTTTTCCCAGTCCTGGACTGCTTTGTCCAGACTGTAAAATGTGATTTAATTTTGAAAACTGTGATGAAAAGTAAAATGGGCATACAGAGTTCTTTTTGCAAGCCTTAATATATCACTGTTGCAAATACAAGAAAAGCAACTTCTGTGTTGGGGATGCTTTATTTTGCAAGGTAGGAGCTTGAATTCCCCTTAGCCCTCATGGGCAATGTGAGGCAAATCAGTTTTAATAATGAAACATCTACCTCACTGTCTGGCTAACTCTTAGATCTTTCAAAATATTAGAGCTTTATGTTTTTATAGAAATAAAGGTGAATGAGTCTTCTATTCTCTTCTCCTAGTCCACGAGTTATTGGCATAGAAAAACCAATAGGTGATCCAGGAAATTTGGAAACACTTCTCTAATGCGAGACCTTCCTTTTGCGATTTATGGTGGTGTCCTAAAACTAAAGGTTATCCTGTTCCATGGCAGTTTTGGTTTTATTTGATTTGGGTGAACAATGTGAATCGTTACTTGATTCTGAATATTTGTCTGGCTTATCTGTCTGGACGATGCCATTGTACGATGGTGACTCAGCCCTGCAACATAACTTTCACAGAGTCTCCCCATTCTGTTCAGTAGTCATAGATGTTTGTTATTGTCATGCCAACAGAAGTCAAGAAAGAGCAGGCTATGTTTTTAGGCTATCTCCTCAGCAATGTGCTTGCTGCAAGAGTCAAAGCTTACAGGACTGAGCAGACCGCTTCTGCACCCTGTTGCAACCCGGGAGGGAGAGGTGTGGTGGTACCCACCGGCATTGCAGCAGCGGGAAATAACCCTTCCCGAGTTACTCTCTTGAGGTGTGCTGCATGGACGTAAGAGCTATTTTGTATGGCGTAACCAGAGTTAACTGAGCACTGGAAATATGACACAGAACCTAACAGATGTAGTTTCCTCACTTAAAGGAGGGGTGGAAAGCTGGAAAGTGAGACATCCTTCTGCAGACTTTTGGCTCTCATCTCAACAGCATCATGAAACAAAGTTGTGAAACAAATGCTGGTGGAAAGAGAAATTAAAAGTAAGGAGATAAACAGAGAATGAATTAATTTGCAAAAGAAGTTTTCCAGAGGCAGGTCATACCAAAACTAGTGTGATGTCTTGAGCTGAGGATTTCCAGCAGATTGTGCTGTGGTGGGAACCTGTGAGAGCAGAGGGAGGCAGTGAGGGGGTCTTTGTGAGGACTAGTTGAGGGGCAGTCTTGGGGTTTGCTAGTTATATTTTGTTTTAGAAACTTTTCTGGGTAGGTAAAGTACCACAGTTTGCTGGTGTGTAAAGCTAGAGAGGCCCTGTTGGTGGGAAGAAGAATTACATGATCATTCATGAAGAACTGGGTTACCTGGAGGACCTGGGAGGTTGAACCAGGATGACACTGGAGGAGTGTGTATCAGTAAGGTGATGTAGTTTGGAAAATGACAAATAAGATGCAAAGGTATTAAATAATTTATTTGTTGTCCAAATATATTTGCATGTCTGATGGACTAACATTTAGGAGAGTGTCTGTGTGAGATTTCATAAATGCAGTTTTGCAAGACAAAGGACTTCTGCAGACTTCCCTGTGCTAAGGATCAGAAGGTGGAAGGAGTACGTGCTTTCCCTGTACAAAACCGTTCCCTGCAGCTGGAACTGCTGGCTTCCCTCCCACTCTCTCCAAAATAGCCCCCCAAAGTCTGTTACAGAGTATTTTGATTATGCTACCAGGCAGTTTTCTTAGCCCCTCAGGGCACAACCCCTTCCACAGGAGTTTATGTACATATAAAAGAAAAAACGAAAACCCAAAACCTGGAAGCAGAATGAAAGAGTGAACACCTGCAGAGCATGGCTGTAGTCTGTGTAAGAAAGCAGGAAAGAAATGTCTTAGCTTCTTATTCGGCATCTTTTTGTGGAACAGGTCAATTTAGCAGTACGGCAATTCAAACTGAGCATAGCCATCAGTCATCTTTCGAACAAAAGGACTTTCCTTTCACTTTAATTCAAATTCAAAATTTTTGTGATGATTTTTGAATACAAGAGTTGTAAAAAAAATTACCATGCAAATGGAAAATTAAAATAAGAATTAGCTACACCTATATTTTAATACCTGCTACTTTAAATAGCACCTTTCAGCTTCTGTGAGTTATATAAACATTAAATTGTCTTTATTG
Organism: Anarhynchus alexandrinus; assembly: GCA_008711295.1. NCBI lineage: Eukaryota > Metazoa > Chordata > Aves > Charadriiformes > Charadriidae > Anarhynchus > Anarhynchus alexandrinus. The sequence continues at coordinate 1,591,044 of VUYV01000070.1, forward strand.
TGCCCCAGAGAGATAAGTGTTATTAGCTTGATAAACAATAATACTAAGTAAATTATTTCTCATTTTTCCTTCTTGCTGTTTTCATTATTTTGCATGTCTGAAAATTATTCCTGTTATGCGGCTTTTATTTCCACATAAAAAATGGTTATAAAACCCTGAAACAAATTTATTATTAATTATGCATGCTTTATTTTATTTAATCCTGTTTCTGTTTGACTGGAATGCCTTCATTCCTTCAGATACATTAGGTAAAGCATATTGATTTCTTAAAGTCTCAATCTTACGGGAATAACAACTGAAAGGTAGTAAATTGCAGTTTGCAAAAAAAAAAAATCCACCCCAAAACACTCCAGCAACTGAACCACCACATTTTGAGAGCTCTCTGTTAAATAAAGAAAAAATGAAGGATTATATTCTTCCCTTTTATGAAGCTTCAACCCCTTTAATTTCTCAAATTGTTTTTAAGTTTAGATTTTCATGATGACGTGGTGAGTCACCCATCCATCCTCTTCCCTTTCATTCACTGTGGAGTTTGCTTTGTCAGTCTCTTAGTAATTCTGCCTTACTGGGGAAAGAGGTAGCCTCTCGGAAACAGCAGTTTCTATTTCATGATCAGTGTGGCTTCTTCAGCGATTAGCATCATGGAACCCCTAATGGACAAGCTCTGGCGAAAAAAAGGTACTTTTCACGTCTTTATACCCAAAACATTAGGGTGCAAATGGTGTTTACCTAGTAGAGTGGTATTGTGGATGCCTAGATATATAACATCACGTAGGTTTTACAGCAACGTTACTCTTTGCAATATATTTACAGTTGTCTTTCAAACTTAAGATAACTGACTAGGTAGACCTATAAGAGACTGTTCCGTAGACTCAGTTAAATGAAATCATCTTAGTCCAGGAGTCTGCTATAAATTCAGGCTAAATTTATAGGCTTCTTCCTTTTAAAATGGTTGTTTCTGAAATGCCTGGCTGCTATTACAATTGCCTGAGCTTCTCAAGGGAGCTGGAACGTCATCCACCCAACAGCTTCCTGGCCCTTCACTTCCCCCTTCCCTCACTTTTTTGTGATTTAATGGGTTGAATTCCTGGGCTGAATTACTAAGTAGACTTCCAGCCCCATCCCCACCCTGCCTGTATTTAGACCTTCATTCTGAGCTAAGCCGCCTTGCCGTTATGGCTAAAATATGAATCCTTGTCTCTGTGACTTCCCTGAGTCATGTAGGCCTGTAATCGGGATGACCGTGATGATATCCTCTCAGGCCGTTTACAGAAAGTACACGATACTCAGCGTTTCCCATGTTGGGCCGTAGGCTTCCTAGCAGCCGCTGCCTCCTGATTACCTGCGGTCATGCGACCGTGCCCTTGCTAACGGTGACCATGCACGTGGGCATGAGGCCTTGGACAGTAACTTCTCGGAGTTTGTGAAGGGCATCAAATACAATTTTCCCCTGCATCATTCTGACCTGGATGATGCTGCGTATTTTATCTCTGCTGCATTAGGAGACCGCTGAGTTTTATCTTCTCAGTAGGAACCCGAAAAACAATATTCTTCAGTTTATTGATGTGCTGCTACTATGAAAAGTAGTTAAATTGGTTAAACAGTTTGAAGCACCAGATAAGAAAATCCTGGACCTTGAGGAGAAAATGTGTAGCAGAAAATGTGAGCCATTATTAGGATACGGCGAGATAGAACAATTCAGGATTAGAGAGACAATATTTAAGATGAAAAATAATAGAACTAGGAGTAAGCATAAAGCTTTTTAATTTTAGCAGGAAAGATAGGCATCTGTAATTGTCTCTATTAATGGACTGCTGAAGCCAACATTTTAACTTTCTGTGGAGGTATGGACAGAACAATTCTTTTCCTCGTGAAAGGTTTGTTACAGATTGCTTATGAAGCTTAGAGAATTTTAACAATGGATTTCCCGTTGAAATGTGTGAAGGATCTTCTTCCCTTGCCATCACAGTGATGTTAGACAATGCCTACCTTAGCACAAAGGGCTCAGCCCAGCAGCCAGATCTGCAGGGCAAAACACTGGGTGCTGAGGACCCTGCAACCGTGCTGTAGGACAACATGTCAAGGGTGTTTCCTTTGGACTAGCTCTGGGCTGCACAGAATACACCTAATTGGGAATGGAGAGCATTCGATGTGCTCTTGGAAGATGCCCTGTCTATTTTTATCCAATTGACTCGAGTTCACATTCTCTGAGTGCTCTGTGATACATGAACCAAACCATGGGAAGGTCAGACTTGGGGGCAACTTCCTTTAATTGTGTGCTATTGAGAATAGTGTTGACAAATGCTTAGTATGCTCCCATTCTTGTCTTTTCTTCCCAAAAGTCATACAAGCACTTGCTGTTATATTTTTACTCACCCCTAGTGACATGTCCGACTGTAACTTTCTGCCTTTTAAATGTCATCACTGCAAGATGGGCTTACATTGAAAACTTTATGTATGTGGATTTCCATGCAGAATTCACATTCATAAGCTCTTTAGCACAGGGATATTTATGCTATCTTTTTACTCCTGTAATTCGTGTATTTCTTGAATAACAGTGCTAAACATCATGAAATGAAGCATAAAGGTATATCTACATATGTTCAATGTACTTTGGTTCATATACTTAATAAAATAGAGAACTGCTACTATAGTCTGGGTGGATCATCTTTAAAGATCCTGATTTTGCATCTACGGGCAACAAAAGGAAAACAATGCCACTGAAACTTTAAAGCTATGTTTAAGCACTTAAAGAAATCAATGAGAAGTAGATTCTAGATGCTGTTGTAGATTCTTTCAGCAGTGAAGTGCCTTTTTTAGGTGCCAGAAATACTTTGCTCAAACAAAAGTTCCTGGCCATAAGCATACTTGGCCAAAATTTTACAAGGAATTTGGGAAGATGCCCAATGGGATTTACAAATGTTGCTAAGAGATTACCTGCAAACCTTTCACTTTGAAATGGAAGCTAATGCTCAGACCTCTGAAGTATTAGGTGTCCTGAATGCCTTTGTGGTATTTTATAGAATCTGTCTTCATGCCTTTGTTTGCGAAAGCACCTTTTAAGCACTCCATCCTGTGTGTTTGTGGAACTCTTAAAATTAAAATCAGAATCATCATCATACCCTTGATCTTGTTGGTGTACTTTTAAATGCAACTATTGAATGCAACCCTGTGCAATAATAAATGTGTATGTATGACTATTCTTATCCAAAAACCTGTAAATGTAGCTGGTCTGCTCAAACAGAATGGTATCTTTTTCCACTATCTTTATTGAAACTAGTAGGAGATGAAATTCATTGCTGGAGGAAGGGTGCTCATGCAGGCACGGAAATGTGTGCAAGGATTGACTAAAATAACACCCCAGGGTGCACTGTGGTCAGGTCATGTTTTAGCCATATTTACTGTGTTTACCATCCCATTTTCCCACCTATTTCTTTTTGGATCCTTGGGAAAGGAAGGATCAAAATACTATTGTTTCTCATTTTAGCCATGATGTCTGGGACAGAAGAGAGGAGGTGGCTGCACCTCACCTCTAGGGAAGCTGAGCGCCAGGGGCCACTCGTGGTCAGGACACCCTGGTCCTCTGGGGACCCCTGGGGCGCTGGGACTCCCAAGGTTTGTCAACAGCCACTGCTGCCTGAAGGCCCGTGGTCCCTTCCACGGGCACAGAGGCCATGGCAGACCTGCAAGGAGGAGCTGGGGGATGCTTGTGGGGGGGATTGTGCCTCCCCTCAACGCACAGGCAGGACATGGTGGAGGAAGATGCTCAGCTCAGCCCTGCCGAGCTGGCGGGCAGCCATAGCGACTTTACAGGAAATCACGAAGAGATGGATTTCTAAATGTTCCAGTTTTGAGGGAAAATAAAAGATTTGGAGACTACTAAACACTGTTTCCAAGCAGGAATGAACTTTTGAACCTTTCACTAATTGTCTTAACTAATGTATTTCTCTTGATACTTATCTGCCAGATAGTCTAGAGGGACTTTTTTTTTTTGAAGTCAATTAGTTAAACCATTATTTATATGGTTAATTTTCTCTTTTTGTACAGTATTTTGGAGGAGAAATGCCTAACTATAAGTGAAGAATTGATTTAAAGACTTAAACTACCAAGAATAACAGAAAATATATTGCTGCCTTCTTTATGTTGGTTTCTTGATATATTCTGGGAAGGTCATTAACTTTAGCTCTAAATTTATGTTCTCCAGAATTGTGTTTCTGCTGATACAGTTTCTGTGGGCTGAATTGTAGTGCTCCATCTAGGTTTTCCTTTTAACAGCAGCACATGTATAAGGTTATGTGGAGGTGATTAGATCAAAATTTGCATTTCACCTGAAGCGTTTTATTTCATTCACCAGAGTACTTTCATATGGACTTTTTGTTCTGAAAAGGTAATTTTAATTTGTATTTGTATATAGAACAAAAGGACTTAACTCCAGAGGCTGCAGAAAGCCCCGATAACACCCCCTGCCAGCATCTCAGATTAAAAAATAAAAATAAAAAAAATTCCAATAAAATACTTTTTGTAAAATCCCATTTTATTCATGACTTGATACTCAGTAGTATTCTTTAATCCTTTAGTTGGTGAATTGTAGGATAAAATTGGACAAAAAAATGTCCTGAGTTAATGGCAACCATGTGTTACATATTTTATAGGTAAATATGCAATTAATTTGTTGTAACACAAAAGAAATACTAAAAATATCTATCTTAATATTCACGTTATGTCACCACTTTACCTGTTGATGCCATGAAAAACATGTAACAGCTTTTGAATCATCTTTCGTCACACTCCTTAACAGGTGAAAGTACTGAAAGGGAGCAGGGCCATGTGAGGTCCCTGTGAAAGTTTTAGAGAGTGTGCCCCAAATCATTGATCAAAATCGAAAGCAGCAAGTGTTTCTGTTGTATCTTCTGGTAGCCTAACTCCATGACTCAAGTCTTCTGTATCTTCACCTTTCATCCCTCGGTACCAAGTCATGCCCTTCAGCTTTCTCCATCCATCTTGCCGCTGGCTCTTGTCCTGGTGCTCCCTTCTCTGTGCCCTCCCCAGGGGAGTGCAGAGAGGACATCTGGTACCACCAGCAAGTGCCTCTGAAGCAAGGGATACACAGTAACTGCCATCTGCAGGCTCCTATAGGAAAGGAAACCTACTCAAGAAGAACGATGGATCTTGCAGGTAGTGAACCCTTCTCTGGTGTCTCTTATGGCACACTCTGCAACGTCTAATATGCAGGGACGTGGAGAAGTGGCTTGAATTGGTTGGGCCCCAAAACCTTTTGAAATGTGAAGAATCTAAACAGTTTCTTGGCATGGCAGAGCATAAGACTATTTGGGTATGGAAACACAGTGAAAATGCAAATTTTGTTTATTAACTTTAATGGTAAGAACAGACAACCTTTTTTTTAATGTAGCATTATTTTTCAGAAATAGGTATGATTGATGTAAATTATAGTTCTTGGAAAAGAGCTTGGAAACATTCATAATCATAGGGTATCGGAAAGGGTTATCTAAGAATATAGTTATGTTCTCTCAGATGGTGAAGTGATACGGCAACTTTAACTGTAAATTCACTTGGAGGGGGGAAAAAATGCATTGGATAATAAGAAAGAATAATTGAATATATTGTAGGAAAATACATTGGTGCTACTAATATCTATGTATTGATTTGCATTTTGGTGAACCTTGACATTCTCTTTTCATGGAAAAAGAGGCTTCGTGGTTGTTGTGGTTTAACCCCAGCCAGCAACTAGGACCACACTGCTGCTTGCTCACTCCCCCCCACCCCTCCAGTTGGGAAGGGAGAAGATGGAGGAGTGGAAAGGGAAAAAAATTGGTGGGTTGAGGAAAAGATAGTTTAATAGAACAGTAACAGAAGAGGAAAATAACGGTAACAACAATGGTAAAGAACAGGCAAAATACAACACAAGTCACTCTCGCTACCTGATGATCGATTGCCCCTCCCATCCCAAGTAGTGACCTCGGATTCCTGCCCCACCCCCGGCCAACCCTCATTTATATACTGAGCATTATGTCTATTGTATGGAATATTCCTTTGGCCAGCTTGTCCTGTCTATGCTCCCTATCAGCTTCTTTGGGAAGCTGGAAAAGTCCTTGACACTAATGTAAACATTACTTAGCAACAACTAAAACAATCTGTGTTATTGACATTCTTCGCATACTAAATCCAAAGCACAGTAGCTAGAAAGCAAATTAACACTATCCCAGCTGAAACCAGGACAGTGGTTTTTGGAGAAGAGTTCCCTCATATGAGGGTCCTGTGTTCATGAATCAGCAAAGTATTTAAAGAATCTAATCACAGAATCACTTAGGTTGGAAAAGACTTTTTTTTTTTTAAGTAGAGATATGGAAAGAGAAGAATTGGGAAGGAAGACGAAGCTAAAAAAAAAAACAAACCCAAAATGAAAAACATGTTCTGGTTTCTGTTTTGATGAGAAGGGAAATCAGCAAACTTAGAGAACCTATGTTGCTGCACTGATCAGAGGCTCTGAAGGGGCAAAAAGTTTTGGAGGTTTGAATCCCAAAAGCACTTTGTATATTTTTTTTTTAAAAAAAGGTACTGGACTTAATAGAAATTAATTTAATTTAACTTTTAATAATTAATTTCATTCTTTGTGTGTATGTAGTTGTCTAGCTGTTCTCATTTAAGAGGCTAGTCATAAATTGTATTGTATTTTTTTTTTTAACATCTGAGTTATTGCTTCTAAATCAATCCAGGTTGGTGGTAGCCTGAAATAACTGCATTCTCATATCTACTCACACTCCTGCCTTATGCAGCAGCATGTGATGTATTTTGTGTGCCCTGTATAAGTGACTCATCCCTTTTGCAGCTCCTGCCCTCATAGGAGAAGCAGCGGTGCAGGGCTCGGGGAGGGTTCCCCTTGCCATTGCCAAAGGCAGCGTGTGGATTTCTGGCATGGCCAAACCACGCTGTGCTGAAGTAACCCCCCTGCAGCCAGTGGGGCCGGTCCCACGGGGCATGGGCTGCCTTGTCCACAGCTCCCCAAAATGAACCCCTGCCCATACAGGTTTCCATTAGCAGGAGAAAGCTTCCCAGCCCTTTCCTTCTGCTTATTTCTGGTCCATTTGAAATTTATTGCCTCACCTGGGTTTAATGTTTCTAAATTCCACGTTTATCTATAGAAGTAAATAATCTGTCCTGACTGCCCCATCATTCTCCTTCCTCCTTCTTTCTTCCTTGCTTTGATAATAATAAGGCAAAAGAACTTTGATTAGGCACTGTTAGAGCTTTGAACAGATTATATTTAACTAAAGAGGTAGTTAAGATGAATGGATGAATCACTGAAGACGAAAATGTAAAGCTGACATTTAGGTCATCTATTTCTTTCCCTTTGCTGTTCCCTATTACTTATTTTATTATACATTTTTATTATACATTGTCCAATCTGAAATCTTGTGACTAGCCGTGCTTCTAACTATACCATATGCAAGAGAGATTTATTTTACTTTCATCAAAGTGTCCTAATATTTATTTAGAACATGTTATACCCTGTGCAGCAAGCCTTAAAACTGATGGAAACCCCAAAGGCAGGGAGATGATGTTTAAGTGGATGATGCTGCATGTCATTTTGTTCCCCAGGCATTTCACATAATTTAGGGAATGCAATAACCTGCAATTTAATCCACGTAACATGGCTGTGCTGGTGTCCCCATAACCTGTTCCCCCTTGCCTCCTCCCCTCCGATAGTTTGAGATTGTCTGTCTCTAGAGAGATTTTGAAAAATACATATTTTAAGGCACATCAATCACATAAGCTGGGCATAAACTGAAGATCTGTGGGTTTGATCTGCAATAAAACCTCCTCAAGCTTGTGGTGTCACATCAACAGATGGGGCAGGGGGGGTTATTTGTCATCTTTTCTGTCTCAGTACTTGAGGCTTAAGATGCAGCTGCAGACTAAGTCTAGATTTAGTCCTTTTTGAAAGTTCACTCAAGTCAGTAGAAATGAGATACGGCAGGAGTTGCTCCTCTGGTCGCCCATTAAACACAGGTGGCACGCACAGAACAGGAGTCTACTGACCAGGTACTCGCTCCTCTGGTGCTCCCACTTCATCCAGGGCTGGAGCTCGCTGTCGGGGACAGGCTGCAGCAAGGCTAGTCCCCTTGGGCGGGAGACTCGCAAGCAAAAATAAAAGTGTTCCCAGCCGGCGTTCTAGGACCTGTTTTATGGAGTCGTTAATGTAAGGATGGGCAGAACAATATAAATAAATAAATCCTCATAAACATCATCATAAATCGTCATAAATCTCAAAGTTATTAATTGCAGAGCAAAGGGACGGCTGTCTCGGAATGCAGTAAGTGCTTGTGTCACTTAACCTGTTCTACCTCTCTGGTGGATAATAACTGGGTATAATATATGGCTGCATTTGAATGCTTGTGCTGCTGGGTTTTTTAATTTTATTTTTATTATTTTTTTATTAGACTTCCCTTCCCACCTGTGTGGCACATCATCGCTTTGCCAGTTTGGCAAGAATCAATTATTTCACTGTAGTTAAAGCATTTAAGATATAACAACCTGCCTGCAGCACTTCTCAGAATATGGCTAGTGAACATAAGTAATGGGGATGGTGAAATTCAGGGGGTTTTGGATTCCTTGGTTTTGTTTGTTTTTAATATTGAATCTGCTACTGGCTGTAATGTAAATGGAAACTACTGTCCAATTCTTTGCATACCTAAATGTGGGTGAGTGATCTCAAAATAACGATAACTTCTTGAGCAGTTTCAGTTCACAATGGCAGAAATTTCACAGTGCCTACTCCTTGCTAGTTTTTGGAAAGTATATCTTTACGCACAGCCTTGCAGACTATATTAATACTAGGTGGAATAGGTTTGTACCTTTTTTTCCCTTAGCAGATTTTCTGAAGTCATTTGGAACGATTGTTAATGTTTTGATCTTCTGTGATATTTATCTCAAATCCCCCCCACCCCCAAATACTAATAAATATTTGTTTGACCACAATCTCCTTGAGAGGTAGGCAGCTGTTCGTACAGTCTCTGTTACCGGCCGGCAGTCTAGCTGAAGCACAGAGAGAGAGAGAAGGTCATTTGTATGCTATTAAAATCAGAATTAATTGTGGACAGAATCTGGGTGTCATATCTGTGAGTACAGTTCAGACTAATCTCTTCTTTTTCTGCAGGTGGTCCTTCGTGGACCGAAGTACTTAGAACTGTGTGTATACGTGCTCATGTTCCATCACTTATTTATTTCTCCATATTGCTGAAACTGCGTTTATGCTGCATCTCAGAATTTATCAGGGGTATCCTTTGGGTGATGCGCTTTTTTCTCGTCTTGCCCATAACTAATCTTTTTACTCTTCGATGTGCTTTTTGCATACTAACCAAATCTATCAAACCTTTTTTTCTAAGAGTTTTGCTGACTAAAATCTCAAAAGAATGAAAAACTGACTTCTGTGTTACAACTGCATACAGTCAGTGGCCTGTTTTTCTTACAGTCAAAGGGTTGACTCCTCAACATTAATTCATCTGAGTTTTCCAGACTGATGTTTTCAACAAAAGATATTTCGTGATTGCATTAAGCTTTCCAGACTTAGTGTTACCCTGCAGTTGCACATAATGTTGTGATAGATCCTGGTCACTGAAGATACTGCTTTAAAAATAAATAAATAAGTAAATCAATCTCTATGGAAATGTCTTCCTGTGAAATCTGGCGAATATGTGGAGGGAGCTTCTGGACAGAAACTGTTGCTGACAGGAGAGCATTGCTCTATCAGCCAGAGAGATGTGAGGAGTATGGGACTTGCTTACAAGCCAATTATTGTTCGTTATCATGTTGAATTACCAAAATGTCAGATGTATTAAAAAGGCGCTGTGACATTGCCTTGGGCATTTTTCCTTGGTAGTTCCTCAGTAACAGCGGAGGAAATGTTCATTTGGGTTATATTGGGATGGACAAGACTTTCACAGGTTTTGCACTTGCAGTTGGAAGTGCAGTGTAAATGAATTTTGTGTAACAAGATGATGAAGTCTATTAGAATAAGATTTACTGCAGCTAATATGGATCCCAAGTTGGGGTTTTCCTTTCCCAACTTTGTCAGACCTCTGCTGTTTTTCCTTACTTTGTGATCTCTAAGTCTTGTGTAGAATTTATAACCTTGATTAGATTTGTCTTGAGCTAAAGTTTGTACTTTTAATTTAGCCCTCTGCGCCTTTTGAGTAGCGCGCTGTATTTATTACACGCACTGTGTGTTTCTAACAGAAGAACATATTAACACTGATTGAAACCTCCAGCAGCTTGTTTTATGTGCTTCACAGGCATTTAGTTCCATATTCACTTTCTACATGACAATTAAAATCACTTTAGTTCATGTCACTGGAATTAATCACATGCATTGCAGGTGGCTGGGAATTCACCTGGCTCAGGATGGCAGTGCTTGGCAGCTTTCAGGTCATCATACCTGTGGCCTAAAAACTGGGTAAAGGGGAGCCAAAAATCTCCATGCAGCTAGTTGAAACACATACAAAGTTTCAGAATTTGAAAAACTTTAAGGAGATTATATATTCCTTATAATGTGAAATGTACTTTGAAGTATAAATTGTCCAGGGAAATATTTAGCAGTAACACGTTTTTGGCTCAAGTCTTAACTATTCAAAATACACGTGTGAAGTAATAGGGTTTAATAGTTGATTGATAAATTGATTTTCCAACTGCTGAATTCATAAGGAATAATGTTCACTCTGAGATTACAGTGTATAACTCAGGATCCACAGAAGCATAGATTTAGCTTAGCCACAGCTGTCAAACAGGGAAAGGGAACTTCTTTTGATGCCATAAGGAGGTAGTAAGCTTCAGCATAGACTGTATTGTATAGCAGTTACTTTTTTAGTAATTGTCTGTGGCAAAAGAACAGACAGATCTGTTAACTGTAATAATTTGAATACTTATGATGATTTAATGCATATCTTTTTTACTAAAANGATGATGTTTATTTTTAGTAAAAAAGATATGCATTAAATCATTTTTGAAAGGGACATATGAAATAAGATGAGCCTTTATGCTCCTTTTATTTTCACGTCTATCCTAAAGTTTTAGGGACTTCTGTCTTAACTCTTTCAGTTGGCTGTAATGGTCTGCGACTTTGTTGCTTTTCTTAAAACTGGACACCTCATGCTTTGTCCATTCTAGGAAGCATTTTGAATTGCTGTTCCCAAGTGTCAGTAAGAGTAAGGTGACATACAGAAAGATTAGCATCGCTTTTAAAACTCATTGGTTATAAGTTTAGGAAAAAGCATGTACCAGTGCAGAAAGCTCTGGATATTTGCAAGCATGTACTCCTGAGAAGACATTTTTAGGATCAGGGCTTTTGCAAAGCTGAAACCCACTGTTCTATTATAAAATGTTTTTCACTGCCCCCTGTATTATACAGTCTTTTTGAGGAAAATTTAAACGCTATTTACTAATTATCTATCTTCCTGTGATTGCGTTCTTGGATTCTTATGGATATTGATCTTTACATCAAAGGACCTCTCAAAGTAAATATTTAGCAATGTGTTAATGAAAAACAAAACAACCCAAAACCAACCAACCAAGACAAAACCCAGTTCTATAACTTATTATATTTTATTGAATAGTTTTAAAATTCATCACTGATAACATCTGTGTTTCTGATAACTGGATTACTTTCCTTTTTTATCTAAGGTGTATAATATGTTCCGATATTTCCTGGAAGATCTCTTCTTTGGATCTATCTCACACCTTACATCACCCCATTCGTAGCTGTCGGCATCTCTCCAGGCGCAGCCAAATGGCAGAACCCTCCACTTACCCCCCTCCTGTAGAGAAGGGCCCTTAAATATTGCTGTAACTGCTGACTTCATCATTCCCTTTGTGTCCACCCCTCACGCAGACTTTATCATGATACCTACAGAAAATATGTTGGAGGTGTGCAGACTGATGGTCATCATTAGTACTAATACTTAGTACGCTTCCACCTTACCCTAGTTGTTGCTTGCATGTCTCCTATATGTGGTATATGTGTAGTCATAAAAATTCTTTAGGACTTGTGTTTTCCAAGCGTGAGGGAATAGTATTTCAGGATTTCAGGAACAGAAGATCCCTCCTTGATTTCTCTTGTCCGGCCTCTCTATATCTTCCCACAAGGCAGTGTAAGTGCAGGCTTACGTGGCGCCCAGTTAGTACTGCTGAGCCAGTGCCCTGTGTGAAATCCAGCCTTGAAGCTGGGAAGTGCCGTAACAGCTGATCAGGGGGCTGGTGTCGGGACCAGTCCGTTATCAGAAACAACAAACGGTTTTGTTACCCAGTATCTGTGAATACTTCAGTCTTCACATCAAATTTCATCTCATTAAATTGCTCTTTCTGTCTTCCTTAACTTATTTTCAGATGACTGCAGGAATAATATTTCTCATACTATGGCGGAGTTATCACATTGGGGTTGTTTTTAATGCCAGGCCTTAACTGTTGCCAATTTTAATTCTTGTTTAGCTTCTTTGTCTTTCTCATTTAGTATTCCTTGATGGAAAATAAGTATACTCCAGTGTCTGTCTTTATACTTGTTGCCATTTTTGACATAAGTCAATTAATTTGGCTAGCTCAAGATGAGTTTTTGTTTCTAAGATTCTGAACAAGGGATTTTAGTGATACTATTGAAATTTAAGACAGTAAAAAGTTTTGGCATAAAATTCTGGGAGTAAATTTGATAGATGAAGGGAAACAATGAAGAATAAGAGGAGATGCATTTTTTTGTTTACAGTTTTTTAGACTTCTAGAATATTTTGACCTTTCTACTTTCTAAATTCAGATGTCATGTTCAAGATTATTACTCAGTAAGGTATAAAGGAATCCTCCAAGTAAACTTAAAATAAGATAATTGTTACAAATTCTCAATCTTCCTGAGAACTATTTCTAATGCTTTATAGAAATAGAAGAAAATCTGACAAGATGGGGCAGGGGGAGAAGAAATATAGTTCTATCTCAAACTGTAGCCTTTCTTCTCCAAAATTCCTTTTTCCATAAAAAGTATGTTTTGAGAACTTGATTTTGATATATCTGTTGACTTCTTGACTTAGAGTTTGATTTTCTAGCTAGTTTTGGCCCAAAGGATCTGCATATTTGTTAGGGAAAAATAGGGTTTTAATAATGTTTCTTTCTTCTAACCAGATATGAAGATATTGGTTTCTTTTCATGCAAGTACTCTGTTGTAGCAAAAAGAATCCTGGATGTGTGATGTTACAGGCTTTGCTGGGATAAACACTTCTTTCTTCTTCTCATTTTCCTGTCAATTTTCCAAAATTTAGAGGGATACCAAAAATAAGTTTCCGTTGAAGTTTTTCCAGCATCAGCAGCTTTAGATTACAATTTTTTTGGTTGATTTTTGCAGGATTTCCTTTTCTTTGCATAAAGACAACATGCTCCTTAATACAGAAAAGAGTGAAAAGAGAGACTCCCATTGTTTGGACGAACATATTGAATATTCCACCTTTTTTAATCCAAGGTACGAACAATTACACTTATTGTGGGCCTGTTACTTAACTTCAGTGGCTCTAACCACCTGAAATGAGACTGCTGGAGGTGTTTCAAAAATACATTCTGAGGATATTCCATTTACAGTATTTAGGCTGTTTTTTATTTCCTTCCCCAAAAAACCCTGAACTTCATTTACCTAATGATTTAGAGTGGAAGATTAGAGCCACTTTTCTCCCTTCTGCGAACTCAGTGGCCAGGAATATTTAGTTTGAGAATCCTTCCAAAAAGATTAGGAAGTAGTTTTCTGGCAGGTCCCCTACTCTGTGAGCTGGCACACTTGCAGTAATGTTTATTTTATAGCATTTGACAACCTCATGTCCAATTCTGTGCCTTCAGAGCCAAAAAGCCTTGCTATGCAAAGGACATATTTTCAAAGTACTCTGTCTAAAAAACACCTACGACTCCCCACTGCGGAAGACCTTTATCAGCAGTTGAAAATGAGAAACAAGAGGATGACTGCCTATTCCTAAGCTATTAAAGCAAATGTGTACACAGTTTTAGAAACAGCAAGAGACTAGGGAAAAAGACCAAACAACAGAAGGACACAAATCTTCTGCTGGTTTTCAAGAAATGTTCAGCAGATAAAATCAAGAGGTATCCCCTTTTCATTCCTTTTTGTGTGTGTGTGTGTGAAATGATCTTGATGGCAGAGAACGTATTTAGATTCTCCTGCTGCTCGTCCATACCGTGTGACAAAAACACTCCAGCAAAAACATGTTGAAGTGCTCTTGAAAGTGGGCAGTGAGGCTCTTACAAGGTGTGAAGCACGCGGTGCCGGAGGAGTTTGTATCGCTGCGTAGCATGCTGGGGACTGTTGTGCAAGGATGTGTAACTGAATTCCTATGCGACATGTGCTTCATCTTTGCATTTGTGAGGAAACCCTTAACTCCTGATGAACTCAATTAAAATGAAGGGTTTATTCTACACTGTAAAATAAAGGCCTGTACCTTAAAATAAACATCACTTGACAATAATAGAAAGTTGGATATTGGGTGGTTAGAATTGCATATACAAATTTTGAGCACGTATCTGAGTTAACACTTAAGGACAGTTTATGATGCCCATCTTAGTTTTGAGAGGCACTTATGATAAATACCTACAGGAATAACATTTAGAGACATCTATCTGTTGCCAAAATCAGATTGTTTAATACAAAGTAGGAAACAAATTCATGATCAGAACAGCAAAAAGCAGACAGAGGAAATCTTTCATTGCTATCATTAGTCATACTTAATTTTCAACAGTATGAAGGCTGTTTTATGCTTTATATAGGCCTCCTGCTGAAGATGACTTTATTTCATCAGCCAACTTCTGCTTTTTGCCATTCCCTAGAGATCTTCCATTAAAGGAAATCTGTTGATCATGACCAGATACCTCCATGTGCTTTCCATCTTCAGGATAGCTGCGCTGTTCTTCTGTGTGTTGGTGCATAAAAAGTATTCCCCTCTTTTTTTCCTGATTTTTGGTTTTGTTGGTTTTTGTTGTGTGTGGTTTGGTTTGTTTTTTTTTTCTCAGAAGCTAATTTTTGCTTTATTACAACATCTGAACGTTTTGGAGAATATTTGGTTCCTGGTGTTTTGCTGCATGTTCGACCAAAAGATAATTTCTTTACCTCTTCCAGTAAATACAAATGTGTTTTTCTGTTGTCAGAGAAACAAAGGCTTTTTTTTTATATTGTCAGAGAAATAAACTGAACTACTGAACTTTAACTGAAAACATGTCGTCTTATTAATCCTCATCCATTGCATTGAATCATCAATCAACTCAATATTTCATGATCTTTTCTAGATAAATATTTGGTTGAAGTTACTTCATAACTCCTCTATTGTTCTTTCTGGAGATTTTGAGAACAATTTCAACCTTATTTTGTATTTTTAGTTATTGCTGTTTAGCTTATCTAGTACAATGTGTATTTCTGTGGTTAAATATAGAACACATTTGAGAAACACAATCATTGAAAACAACCTCACTTTAACTTGTATTGTTTGATGCTTCCTGAGCAAGTAGGTGTATTGCACTGTTATTGTTCCTTCGTAGGAGTAATTCACTTTATTGCTGTTGCATTCTTCCCTGTTTCTCAAAGGATTCCACACTGCAGCAAGATGATGATCATATAGGAGCATGCATTTAACAGAGTTTTATTCTAGTTTGAAGTTAAGATGCAAAGAATTGGGTAGTCATAATGGTTTTTGCAATATATTGATATCAGTCTATATGTATCAATAACTCAGTCTAAGATTTTTAAAAGCAGTTGCACGCACAGGCAGAAAACTGCAAATTGAGTGGTCTTGTGTGTCTACAACCAATGATTTTTGTTTCAGTGCTGTGAAGTCATGCTTTTCCCAGTGGGAAGAGCAGTGCTATGAGTCTACAAATCAGATGATCACAGTTTGAGGACACACCCAATATTTTTATGACTTCAGATTATTTCCCAAATAACCTGTAGATGTCAACTGGAAGAGGTGGTCTGGTTCCCTTTTCATCTTTCACATGGTGGTGATTAAGAATCAAGTCTTCCACACAGTCTGTGGATTTGACTAGTTTTCTGTCTTTCAGAAAACCTCGTTAGTCATAAATGGAAACAAACAGTTTACCTGCCTGTTATATAAGAAGAAAGCTTGCAGGTTTTTAAGCAATTTTAATCTGCTTTTATGGAAGGGTAATAGATGCATTATGCATGATGTTCCTCTTCATTTGGATGCAGCATATGACTCAGTCTTTCACTCATACGTTGATCTCCCAAGTGCCTACCCTCTCAGGCCTTGTTTTCTTTGCATTTAACATATCTTCATTTGGTGTCAAAATTCTGTTTTAATGAAAGTGACAAAGTAGATTTTTTTTCTCTGTGAATATTCTTTTTTTTTTTTTTTGTGCACCTGAACTGATTGAGTGTGGTGGGCTTTGATTTGGTTTTGTCTTGCGGATGCTTGTTGTGGATGCCCCATCCCTGGAAGCATTCAAGGCCAGGCTGGACGTGGCCTTGGGCAGCCTGGTCTAGTGGGAGGTGTCCCTGCCCATGGCAGCGTGGTTGGAATTAGATGATCTTCAAGGTCCCTTCCAACCCAAACCATTCTATGAATGCTTTCAGTGGCAAGCTGCAGTATTATTAATGCAAGAACTGAAGGGTAGAACAGGCTGTTTTCAGCCTAAAATAACATTGGTCAGACCTCGACTCCTGTTTCCCACCTCTCTAACTTTTCTTTCAGTGAAATCTGGGCAGGTGAAGCAACAGTAGAAGTTAACAGCTCCAGCTGAGCAACTAAAACACGTCCTTATATTTATTTTTTACTCTGTGTTCGCTGAAAATGTGTGAGGTTATTTTTATCTTAAGATCATCTCCTGGATGAAAATTTTGAGGTAGGGACTATAAGGACTTATATGCATTTGTTGTGACTAGGACAGTGGGGTCCCAGCCTGAGAGCTGTTATTAAATGCTGCTAGTAGCTACTTGAATTATAATTCTATTGCATTCTATGTATTTCACATAAATTATAAAAAGTGGTAGCATTTTAGGTTGTTTTTTCTGTTTTATGGGTTTGTTTTTTAACAAAGTCTATGTTTTTGTTTAAAGAATTTCCTTTAATCTGAATTTTTTCCACTTGTACTTAAAAATGGGAAATTGTAATAAGGCACTGCAGGATCTGAGTTAGGGTGTCATAATTTACACGTATGTTAAGAACAGTCATTAGTATAGTGCCTAGCAACACAGCGAGCATGACTTATTACACAATATTGTGTTTGCTTATTGCCAAAGTGGAAGGCAAAGCAGTTCTAACTGATTGCATGTTGCAGGGCTCAGTTGTAATAGTCGATTTCCCCGACGTTCCTCTCGCATTTTGTAGGAAAATACCGTGATAGTGTTATGAATCAATTACTAAGTAGTCATTAGGAGGAAATGCATATTGAATATATTAATCACTTCTACAATAAATTATATGAACACACAATAAAAGCATGCGTATGCTATTTGCAAATAGCTTATCATAAGTCTAATTCTTTTCCTGTATTACTCAAATCCATAAATAGGAGAGCAAGGCATTGAGGAAACACCTTGTAGGAGCTCAGGCATAACAAAACCATGGGGCTGAAAAATCCCAGCAGCCTGGCAACCAGAAGAAGGTGCAGACTGAGGCGCAGAGATGTCCCAGTGCTCAAGATGCTCAGATCCGTGCATGGTCACCTCTACAGGTCACCCGAGGGGATGTCAGGGTAACTGGAGTGTGCTGGGCCTCGGGGGTCCCGTGGCTGTGTAGGGCTGGGTGCCACGGGGACTCACACCCGGGGAGCCCGCAGCCTGGTGGGGCAGCCCCCCGGGCCAAGGGGCTCTTCACCCCAGGGATGGGCATTACCTGATCTTCACTGGGCCGTGGAGCTGTGGTACAGTTAGTATTGGTGCTGTGTCCATTTATATGTCCATTATATTTATATTGACTGTTGGATCAAACTCTTTCCGCCTTACTAAGGGAGATCCTGCAAGTGAAATTAGAACTTTTTGTTCTTTTCTAAACCTGTTCATTCATTTTTACATATTTTGAAACAACATCACTGCGACCAGTGAAAGCATTTTTCCTCAGAAAATATATTTGACTTCAATATGTGTTAGTTTTCCACTTTTCTCTATTGTCCAGTATGTGTTCAAAAAACAGCTTCCACTTATATTTTCTTTTTCATATTAGTAGCTGAAAATGTTGAGAAACATTGGGAAATACATAAAAACTTATCCTCTTTAAGAATGCTATACATTTAAGAAAGCTTACATTTAATCAAGATGTGTAATATATTTGACCACTATGGAGTGGGGGAGATAAAGCTATTAATGGCTTTCTCATTTAAAAATACACAAAAGAAACAAAAAACTGTAAATGATATTTTGCGAAAAGTTATCCAATTGGCATAGAATGTGGGTAAGTAATTGCTTGGGAAATGTCATACAGCACGGCACTAATACACCCTTGTATTTTACTGTATATAGTATCAAAATAATAATTTCACAGCCTGATGTCCGTGACATTTCAAAGTCCTTGAATAAATTCCTTTAATATTTAAAATCAGTAATACATGCTTATCACCTTTTTCATATTCTTCCTGGTATTCCTCCCTCTCAGAATAAAACGAAAATGAATTATTTTCTTAGTTGAACAGTTTTTCTGTTGTCTCTGACAGTAAGGCTGATAATAAGTTGTACAAATTACGTGGTAGCATAAAATATGTCTTACAAAGTGCATGATTGAATGCACATCTCATTTTGGGGTAGGTGGGCATGTATCAGGCTGTGGATACCTCACTGAATCCAGCATGATAACTTGAACCTGCTATTCAGTAATGTAAATGAAGCTTTGAGAAACTAGAGTGTAAGTGCAAAATTTAAAAAAAAAAAAAAGGCTGCCTGGAAAATGTAACATTTACTATGTACCTCTAAATGTCTCCTCGGGAACTACAGAATATTATCTCCTAATGTTTCTCGGTCACACCGGGTTATATGCATTATAGAGCTTCCCAGAGCAGAGACATCCATTTAATCTGAATTAGGCCAGCGAGTGGTCATGCCAGCGGAGCAGCCGTGGTAGCACACAGCTGCTTCTGCTGTGACTTGCTGTCTTTGTGATGGAGCCCGGACCAAAGTCCAGGCTGCCCCCGGTGGTGTTTTCTTTGAGTACTGTGGTGCCAACCTGTACGTGGAGGTAGGGTGGGTGGCCCTTTGTCGCTCCCAGAAAACACGAGTGCGTACAATGTGGTGGGGACTTGTCTGGCGCTTTCCAAATCTATGGAAATAAATGCTTTGGGAGAGCCCAGGATCTTTCAGTGGGCCCTCAGGGGCTTTGCTGGTGGCAGCAGCATCGGCCGCCCTTTGTACCCATGTCAGGAGGAGCATGTGACGAGTGCCTCTGGGGGGGACACCTCTGAAGGGCTCAGCTTGAGTCAGTGGAAGCTGGATGGAACAAAGCACTTGAGCACGAGTAAAAAGCTTATGGTCTGACATAAAGTTGTTTCTGTATATGTAAGAGGGTTTTAGATTTGTAGCAGACATGCCAGAGACTGCTGAAATCAGTGGGACAAAGGATTGAAGCTATGCTCAGTTTAAGTGTAAACCTTCCTAAAAAACCTTAATGTTTGCGTGCTCGTGAACAGAATAGTTCATCATCAGGGCATTTTATTTAAAGTCTGTTTTTAAAATCAAAATGTTAAAATAGGGTAGTGAATGGTTGATGGCTCCTTTTCTCATAGTATTACTTAAGGTAGAGAAGCAAACTTCTGAGTGCCTATGGATGCATGAAAAATATTACTCTCACTCACATATAAGGATTGACATGACATTACTTTAAAACTGCAGGACTTCAGAAGCTCCATTGAAATTCAATGGCTTATGTAGGGTGCCATAACCATGAAACCGCTATACGTGACACCTCAACTTTCAGCAATAAGCAATGAGGACAGAGGAACACAGGAGATCTGCTGGCTCGAGCCTCTTTATGTGCAGAACATTTCATTTAAGAGACTGGCTGTTATGATTGTCCACCATTGTACTGCTTGCAGTATTTTCTCATGTGCATCATTTCTATGTGCTTTTTCACAGCAGTTAATGCTTTTCCAGGAGACCTGTCCTTGAAATAAAGGTGGCTGATGAATCTTTCTAGGCAGTGAGCGTATGAGATGAGAGCGGTTCCTGGGTCTTGCATAGTCTGGTCCCTCCCATGCCCGACAATTGGATGCTGTCATACTGAAAATGTTTAATGCGGGAGGATTCAGAAAACTTGCTTTTGACACTCTGCTTCTCCAATGCGCACACGGACATCAGGGCCACAGACCATGTGCAAATGCCCCAAAATATATTTGTCTCCGAGAATGATAGTTTTCAGTACTTCAGGGAGAGTGAAGAGCTATTCTGAAAGCCAAACTATATATGAAGCAGGGAGAAAAAAGTTTCAGCACTTGGAAATTCAGTTCTTAGAAGTGCGTTTCTTAATATGTGAAATATGGTACAAATCCTATAACGATACAGTAGCACAAATAACCACGATGCTGTCTCCTTTGAAAACTGCGTAAGTGCAGCAACAGTTTGGATATCTGTGGATTTATCATTGATTTCAGTTTTTTGATGGATGAAGCATAATGGGATTTCTTTCTAAAACACCAAATGGACAATAGGACACAAAAAGCATGTCTATACTTTCTTTTGTTTTAATCCAAGCAGTCATACAGAATTGTATGTTGCTTTAAGTAATCGCTTTATATTAGCAAAGAAATTTCGTTAATAAATAGTCCAATATTCCAATATTTTGTCGGACATTTTAATATTCTGTTTTGCTTGCTAATAAGGCCTTTCAAATGTGTTTTTTTTTAATATATTATAGAAATGGCAGTTATTTATATAATTGAGTTGTCGCTTTCCCACGTTTGGGGATATCTTTGAGAAAGGAATGGAATCGATACTTTCAGAGATGTTGCTGCTGGTTTGAATTTCAATTCCATCCCCAAACCATATCTAAGGAAAGCCAGGAAAAGTTAATTTTGTGTGCCCATGAAAATGCTAGATTATGTAAGAGTACAGGAACCATATTTGAAGGATAAACAAATGCCTAGTGTAAAACTGACTGCACACAAGTGGGTTATTAAAGTTGTTGGATGGAAGTAAAAAGAGCTAAGATGTATCATATGGTGGTGGGGGAGCACTGAAAGGATACCCTGCTGTGAAAGGTATACTGCAGACAAATATACTGATATTTGCTATATATACCACATATGCTGCTATCAAATACATTCAGTACTTTTGGCCAACCATCAAAGAGACGTTTGGAGTAGATATGGGACAAGCCAAGATGCAGAATGTTCAAAGTGGTAATATTAAAGTCTGAGACGTGGAGGCAGGTGGATGCCCTAATTAACAACAGTTGCATGCTCACAAGCTGCTGTTTTACAAACACTAGGAAGTGAACTGTGTATCTTATTATCTAATAATGTCCCATTTTTGATTGAATGGTAAACTTATTAAGATAACTGGAGGAGGCTGTTGGATAGCTAAGACTTCCTGAGAAAGGTACAACTGCATTGGTTGGTTTGAGACAGAGGCTGGGCTGGAAAAATAACTCTACATGGGATTGTGCAGGCTACAATCACAGCCAGCAGTGATTCCTTTTCAGCAAAAAACACAGATAATACAAAATTCCTCCAATGCATTTATTAAAATTTTGGTGCATAAAATTATGGAATCCTTCTCTTGGAACATTGCACTCTCCAGGGTATTCTGACACTTTCTTACTTTGCCACATATTTTTCCTCCTAGTGCTCGCAGGTGGCAGAGGGTTCGTGAGCCCCGTGGTGCTCCCTGGTACACGCCACACTCAGAAGCTGGTGGAAGCAGCACCTCTGCTCCAGCTCCTGGGGAGACGTTGTTCTTCTGCCTTTGAACAGGAGTGGGGTGCACCTCATCCATTATTTAGAGAATAAGTTCCTTAAGTTTGCTTCAGAAGGTTGCCATGTGCTTTTTGGAGAGAGAAGGGATGAAAAGGATGTATTCTTTTTTTAAGTAACAGCAAGACTGAAACTCCCATGGAAATGGGATCTTGATGGATTTAAAAAAGAGGAAAGGAAAAAGAACTATTTTAAAGTAGCAAAATAATATAAATGGTTTTATGTATGCATGCTTACACATTTTGGAGGGCTAGTTCACCAAAAATGGTGATAGCTCTCAGCTCTGGGAACTCGAGTGAAAAATAAAACCACTTGAGCTCAACTATCTTACAGGATAAAAATCTGAATTTGACTCTTTTTATAAGCTAAGAGAATAGAACAACACATTGGTATACAGCTGTAGAAATAACTGAAAGTAAATATTTTTTCTTTATTTGAATGGCTTGATCAGTATTCACCTCCCCAAGAAGCAAAGTTGAAGGGTCTCTGAGTTGCTTGAATTTGCTTAGGGGAAATTATGAAGCCACATTGAGACGGTAAGGGTGGGACCTTGACTCTGTTGGAATTGATGGCAAAAGTTTGAGCAAATGGGATTCAACCTGATGATTCTGCATGGCTTCCTGTGCAATACCTCCTCCACTGAATTAAGTACAGACCAGAAGAGAACAGAAACCGTGTAAAAAAGGCAGCTAGGCAGTAATGGGAAATTAGTAAAGAATTCTTAAGGACATTTATGATAACAAATGTCTAAACCTAGTTTTCAGGATTGGTTCAAGTTTTATTGTATTGCTGCAGCCTTAAAAGAGGTGGAGAATATTTGTCTAGATCAAGGAGATCACAGAAAACTGTTTCGTGTTAATTCTGCAAACAAAATGTAACATCTAATTAATTCTTTCTGTGCCTGATGTTTTTGATTCTGGCTGGTTTAGATACAGATCAAATTGTTATTTCGATTATATCTGTTCTCTTTTTTCCTTCAGATGCACAGGAAATAAGATTAATTAAGAAAAACAACAGGAGAGCAAGGGAAACACCCAGAGCATGGAATTTTGATGTTTTTCGCTCTTATTTTTCAAGGAATTTTTGGTGTTTGTTGACTGCAATGGACTGTTTAACTATGCAGCAAATAATAACTGATGTTTTGAGCATGATAGTTATGAATACGCAAGATCAGCTATGAAAAATATCTGCTGAAGTATCTCTTCTGTGGATACAGTATAGGAGGCTTGCAACTGATCTGAGTGTGTATGATATGCATTTAAAATTTGTGCACGTGTGTGTATATGTACTTAAAAGTACTATGGAAGCCAATTATTTTTAACATCTTGATTTCAAGGTCAATATAATTTGTTTCTTCTCGGAATAATACAGGAAAAGAAAGATGAAAAAAGAAAATGAAAGATTTCATAAGCTTTTATCTTGGCTGTTATTTCAGGAAGTCCTTATGTAGCGTGTACAAAAAAAAAGGCAAAAAGCAAAATACAGTGCAAAAATGAGTTGTGACATGAGTGGTAAGTGGAATCAGAGTATACAGTAAGACGAAAAAATCTTTTATATGCTTCGGTTCACATTAATATTGATGAAGACTGCATAAATTGATGTTGTTAACTCTTCTTTTTTGACTTAGTTATATAATTCATGGTTTAAAAAATACAAAATGCCAAAGAAAACTTTTTTTGGAGGATCTTGCAATATTTCTTGAATGGTTTATGTTTGGAGATCAGTTTTATTGTTATGATTAGAGGTATGAACAGCTGCCTAATTTAGAACTCAAGTATAAAAAAAAATGAATGGGATAATCAGAAAATCGGAAGTGTCCTCTTTCCTTTTTACACTCCCCTTTTCAAAACTGGAATCAAAATTACGGAAAACGTCTGTGCTGTAAAATGACCTGTGTACTGCTTTATCATGTGAAATAACTTGATTAATTTGCTTCCATTTAACAGTCAAAATATGAGTCTGTTGTGGATCAGAAAAGCTTGATAGAACCTGGCATGAGACCGTTGTGATTTTGAGAGGTGAATATAATGATGCTTATATACAGCCATTTTTTGTTTTATTTTGCTGTAGATATTAGTTTTTTCTTCTATTTATGATGCACTTGGCTCAGAGAAAAGAAGGTTCTAAATGCTCCAATAAACCTGATTTTTCTTTTCTACAAACTGATAAAATCAGACAGAGTCCCAAATCAGTTGTTGTAATGTTCTGGCTGTCAAGCAACAGACAGAAAAAGTGATCAGGTCACTTTAATGCTTTTTCCAGACGATATACCTTCATTTAGCGTATTTTTCCTGCAATTTAAAAAGATATAAACGAGCGGCTCTGTTAAAGAAAACAATCTAGGAGGGAGGAGAAACAGTAGGCAGCAGATATCTGTGCTACCTCGCTGTAAGCGCTCAGCTGACATTAAGTCATGCACGCAACAGCTCTCTGAGGTGCCTTGCTGGAAGTGTTATCTCCATTTCCAGGATTTCTCATTTGACCATCAGCACTGCTTTTGCTAGGATCTCAGGGGAGGATTAAAAAAAAAAAAAGCTGAAGAAACCATCCAATCTGCTGCATTTGTGTGTATGCTACTAAAACTCATCTCCAATGGGACTTTTGTGAAATTTTACTCATAGAGGCTGACATCTATATTTGACACCTGTGGAAATACTGAACTTCTTGCCATTGTGGCATTTTATTCTCAAGTCAGATACTCATCAGATATATGCACTGTTAATTACTAGTGGAACAACCCAAGACTCCTTTTGGTTTTCTAGTACCAGTAATATCACCAGAGATCATAAAGTAATACTGTGCAATAAGAAAAATGTAAACAAATGTTTATGGTGAGGATGCGTATTATTTAGAATAGGAAGTAAATTTAAGAGGAGCAAACCCACTTCTGCCAGCTAACTCGGCATTTGCTTGCAGCCCTTTCAGCTCGTGGTGTGGCCGCCTGCCTGGGCTGTCCCAGCTGGGGCAGCCCCAGAAGGGCTCCCCCTTGGTACCACTCCAGGGACACCCATGTTTTGGAGAGGAGCTAATGTTGGAGCGCACAGTTGGCACATGAACAGAGCTTTGGGGCCAGGATTTTGGGCTCTGTGGATTACTTGCAGCCTGCGCAAGAGCGCACGAGTAGCTGCTTCTGCCTCATTTTTAATTTCTGTCTCGCAACAGCTTAATGAGGAGGGAAGCATAACCTCCATTTTGAAAGTTACTTTTTTTATTTCACAGGAGTTATGCTGCCATTTAGGGATAGAAATACCCTTTTCTATGCTCCTTCTAGACTTGGGCAACCATCATGTGCCCTATTTAGGCAGGCTTTTATAATGCCTTGAGTGGTACCCAAAAGCAGGCAGAAGGGAAGGGTGGCCCAGTCTCGCTTGATGTGCTTGAGAAGTAACATCTCCTCTATGAACCAGAAAGAAACAAATTCAAACTGCTTTTACTGGCTTTGCTGTAATTAGATACTGATAACAATAGCTGAGAAAATATTGTATGCTTTCCGTGCATATGGTTGCAGGAGACCACCGCTGCACAGAGCAGTCTATAGGATAAGAATGTATTGTAGCCTGAACGGTTGTAGTGTAGCTGGTACAGTTGTAGCAGAGACCTTGAGAGCACAGACATAAGAAACCAAAGTTCCTCGCACCAGAGGACGATGTATTGATCAGTGTGAGTGCAAACTGGAGAGGAACTGGTTTTAGAGAATTGCAAAACCAATACACAAGGTTTAATTGCGCTGATGAAGCCATTAGTGTGCTGTCTTGAAAGCTGTTCATAACTAATAGCACAGATGAAATTGTCTTTAGATTGTATTTGTATGCTTATAACAAAAAGCATCTACTGCTGATGCTGTGCATCAGAATCAGGTCATCCTATATCCTGTGCTGTACAGGTTACATGCATAGGTATTGTCTGCTATCATTAAAAGCAACAGTGCTTTAGTATCTGGTCTAAGATGTTACTGATTGTGTTAAATCGGTCTTGTATCCCACTATTAAATCTGGATGCAACATCTTATTGGAGTAGAGTGTATTTATGTATCATCAGAAAGGTCCTTTGTGTATTAATTATTTCACAGTTTCTTTTGTGAATATTCCTTCTGTCTGAATAGCCTGCCAGGAGTATACTCATGATGAATATCCATTTTCCCAGACTGAGACTACTAGCAAAAATATCAAGGTTTTACTGTAATTAGTTCTTTTTCAGATCTGTGTATAAACTCTTGATTACATTTCTTATTACATTTTGGTACAGATAATTAATACCATATCCTGTAACATGATTTCCTATAAAAACAGAAGGTATGCATTCCTTTTATTTAAGACCGCGGTGTACCACAGTAATTGAATTTTATAGACCGGAGGCTTAAAAATAAGTGCAGTTTCTTGATTATAAGAGAGTGTTGCTTTCCCAGTTTCAAGGTGCGAGTTGCTTGCCAGCATTTGTCAGGCTGTAAGCCTAGAATGGACCCTGGGGAATCTCAGCTCAAGTGTCAGTGGAGGTGACGGAGATTGGTGGGATGTGAACTGGCATCCTTTCCCCCTTCCCTCCTCACGCAATACTGGAAATGAGCTGCCAGCATGGGGGGGGACTTCCAGTCTCTCATGAAGAGGACCCCCGTGCTTGACACTCTTGGGACTTTTTCAGCTGTCAGAGCTCTGTCATGTTTTTCCTCTAGATGCAAACAGCTGCTTGGTCTTTCTGTTGGGCGTGCTTGGCCCACAAGCTACTTAGATGTTGATTTCCTCCAGGTTCTTCGCCTCTGTAATTCCTTAGTCTTTGGGAATGATGTATGGTGGAATCTAGTCTAGGGAGCAGGCGTCTTCATGAGTAGAGTATTCAACTATAACATGATATAAAAAACTTTTGGCTGCAGAATGTCCTAAGGATCGGAGTAAAGGATAGTGTAGCCATTTGTCTTGCAAAACAAACTCTTAAATACGTTAACTC
The DNA here is from genome assembly GCA_008711295.1 of Anarhynchus alexandrinus. Taxonomy (NCBI): domain Eukaryota; kingdom Metazoa; phylum Chordata; class Aves; order Charadriiformes; family Charadriidae; genus Anarhynchus; species Anarhynchus alexandrinus. Next base: position 1,617,933 of record VUYV01000070.1, read on the forward strand.
CACTTGGCTTTTCAGCTAAGTTCAGTTCAGCTTGTGGCTCGACCTACTTTGATTTCTCTTGATTTTTCTCATACTTTTTAACAATTCGTTAAAAAAAAATTCCATTTTCAGTTGATCAATTTTCTTATACTTTTTGTACTTGCTTTTTTCTGTTCCTGTTATTTAGAAGAATCCCAGTTCAGGTTTGATATCTGAAATTCAGACTGATTCTCAACCTGGCATCCACTGATACATTCATGCCCTGGCTTCCAATAAAAAGCAATTAATATACAATACGTATTCTCTCAATTCGTATCTAATTTCCTTTATTTCTCTATTTTTAATGGATTGATGAGAATGCAAAATAACTGTTTTGATATCTAGATGATGATAACAATTTCTACTGTATCAGGCACAATAATGGCAAAAACAGCCTTCAGAAAGCTATTAAACAGAATTCGAGATTTGTCATGCCCTTGGTTCAGCTGTGGAATGGGAGAAAACAGTTATTTGCGCAGAGTGAAAGGAACTGCAGAGTTTTGTCAATTGCAAACAAAATTCACAGTATATTGAAACATTACAAAGCCTTTCCGTTCCCAAAGTGCTCATGGTTATCTGCTATATTACATAACTTTAATCTGAGCCGCTTTAGAAAGCAAAAAGGCTCTTTTTTTGGCATTAAGCTATCTGTAGTACTGAGGCTGACATTTTGAAAAGTAAATGGTAAGCCTGAGTGTCTGAGAAGTCAGTTTAAGATGTCTTAAAAAGGCTTTAAGAAGTTAAGCGCCTGCCATCCAAAAAGTGTAGTCCTTTTTGAGGCCTCTAAACTTGAACATCCAAAATCATCAGCTGTTTCTGAAAATTTTGCTCACACAATACCTGCATTGCTTTTTTGCAAGGCAAAAGCTTTAAAAAAAGCTTTAAGCTGTTCAGCTGCCATGTAGGACAATAGATCTACATGGAAAAGACAAGTGATGGAAGACAAAATGGCACTACAGGGTATGAATGAGTTGAGTGAATTTTCACAACGGTGCTGTGCAGCAAAGAATTTACCTCGCTTCTAGTTTAGTGTTGCCACCAATGGGTGGCAATCCAGCTCACAAAGAATTTGTTTATGGCCAGTCCTTTTTTAGGGATTTTATTCTTGTATGTGATGGTTTTCCATAAGGTTTTGGGTCTATGTATAAGCATGTACTAATCAGGGAGAATTAGGAACTTACTGGGCTAGGAATTGGGTTGTGCTCAAGAAAATACTGGCCTCAGAGAAGAGGGGTAGGAAATCTCAACTGCCTTGGGTTTAATCTTTGTAGAAATGCCAGTGGAGGCAATTAGTGTTAGAGAAGCTCATAAATAAATTGAACCGTAAATTTATTTATATTTGTTACTAACACTCACCCCTATGAAAGTGTTATCAGAGGATCTGATTGAAGGGCCTGACAGAAGAAGATACAGATAAATAGGCAAAGTCAGTGTTAATAAATACCCAAGATCAGATAATAATCACTGAAGAGTTTTTGAGTAACTTGGAGATGAAGCAACTCAGATAAATTAGCAATTGTGATGTGAAGCTTCTCATGTAAAACTCCAGGGTCTCTTGCTGATGCCAGGACTCCAGGGGAGAGCTGGGAACCACCGCCAGTTAAGGCTGAAGACTGTATGGGACAAATGAGGACAAATCACAGCAAACAGTGAAGGGGGGAATGTGGGGCTAAATACAATACATCGGGGAAGAGTCTTTTTAAAGGGAATCCATGCTTGGCAAACCTGATTTGATCTATTTGATGCAGCTTGCTAGGATTTCCAGAAGGCATTAGACAGTTCTTAAAGGCTCTTACGGAAATGAAGCTTCCATGGGAAGGAGGGAAGATCCTTGCAGGTGTGGGCAGCAGCTTGAAGAGCAATGTGCCCCTGCCCTTTGTTTGCTAAAATATTAACTGTAATTAGGGGAAAATAACATGTAAGGTAGATTAAATACATAAAATATATTTGTAAGGTGGTGGTGTATCCTAGTAAGGGATGTCATCTGCTGCTTTTTGCTGAAGTAAGCTTGTGATTTTCTGAAATTATTTCATCGACGGGCCACAGACGAACCTTACAACACTAACAAGCATTTAGCTGGGTCACTCTAATCTACCTCTGATCTGATAGTCAACAGACTTAAATTTCTCACCCAGCTCTGGTCTGTACCACTCGTTCCCTGTTCGCTTATGGTAATCAGGAAACCGGCCTGAGTCAATAGCCCTGACTTGGCAGTGAGGTGCCCAACACAAACCCCTTCCAAAAACCTGAAACTAGCTATCCTAATGCCCTGGAAATGTGAATTCTTTGAGAGTACACTATTCTGGCTTCAGGAAAGTTTGGCTTGTTCACCTTTGCTGCTTTGCTGCTGTGGTAACTACCCAACTGACCAGAAAAATTGGCTCCATCGTTTTATAGCTATAAATTCCTTAAGAGTGTGTGGTTTTGAAAAGCTGAAACATAACCAGAATGAGGGAAGAACTTTGAGACAGCTAATGTATGTCCAAGGGATTAACTGAAAGGGAGATTAAAAAGGGAGACATAAAATAGAGCATTAAACATTCAGATCAGAGCAAGGAGGGAACAGGAGAAAAGCTGCTTCAGATCAGCCCAGTGAGAGGAAGGAAATAAACTTGAATTTTTGTAAACTTCATTTAAATTGAAAATGGTTTGAAATGGATATCTGAGACATACTTTACAATACCCAGTGTGTTCTTAAGTGTTTTCAATTTGCTTATTTTGAAAATTCTTCTGAATATACTTTTGCATCTTAACCTGTGAGGTTGTTTTTGTTTGGTTTTAATGTTTCTCCGACAGATGAAACCTGTGAGCTTTTCAAAGTCAAAAGCCAATTTGAGAAAGCTGTTTTTCTGTATCCCTGAACAACATTTCTGAAAAATACAGCAAATGTATTTACAGTTTCTACAAGCAGAACTAGAAAATTCTGGCTAGATGTTTCAATTATGCTACAGGCATTTGTTCTCTTACTGTATTTACTTTAGAAGTTCAAGCATCAAAACTCAGGTACAGACCTGGGCTTCTGACAACTTTGTGATGGTATATGTAGAAGTAGGGCTATTTTTTAAAATTGTTTCATTACTAGCAGTCATTTTTATTAGAAGAGTGCCCAGAGGTCAATCAAAAATGGAGCCATGCTGTGCTAGGCATGGGAAAAATACAAAATAACAGATGATTTGTGTCTCAAATTTCATTGTGCTTCCAATCAAAGTAGACACAGTGGCCTTGCTATACTGGGGAAATATCTAATCTTTGTGATTTCAGAATATTTTTTAGTAATGGAACTGGCCTCAGTTTTGGCCAGGATTCCTTGTCCGTGTTTAACTGCTGCATCCAAAAATAATACAGTCTATTTTCTCACCATGTTTTATCATTCATTCGTCCATTTACTTCCTAGACAGCATAGCACAAGTGTCCTGTTTGTTTTGGTCAAGACTGTTTTGCTTTGGTTTTTTGTTTGTTTGTTAGCTATGGCTTATTTGCTTTGTTTTGTTTTTCCAAATGCCGGAGTCTCCCTAATCCTTGTGTCACTTCTGAGTAACTTAGAAGTGTTTTGACTAATGGAATAAAAACATTAATATGGTTACTTCTCATAGTGTTTAGCAGAGGCCTTGGTAATGGTTACATCTTTCTTAGTAAATCCATACAGTAGCATATATCTCAAGAATAACATCACATTTGACATTAATTTCAATTACAAGTTAGGCTATTTTATTATTTTTTAAATTTGTCTCTCAATGGCAGAGACTTCTATAAACCTTTTTAAAGTAGTGCAGTTACACTTTGGAATTGCATCATATTAGTGTTTTGACTAGTTATAAACCAAAGTATCAAATTTTTGCATGAAATTTTACAGAGAAAAGGAAACAAGACATAAATTTTTATACGATTTTATATTAGTATTTTGTTCCTAGATAGGACTTTTTCTTCAAAATTAATGAACATGTTATTTGTCTCTCTTGTGAATTTGAAGTTTAAAAAATTCAAGTTAAATATAGTACATAATTATGTGAGGTGAAAAGACAGATACTTTTTGAACGTTGGTGATAGCTCACCTTCAAGATTTTCTCAGATATTAGTACTGAGAACTTGCATTTACTTTGTTAACTTAATATTTTCAGAATTTTGTAGAACTTAGATAAATAGGACCTGCAGAAGGTCCTTCAAATCATGTTCATGTTGAAAATCACTCTGTGGACACGAATCTAGCTTGTTACAAATAGTTGTACAAACTCCAAAGTAAAGCCAATGAAATGAATGCATATTGTTGGTGGTATTCATGTGTAGCTGCGTGTACGTAGAAAACAGGGATTTGTTTTCTCTGAGAATTTTCTCAACTTGTTAAATGACTGTTTAAATACACTCAATGAGATGGAAAATCAAGCTTGGTGTTGGAGACAACCTGCCATGACAGAACAAATTTTCCTAGTAATTTAATTAAAGGACTGTTCTGGGTTTATACAGGTACATCTAAAGGGGAAAAAAATATGATATGAGATTTACTATTAAATAATTCAAGAAACATGAATGTTACCTGGAGAACTGAATTCTAACTCCATGATGTCTGATTTTTCAGGAAGTCCCAAATTCTTAATATTGTGCCAAATGTCATCACTTAATTCTATGAGGGCATTTATATTTTTGGCTCAGATGAGTCCCTAAAGTCTGTAAGTAGCAGAGATGCCGGGCTGGTGGGCACAGTGCAGGGCTTGCGTGACCATGGGGCAGCTTGATGACACCCTTACTCGGGCAGAGCAGGGCCCATGGCCTCCAGCACTGCTAGGAGGGAGAGTTTGTGCTGGTAATGCCCTCCTTGGTGGGACACCAGCTGTGGAGGTTCAGATGGCCGTACTCTCTGCGGGCTCTCCTCCTCCTTTCTGCGCAAGAGGGCAGTGGGAAGGAGTGGATTGAGTGGAGTGGTTGTGACTTTTACCAATACACCTTGATCCATGAGGTGTGTTTATTTTAATGTTATTGTACAAGTCAAAATGATGAAAACATGACATAAGCAGGGCAGGCAATATTAGCTCTAATTTTGTTTGGTTTTGGAGAAGCGCATCGCTACTTCAGTACAGCTGATCTTAAAGGATTAATCCAGTCTCAGATATTACTGCAGGGGAAGCTGTGGGCAGAAAAGTGAAATCCTGGTTTGAAGGGAGAGTTGAGAGGATGCAATCACCATTTGAGTCAATGGAAACTGTAAGGAGCCAGCCAGACTGAGATGAGGCAGAGAGCTACTTTTTCAGAATTAGAGGAATTCGTTGATGGAACAGTGCTTGGCATAAGGAGTTCCCGTGCTGGAGGCTCTGTGTGCCATCCGCTAGATGGGATTTCTTCTCAGGGATGAGGGGAGTGTTTAAAATTATTTTTGGCAAGGCAAATAACTGCAGAATTGGTCATGAAAGGATGGTAATAAAAGAAAAATGCATGAAAAACCCCAAAGGGATAACTGTTGCTGAAACCGTGGGAAGCTCTTCTACCTTTTTGTTTGTTTAAAAAATGCAACAACCTGATTCATATGTACGAAAAAGCTAGGAATGTATAGATTCCCACAAAGGCGCAGGACATATTTCAGTCCTTTGGAATTGCCTTTCTGAGAATGTGTTAATTTATTTTATTTTATCTAGAGGCAAAGAAAGGTACTGCCTATAGCAGGTAATCCTGCAGAAATATGATCATCAAAGTATTGCTTATGTTGATTCCTGCTGAGAAATTACAGGGGAAATAGGCTCAGAACTTGCCTAAGTGAGTTTTGCTACTGAAACACATTGAGATGGAAGTGTGGATCTCATAAGATGTAATCAGTTTGCCTTCTGGTGCCATGGTTATGTTTGCAGCAGGATTATAGCTTTGCGATTGCTGTATCTGTTAGGGAACAGATATAAAAAACGTTTGAATGTAATGTGAAGAAACACTTAAGACTCCTGGGGTAAAATCTGTTTTCCATTGCTAAGTCAAATTTTTAGTAGTAATGTTGAGTAAATTTTATATTTAAATTTTGATTCCTCATTTAAGAGAGATGAAAATAATAAATCTTACCTGCAAAGTATGGTATGAACACTGGAATATGATTCTAAAAATAATAAAGCATTGTATGTTTCCTAGTCTACATTATGTTTGTTAAATTTTGAAAGTGGTCCAAATTTGGGCTTTCTCCAACAGAGTGAGAGGGAGACTGCATAATTTTCAGCTGAGTTTAAGAGTAATGCAGAAAAGAAAGTACTGACATAGATTCTAAATAGCTTAAGATTTCTCTGCTGTAAGCTGGAATCACTGAATTTCACAAATATTGTAGGATATTCAGGAGTAAGGAGAATGAAAAACTCAAGGCAGAAATTATATGAACTTCCATCATAAATATGAAAGCCAGAATAATGATATTATCTGAAAAAAAACCCAATTACTGGTGTAGAGTAAAATATTTCCGGTGTTGTAGAACAAAATGTTCAAAAAACTTCTACCACTTTAATAGTCTATATTTTATTTTGTACACTCAAAAATTGATTTTACAAAGTTTTATTATTTAAACATCTGCATAGAACTCTCTTTTTTAGTTTGTACTTGTTGCATTGTCTTTGAGTAAAAAAAGACGTATTTCTTTACTTTGCATTTTAATGTAATTATTCAGGCTTACGTTAATAAGGAGGCTGGCATTTCATAGAAAGCACGAATCTTGTCAGTGTGTTGTTGTTATAACTGTCATCTGGCTAAAACTATATATCCTACGATTAGTTTAGAAATGGATTTATGGGTGTCAAATTCAGGATTTGTCAATTGCAAACACCTTGAGAGGAGGGGTGAATCTTTGCTTTTCTGACCCCAGACAGCAACTTTACGAGCTCATATTCCCCAGGAGTGACTGGACCAAAACTAAATCCAAAGTTTTGTCAAACCTATTTCTTTTGGTCTTTATTATCAGAGGGCAGGTTTAGATTGAACATTAGGAATAAGTTTTTCACTTTGAGAGTGGTAAGGCACTGGAACAGGTTGCCCAGAGAGGTTGTGGAGGCCCCATCCCTGGAGGTGTTCAAGGCCAGGCTGGACGTGGCCTTGGGCAACCTGGTCTAGGGGGAGGTGTCCCTGCCTATGGCAGGGGGGTTGGAACTCGATGATCTTCAAGGTCCTTTCCAACCTAAACCATTCTATGATTCTAAGATTCTATGATTTGCCCATCTTTTGTAAGATTTTTTTTTCCTGTATATGTGTTGTTAAAAAAAAGGAAGAAAAAAAAGTTAGAGACTGGTAGTTCAAAAAATACTGCTTGTGCTTTATTATTAACACCTGAGTTTTTAAACTACACAGCACCCTTCTGTCATTTTGAAGATCAATAAATTCCCACTGAAACATGAAAAATTACCAAGGTAAAGCATGAGAAAGAGCTCCAGACATGGTTTTAGTTATCAAGATAAATATATGAAGTAGATTAATGCTTCTATGTCATCTGCTTTTTGAGTGTGTGGTTGAGGTGTGGTGGGTTGGTTTTTTTTGTTTGTTTGTTTAAACTTGCTATTATTTAAAAATGTATTCCTTTCAGCAGGAAATATATATTTAAAAAAAAAAGATATTCTGGTTAATTCTGGTAAAATGCAATTTTTTTTTCTTATAAAAGTGTGAGCATGTCTGATCACCAAAGCACCCAGAGATATCAAAATGGAGACTCTATAAATCCTAGGACTAACTTCCCTTAATCAATCTTGATTTGTCTCCTTATTCTTGTTTTTGTTTTTCTCTGAATGCAATACTTCTTGCTAAAATCTTCTTTTCCCTAATCTGAATTGGATTTTCCACATGGCAAATCAGTTGTGTATTTCATGTTTCAGTAGTCTGCACTCTAATGTCAGAGCCCATGAGTTTTTGGTGTATTTATGATGCAGTTTGTGGGAGAGGGGAGTATATTGTTTTAAGTGGGAATAAACTTTTGTCTCTGGAATTAAAAGCTAGTAAACATTCATTATTATGTGATTAATGGTTCAGTGAAATGAAGGCGTCTTTGATGTTTTCTGTTAAAAGTGCATGGTCATTCCTTTTTGTACTCCCAGCGCCACAACTGTGAAATAGAAATTGATCCTGTGGCACTTTCCAGGAATAATTTCTTTATCAAAACAGGTGAATCCTAATTCCTTCGGGATATTCTCTAAAGTAGTTACCTTCTGGCTCATTTCAGAAAATTGGCTCTGATTTCTTCTGTTGAGTAATCTACTAACAACAAAATACTTGATTTTCTTCTCAGCCATGACCTTTTATGTGTTTGGGGCTGTTTGGTTTTTGGTTTTGTTTCTTTTTGTTTGGTTGGTTTGTTGTTTTTTGTTTTTTTTTTTCAGTAGATCTTCAGTGCTTAATCCCAGCCTAATTCTGAGCTTTCACCATAGCAAAGTTTTGGGTATGATTTCATCAATGGTCCCTACCTGTAGTTCTTCACTGCAGGTGAAGGTGACTGTGCATTTATACAAACAGGGCTCCACAGCTGCTGAAGGAGTTCCTATAATGATGTGTTTTCATATGGCAGGGCCATGATATTTGGCCCATGGCTGTGCCAACCCAACCAGGAGAAGGTACCAAAAGGGACTAGCCCAGGCCCATTTCCCTACCCTCTGGGTTTGGTTTTTTTTTTCCTGCCTGCACTCCTGTGACTATTGGAGACATTATTGCTTTTCAGATAGACAGATCAGGAACAGCACAACATGGCATCATCCTCTTCCAAGCCTTTTTCTCCTTCTCCTCTTGTCCAAAATCACCAAGACCTGGGAGATGAGAAGATGCATTCATATGTTGGCCCCTCAGGGTTGTGGAAATGAAAGCGTATCACTCATTCTCTTGTTGTATTATTAATATTAAAATATAATAAAATCGTTACTATTTCATGTTCTTCTCCTGCAGATTTGCAAAAAACCATATTGTGTTCCTGTCCTTAAAATAAGAGTACGAGTTGTGCAGCTCTCTCGAGCATTTTTATTTTCCTGATTTCACTTTCAGACCGAAACTCTTGTTAATATGTGAAGTTATTGTTCAGAAAACCTCTGAAGGAAAATCCACACTTCATTTAAGCCTCCCTTTCACAGGGACTAGTCAGAGCACTGGGAGCATGAAGGTGTCACTGGGAAAAAGAAACATAGCCTTGAGCTGGGTGGCGAGTGATGCGTTAGCATTGCTAAGGAGGTACCTTTGTGTATGGTGCGGTGTTCTCATGAAAATGTGCTCTTCTGGCGTGAGAGCCAGAAGAGCAAAAGCCACAGAATGGCTGTTTTCAAGGTATGAACAACAGTAGCAGTAATAATAACTCACCTATATTTTCAGATCAGAATAGATGGAGGTAGTAATCTCATTAGCAATCACGGAAATAACCTGCTAAACAGCTATTTCAGCACACACTTACTGACATAATACCACTATATGTATTGTATAATGTATAAAAATGTATAAATGTATAAAATAATAAAAATAAAAATAATGTATAAATAAATATATAAAAAATACATTTAATAACACCTTGCTGGGCTACTGCATCAGAATTTGTAGATGTTGCTTTGATTTAGTTTGTCAGGGATGACAGTGAAATATTAAGAAAAATTAAGGATTAAGCATAATATTCATAAGTTATTTCCTACTATTATGTATTTCCTGATAGTCAACTGTTTATTCTAGGTATGGTGGTGGATCTTTAAAACACTTTAATTCCTATTAGTCAGATCTGATATATAGAGGAAGAAACCTATAAATGTCATCAGTTCTGCCTGGCCAGTTGTTGGCTTACGTTCTTTCCAGGTGGATGGCACTAAACATAGGGAGAGGGTAAGGTGCCTCAGGTATTGATCAACAGCAAGCATTGCAAATTTTGATTGGTTTTGGTTACTAGGCAGAATTTCAATTTCTTGGATGCTATCTAGTGTCTATAACTTGTGGGGAAACTTGGAACAGTGCTTGAAGGAAGAGGCACATTTTAATAATCTTATTAGGTAAAGCTTTTGTGGCTTGAAATGGATTTTTATTCCCCTCCCCTTTCTCTTCTATACTCAAGAAAGTCTCTAGTCCTCTTTCAGGTGATATCTTGCAGGCATACAATAGCCTGGTCATTGGCTGATAACCTGATAATAGTTCTTAGCTGTTCACTCTAATAATATACATAATTGATGTTATTTACTGAATTTAGTTTAAATATAATTTAGAACTGTTTTTTTTTTTTTTTTTTTTTTNGGGTTAGAAATTTTCCTAGTTTTTAGATTCATTTTCTCGATTTTAAAGCCAAAGTTACTGTAGGGTCTGTCCAACTTGTGTTTTGCTTTCTGAGAACATTCAAGCAATCAAATTTTGCTCACATCAGTGCTCCCGGTAAACAAATTTTAAGTTTCCACACTTGAGTATGCACGCTGGGAGTGGAACTGTACGCAGTGCCATGGTATTACTTGACACAGTGATAGAAGTGAGTTCCCAAAAACCCCCAACCAGAACCTGGCACAGAAGCAATTAAATACGCCTTTCTTAGCTAGGATAGTACAGGAAGATGCAATATCTTTGTGTGAATGTGACGAGAGAAAATTGCATTCAAACTCTGGTCCCAGCCAATAAATCTTACAGCAGCCTAACTTTTCTTGGAATGATGCCTCAGGCAAAGCACAAGTGGCCCAGAAAAGAAAAAAAAATATAAAAAAAAAACCTTAATGTTTTCATGATTCTCTTTATCTATCGCTTCCCTATAAATTACAAGCCCTTTAACAGAGACACTCGGAGCCTTAGGGCTTTTTGTAAAGTTCTCCTAGTGACTGCGTTACACTTATCCCATAGGGCAAAAAGAAACTATATCTTGTCTTATCTCCCTATTCACATCACAGAGTTCTTAAGGATCAAGTATTCCAACACTCACAGCAAATGACTCATTGTCAGTCCACGGTGTGCTTAAAAATTAAGAGAACTTTTGATGTATTCACATAATGAATACATTCAGTTGAACAGTATTTTCCATGAAGCGATAAACTGTGAACAAAATGAAGCTAGTTCATTAAAGACTTGTTATTTTTTCATAAGTCTTTTTCTGCATTTGGTTTAACTCAGGTTATCTCTTAGCCATGCTGGACTAATGAAGTGATTTTCTCGCTCTGGTATAGTAGGCATATGTAGGTCTCCGTTTGAACACCCATCTTTGGAAAAGATTATGCAACAAATCTGTGCAGATGTAAAGAGCACCTGCAGCTTTGGTATTATTCAGTATGGCTCAAGGGTTGATCTATAAACCTATATGCATGATTTTAGGCCTCAGAACATTTCTTAGTTCCTTTTTCCACTTGAGATGGGGAAGAGACTTGCTTTGCGGCAAGTCTTTTTTTTTTTTCTTTTTCCTTCATCTGTGGCATGCTGCTTTTTTTTTTTTTTAGTGCCACATTTTCTGTCTGGAGTGGCTGCTGGTTTAGGCTTATGGCCAAAACTGTTCTTGGAAGTCGAGGGCTGACTTCTGTTCCTAACAGAAGTGCTGATATGACTGTTTCTTGGTGTTTTTCAAAAGACGTTTTCTGACTGATAATGTGGCCCCATTTTGCCAGCGAGAGCAGAAGCAGAAGAATGATGCTTTTACTCAAGTCTGTTGAATTTGGAAGTATTGACAGACATGGAGACTGCTTCAGGAACATATTGACGGCAGCAACTCTAGTTACTCCATATACATATATTAATGTCAGACAGGGATAAGCCTGAAATTGTTATGAAGAAGCTTTCTGCCTGGACCAGGGAAGCGTCTTTGCTGAGCTGTTGTTGTCACTGGTGAGGGAGGAAGTGAGCAGCGGGAAACCAGTGTGCACCGTGGTGTAGAAGCATTATCTTTCTCTTCCACAGCTTCTCCTAATTCAACTTAAAATATGTTCCAGTAATTATGCAGAGGAAAAAATACTTTTGCGTAGTGAGTGAAACTAAGAGTATAAAGCCATGCAAAAGGCATGAATTAGAATAAAAAGACAAATTAACAGTGGGTCCTTACTGTGTCATGTCCACCCCAAATATACAGGCAGAAGGACAGTGATGGCCTCAGCATTCTGGACAGGTTTGACTGTTGATTACAGACCAAATTCGAGCAGTTGCTATTTTCTAAATGAGAGGGGTCAGGAGGATTGCTGAGTATCTGGATGAGAGGAGGGCACTAAAAACTTCCCAGCTACCACTGCTGTTGCTGACATTTTTGAACCGTATGCAGAATCGTGGGTACCATATGCATAGAGAACCTTTCTTTATGCAATCTCTGTGTTTGCTTTCTGGGATACCTTTTAACTTGTCCTTTTGTACAACTTTCTGTGCTTTGGGCCAGATCTAGTAGCTCCAAAATGACCTAGAGGGATGCTGCATGCAGCAGCATCCACATGTTACACACTGCTCCTGTTGAACTGGGAGCTGATGCAGGTGTCTGTCACTTTTACCAGAACTGGCTTTCTGTTTCTATCGACCGAAGTCATGGTTTCCCGGGAAATTTGCAAGATAATTATTTTTTGGTGATAATGAGGTCGTTAAGTTCTGCATTTTTTGCATAAAAAGGGTTGGTAATGTAAATCAGTGCAAATCAAGTAATGTAATACCATGTTATAAGCCTAGTAGAATGTGCCCTGAATTTTGAATAGTGGGAAAAAAAGAGATATTTACTGCTTAGGGAACACGTATTCCCATAACACTTTCTTTCCGTATGCAATACCTGCTTTAAGAGTTCACCTTTTATAATTGTTTTAACAAAACTTCGAGCTACGTTATGTACTCTGTTGATATCACCAAAATCTCAGCTTTTGTACTGATACAATACAAAATTGATTGCACACTGATATTATGCAAAATAATGTTAAAAATGAAGCCTGGCAAGCAAAGTGATCCTTGGCAGCTGCCACCCTGCTCACTGGTGCCATTCAGTGTCCCAGATATGCTGGAAGTTTGACAAGATGCACGAGAGGGGGTTTAATTAGGCCACAGTTTTACTAATTCCACTAATCTAGGAGTTGTGCATCAATCACGCACACAATGCAGATTGTTACTTCTTCCTCCCTTGTTCCCACTTATTTGGGAAGTGCTCACAGTCTCACATGTGGCTCTGGGCCACCACAGATGTGAGGTTTGGAGGGCTGATGCCATGGGGTTCTCCAATTCCTGCTTTTGCCTGGGAATCGACTCTTTAAAGGTCGTGCCTTCCCCTAAATCTGCTTTCAGCTCTGACTGATTGAGAAAAGGTTCTTGCTGAAGTGCCTTCTAAATTACTATTATATGCCCTTCTAACTAGGGCCTGTAGGGCAGCCCAAATAAATCCCTGTGCCCTGACCAGTCTAGGGATTAAAAAAAAAAAAAACAACAAAAAAACAACCACCAAANTTGCAAAAGAGGAAATATGCATGTCCTGTGGTTGGGTAAATAGGAGTAGCTGCTCTGCAACTGCAGGAAGACTGGCAGAACTTTGGGGAGGGAGGGCAGTGGCTCCCACGTATGGGGCTGAGGTGTCCCACAGCTCAGATGATGGTCCCTGCTCCTCTGCCTGGCTCTTGGAGTTTACAGGGAGCTTGGATTTTCTTATTCCTGTATTGCAAAGCAATGTCCTTTCTTACTGTGGTCTGCCTTTGAAATGATTGGAGGATCAGGGTCTCAAATTAGGGCTAAGTATTGGGGCCAGTTCTGTTTAATATTTGTACATCAATACATGTTAACAATAACGTTAATACAATTCTCTATCAACGAGCCGAATGAGAGGATCGAGTGCACCCTCAGTAAGTTTGCAGACAACACCAAGCTAGGCAGGAGTGTCAATCTGCTTGAGGGTAGGAAGGCTCTACAGAGGGATCTCGACAGGCTGGATCGATGGGCCGAGGCCAATGGTATGAGATTCAACAATGCCAAGTGCCGGGTCCTGCACAGGGGTCACAACAACCCCATACAGCACTACAGGCTTGGGGCGGAGTGGCTGGAAAGCTGCCTGGCGGGAAAAGGGTGTTGGGGGTATTGGTTGACAGCCAGCTGAATATGAGCCAGCAGTGTGCTAGTGGACGTTGAGGTGCTGGAGCGTGTCCAAAGAAGACCAATGAAGCTGATGAAGGGTCTAGAGCGCAAGTATTATGAGGAGCAGCTGAGGGAACTGGGATTGTTTAGTGTGAAGAAAAGGAGGCTGAGGGGAGACATTATCAATCTCTACAGCTATCTGAAAGAAGGTTGTAGTGAGGTGGGGGTTGGTCTCTTCTCCCAAATAATAAGTGATAGGACAAGAGGAAATAGCCTCAAGTTACACCAGGGGAGGTTTAGAATGGATGTTAGGAAAAATTTCTTCACTAAAAGGGTTGTCAAGCACTGGAACAGGCTGCCCAAGGAAGAGGTTGAGTCACCATCCCTGGAGGTATTTAAAAGCCACATAGATGTGGTGCTTAGGGACACGGTTTCGTGGTGGACTTGGCAATGTTAGGTTAATGGTTGAACCTGATGATCTTAAAGGTCTTTTCCAACCTAAACTATTCTATGATATCTTCAGGCATATGAGAAATCTGCTAGAAGTTTGATTTAATGTTATGTTTATTACCACCACGACCATATGTCCATAAAGGACATAATACGTACCAAATGGGTGTCCTGGTCCCCAGCATGTGGCAAAGCTGTTCTACAGGACCTGTGAAGCAGTACGGAAGCAAAGATGTGGGCAAATTTATTTTAGTCCATTAAATGAGGGTATGCTAATTCTCCCTGGGGTAGAAAATGAGCCCATCTAACTTGTTTCTCATCAGAACTTTCTGCAGTTGAAGGATGTTGGGCTAATGAAGTCTTGTGCTGTCATCAGAGGATTGTTCTTATCCACCTCGTGGATTTAGAAAATATTTTATAACCTTAATATGAACAAAACTTCAGAGTCCAGCTCTTTGGTAGAAGCCCAGTGTACTTCCATGGATGCTGAGAGAGGTGCCCCTCCTGGATGTCCAGGAGAGCAGCTGACCCCGATCAGCATTTAAGGATGCTGGAGCAGAACCAACATGTAGATGTGAGACTGCATTCCCTAACCAGAAATGGCAAGGAAAAAATGTGGGGCAAATCTCCAAAACGTTTTGGTTTTGGGTTTTTTTGGGGGGTTTTTTGGCTTTTTTTTGGTCTTTTTTGTCTTTTTTTTTTTTTGACTTAGAGACTTTTCTTCAGACTTTTCACATGAAAATGAGACTTTCAAGCTCTCTTTATGCTGAAGTTGAGAAGGTTATAGGGCACCAGCACTGTGGATGATGAACTCAAATTTAGTTTGATTTAGATTTTTATCTCAAATCCCATTTTAAAAACAAACAAACCACCCCCCAAATAAAACAAACAAAAAACCTTTTTCTTTTTTAAAATTATATTAATTTCCAGGAAACTAAGTTGGGTTTGTCTGTTTGTCTTCCTTTATTCATATATTCTAATAAAATAGTAGACATCTACTTTAAATCTCCAACGTTAAAGCAGATGATTATTCAATGACAGGGATACCAGATGTGGAGTATATTATTTCTGCTAGCAAAGAAGGGAGGGAAGGGTGGAAGATTCTTTTCTTTGTGAACCCCATTGTTAACTTGCATTGTGGCAAGAGCTCCAGATACTGCGGAGAGAACTCACATTTCTAAGGCAGTAAGTCTGTTGTGAACTACAAGGCAACTACCATAGATTTTATTTTGTTTTAATTTAGAATCTATATTAAAACATATTCTTATGACACCGTGTAGTTTTATTTCCTGTTACGGAAACAGTAAATGTAAATTCTCATGAGATTTTAATATTTCTGAAATCCTCGTTGCTATATTTATCTTAGGAAAGTGGGATAAATAAACCAAACCAAAACCATGGTTTCCACAGGTTATTACTGTGTGCTCTGAGCTGCAAACATGCTCAGGGACCACAGATGGTGGGAACCCCATCGGTAAGTGGAACTCCAGACTATATGGCCAGCCTCATTCACTGAGTATTAAGGAATTTGCCTTCTGCCCCCTATATTTTTTAGTTTTTTGGGAACCTTCTTTTGTACCAAAAGGGATCAGATAAGTGATGTCTGTGTGGGGTGTTTGGTTTGTTTTTTAAGAGATTTGCTAGGGTTTTCTGAAGCGGTTACAGGTTTTTAACAGACCCACCATGTGAAAAAGTTGCCTGGAATTTAAGCACTAAATTGAAAAACAAAGCCTTACAAAGTGTTGCCAGTTAAGGACTCTCAGTTGCCATCTTTGGAGATTTTTGACCAGTGTTAGCAGTTACAATCTCATCAGTAATCTTAATCAGACCTCCATTTTTAATATTAATACCACAACCCAAACCACTTAGATAATTAATTTAGGAAAAAATATAGCAAAGAAACAACGAGAAGTTAAGTTTGATTGAGATACTACAGGAGTTTGGAATGTTGTAGAATTTGCTTTAATTAGTTCTTTAACATAGCTGTAATATACATGTTACCAAATAGTTAATGATCCATTGGGAAACCAATGCAATGAATTAGAAGTACCACTAAACCAGAATATAACTGGGGTAGCAGTAGAAATGACCAATAGAAAACATGTGATTTGTGATCTCCAAAGCTTTTATCAACCAGCTGCCATTTAACCAGTTCCCTAGTTTATCCTGTGTGACAATCCGTCTGCATTTGGTGAAAACGGAGAGAAACATTGAACCCTTTGCTGGAGAGTTATACTGGGTGAGAGCGCTCATGGGCTCAAAACCACAGGGAGCTGAGTAGTGGCACACAGGGGTGCACGGAAGGGCAGGCTGTGAGATGTGTGTTAGTTCTGGGGTTTTTTTGTTGTTGTTTGGGTTTTTTTTTTAATTCCTGGTACATCTGTTATGCATCATCTTATACATGGACTGCAGCTGTAGAAAGAATGAACAAATTAAGATGCTTACGTCAGTAATTATTTCGAGCCTAGCATTGCTGAACAATGTCTTTTCCTGAAGGAGTCAAGGTACAAACGGGAGAAGGTTAAAGCTGTGTAGCTCAAGTCAGTCTAATTTAAAAGGAGCTGAAAGAGAACAAAATACATCTTTTATGTAATTAGCATCTTAAAACTTCATTGTTCAGTTTTGTGCTAACAGCACATACAAGACTTGCTTAAGGAGGAAGATTAACAGTTTCCTGGAGAGTTCAAGGTCACTAATTCTGAGTGTTACATAGTGAAATTCTGTATGTTTCTGCTTTCTGATGTGTGTTAAATATTTGCAGAAGGAGTTAACTGCATTTTCTTTTCTTGCTAGAACCTAGTATTTTAAATTCACTGTCACTGAAATACATATGCTATGTGAGAACAAAATGTAGAATGTCTGTTGGCTTGTCTGTAGACATAAGTAGAGGTTGCCATTAAAAATCCTCAACAGTTACCTCATTTGAGAGATCGTATTATCCACATTTGTAGCAGTGTTCAGATGACTATATCACACAGCAATATTCAAAATTGATGTAGAGTATCCACTTTTTAGCGCGCTGTGCTCTGCCATTAGAGATGCCCTCAGAGAACTGTTTTTGTAACGTCTTTTATGAATAATTTTTTTATCCAAGTACTGTAATATGAAATCCTGGGGTTGCTAAGGACATCTCTGCTTATTAGTGTTGTAAGCTCATCTGTAATAAAACTTTGCAAAACTTTCTTACTATAAATAGAATCAATCTCACTTTGAAAGGTTGGTCATGAGTCCTCCTATCGCATCCTAAGGTAAGCGTTGTCTGAGCTTTTAGTTTATGACAAATACCTGAACTTAGGTGAATTTCATACACCTGAGATTTAGTTAAAAAAAATGAAGGTTACTTCTGCACCAAAATATCTGGATGAACTATGGTGCAGACGAGCAAAAGGTTTCAAACCCCTCAAAAGTTTCAGCTCCTTGGATGGCTGTCAGGTGCCTGGCTGGATGACTTCAGGCCGCCACATCTGAAAAGTCTCTCTGGGCGACGCGGTTGTCCTGTCCGGGTGACTGGGCCCTTGAACTGTTCCATTGGAGTCCCAGAGCTTGTAAGCATCTGTGTGGAGATTATGGTTACACTGGGCTTTTAGTTTCTAGAGACAGGACTTTGTACGTATCGATCATTTTCAGTTGTTTTATATGCTCCTCTGTAGCAATTTTTTAAGTCTTGAGCAGTCAAGGCTACACGTGCCGTAATTGTCAGAAGTCGCCCTCTCTAAACTATTGAGATATTGTCATTAAAATGAAAATACTGAGAGCTCTAACTCTATGGGAAGGTGATTCTTGATGGACAGCTTACTTTTACAATCATACATCAGATATCCTGTAATTGAGAAGTAATTTATATAGAATGATTAACAGTAAGAAATAATTAATAATTCCTGTGTTGCCCAAACAAACTTTCCAGTGCTCCCATTTGAGATTTTTATTAGTCTAAACACGCACAGTATATCATTAAGTTATTTTCTTGCATGATTGATTGATTGAATTATTTGTTTACTGGGGGAGGGATTAAGTATCTAAGAATAATGGGAGGCAGAGAAAAAGGGAAGAGAAGTTGACTTTCTTCAGGAGACATATTAGCAAAAAAAAAAAAAACAACAATTTTTGCTAGGTAAAATCAGCATGCATTTTTTTCATACCAGAGAGAGTGCGTCATGTAGAGCATCATGTAGGGCTGAAGGTCAAGGCCAACCTGTTTGCTTCGTTTTTTTCAGTGATCCATTATCTACTCTTGCTTTGTTGGAGTCACTAGTACTTCCAAAGAGGAAAACAAAAAGGAAAAAAGAAATGGCAACAAGAAGAGATTCTATGTCATGTCTTAGTTATCGTTGTAATATGCACACACCACCATAATCAAATTCAAGCACACTGAATAAGCCAATTAGTTGTTCTAGTAGCAGTGAAGCAATTAAAACAAACGGACCTGTCTTTGCTACAAGATGTAGATGGATTAGGAAGAGAGATGGGCTTCCTTCCTTTCTCATGCCATTGTCACTCAAATAGACTGGAGTTTCTTTGCCTACTGAGTTCCGTACTGCAAGAAGCAGAATATCACTTGATGAGTGCTTTTTCACTTGTCGTTTATTTCTGCTTTTTCCAGACTGGGGACAGTTCTATATAAGACAAAAAAAAATTATGTATTTGTGTTATTGTGGAGTCTGGGAGCGCTACCCGTGGAGCTTTCTCTCTAAAGCAATTCATTCCATATGGGTAGGTTACTATAATTATGTCTATGCAGATGCTGAATCCAGTTACAATAAGCAGAAACCAAGGCTGTTGTTTTCTCAGAAAAATGCAGAAAAACTAGAGACCAAAGCCAGCTATTAATCTGGCCTATTAGTATGTGGACAGAATGACAGATAACGGTTTCTCCTCCCAGATTCTCCATTCGTCTCTGGGCTGTTTTTCTATACAGCTAGTGTACACAGAAGATGCCCAAACTGGTATATTACAGTTCCCTTCTCCTCAAAAAATAAATTAAAAAAAAATATTTGCCCAGGGCAAAAATTGCTACTTCCCATAGCCCTGATCTGAATGGGAATGGTCTGTGTGGCTTAACTACATTGAATCTGCTGTATGCGGTGCTGGAGGGTGGTAGTACTGAATGATAAACCCCAGTGGATCCTCCTTGTAATGCCATGCTATCTCTCTGGAAATATATTGCATAATTCTGTCTTTCTTTTTTCCCTCCTTTTGGCTGTTTCGCCCTTTTTGTACTTCTTTCTTATCCGGGTGGGATAGGATTCTGCTAAAGTGTATTTGTGCCGTACCAGATCCCCCTATTCTCTCACCAGTATTATTTGTCTTATTAACATTTGAAATATTTTTCTAGGTATTTTCATCTATAATCTTGCACAGGTCAAAATTTACTGAACTAGAAATCAAGCCTATGGTGAGTTTTGGGGTACTTTAGGTCTTCCCTGCAACTAGAGGCTGTATGAGCTATGAACTCAAACTCATCTTTCATGAAATACCACGTAAATTCCTTGTCGCTACGTCTATGGCTTAAAAATCCTAATGCAGCTAAAAGTATGAAATATTAAGCATATCCTTTTATGTACTTTGAATTTATGGGGACTTCAAAGTCAGTCCTCATTTATTGTCTGGTTTGTTTCACTTCAGAAATGACTTGAACTGTGAACGAAAAGGAGCTGACAGTATTTTCAGATAGGCACTTTATAGTTGTGCACTTTGCAACTATACGATAGGACTGCCTCTGTTGCCTTGAATGCAAAATTAGCTTGTTGATATGTGCTGCTACAGACCGAGGAACAGATGTAGTAATTCTACTTTATTTACATGAAATCTCTAAAAAGGCATTTGCTGGCAGCATGCTAGGAATAAATACAGTATCAAATATAAACCACGCCATGCTATGTTAGCTCATTCAGGTGTCAGCTGTGCCATTTAGATGTGGGTGAGAGCGGGGAGTCGGATCCCTCCCAGCAGAGCTGGGAGCTCTCCCGTGCTCGGCACCCCCGGCGCCAGCCTGCTCCCGCCGCTGCCCGTCGGTGGGTGTTTGCCCCGGGAGCGTGCCCGCCGCTCTGCCCGGGGTCCAGGGACCCTGCCACCCTGCCTGTAGCCCCTGGGCTGGGGCTCTGCAAGAAGGACATGCCCAGCAGTCGCACCCACTGATAACACCCCTGTGTTATCCTAGGGGAAGCTATCAGATGTCCTGATTTTTTATTTTAGTTTTTTTGAAGTAGGAAAGTCTCTTACCTTTTTTCCTCCTTNTTTCTGGGACTTAAAGCTCCTCTAAGCTTATGTTTTTCGTACCTATTTTTCATAGCCAAGAGGTTTAGGAACTTAACTGAGACCAGGAAATTGTGGGGGAGGCAGGGACCATCGGGGTGGGGGGAGTTGCAAACCTCGGAGACGTTCAACATATCTTATCTGAGTGAAGAAGTGAGGCTTAAGTAAAACCCTATGAGCCTTTTGAGCCGGGAATATGAGAACTGGTGAGTGATGCTGAGCTGGCCACCACTGCGAGGGAAAGCTCTTCCCGGGGGACTGTGCCCTTTCCCCTTCCTCACTCCTCCTTTGCCATTGTGCAAAGGCTGAGGAAGGAGGTATTACTCCAGCCATAGTCCTTGCTCTCCCTCACTGCTTCACTTAACTAACAGGTTTTAGCCAGGCAGTTGCACATGTTAAAATGTTCCTTTTTTTTGCTCTCTCAGGTATTGAAACTTTCCAGTGTGGGGTTGGGGATGTTTATTCAGCTTATGAGCAAGCAGACACATTAAAGATTAAATGCCTTGACTCTGAACTGCAGGCAGAAGTGGTGGGAGGAGACTCAGCTAATTTCACTTGGAGGATGATTGATGTGTATATGTCAATTTCTATTAATATTCCTTTGAAATCACTGACACAAGCGTGTTTTTCCCCCACCCCAACAGAAAATATAAATAGAAAGACAACAAAACACTCCTGTCCCTTTAATTCATGATACTCAGAAGCAGTTAAGCAAACTCTGTCACTTGAGAGTGTCCTCCACAGGCTAGCAAAAAACAGCTTATGGTGATGTTCTTACCACTTTAAGAATATCAAGATGCTCTAACAGAGCTATCCACTTACTGCTAAAATGTAGGAAGCACAAAAAGCAAAAGTCACCTACAGGTAGACCTAGATAAATTGCTTAAAAATGTACCGTTCCCTCATTAGACAGCCATTCATTGCGTGAAAAGAGCTGAATGTATTTGTTGAGGTGTAGCTATAAAAGCCGTGTTTAAAATGAAACAGAGTTAAGAGCCTGAATGCACAGCACTGTTATTCAGAAGTAGCTTTCGAGCAGAGTTTCAACGGGAAGGTGCTGTTTGGTTGGACACAAATCAGCAAACGTTTAGCTGAAGTGTGAATAATTCAAGCGTGCATGAAGAACCGCGCTGTCTGAAGAGACGAAACGCAAGAATTAAAAAAAAAAAAAGAAAATCTTCAAACATTTGCATCCGCCGTAGAGGACAATGCGAGCAGCAGGATTTGAATCAGATTTGCAGATGCACTCTCTTTAGGCAGGGAGAATGCTCATTAAATGCAAGATGCTTCTGTGGCTCGTGTGCTTGCACGGAGGTAGAGGTTTGCAAGACTGACGTATCAGATAAAGTCAGAGTGGTTACCACACCGACGGTGTAGCAGCTGCATAATAAATGATGGAGAGAATCATGTTAGGCATGCCCACCTAACCTAACTTGAATCATGCGAAAGGGGAGCTGCTGGAATTCAAATAGACTTTCTGGTTCCCAGCAGTCGGCAGTAATAGAATGCTTTCAGGAAGATGACAGATGCAGGGGAAAGATGCTGTTTTGCACTATCTTGATTTGTTACGGCAGCCAACTTATTGGCATGATGGAGTGACAAGAAAAGCAGCTGGCATGGAAGGTAGGATTATCAAAGCTATTGCATCATTATGAATGTAATTAGAAACTGACCATGACAAAGCATATGCTAGAACGAGCTGCCGCTGATGGCAGAGGATTTGTTGCTGAGGTCTTGAAACTCTGAAAACAACATTCCTTGTACAAAATGGATTTTGCAGTTTCATTTATGCTTGTGTTACCCTGTCTTTCCTGCTCGCCTCCAAGCTGGGGGAATCTCTTGCTTGAAAGAGAGTGTTGTGTTAGGATGAGGCTGAAGAATAAAGTATTTTCTAAGTCTGAGAAGCCTCAGGTAGATAGAAACAAACAAATGCGAGACAAGACTGGGAAAGGCTCCCTCTGATTCACTAGCAAGCTCTGACCGATGTATTGGCATATTCAGGAATCCCGAGGAGATGAAGGTGCATGTACTGAATGTTTTTGGTATCATGAAAAGACATTATTGCAGGTCTCTGCTTTATAGTTAGTTTTGCTGACAGGTTTTATTCCCCATCAGTTTTTAGCTCTTGACATTTATTCTGTTGTTCGGCATTATATAAAGAAAATACATCAATATCTCCTGCAGGGTTTCTCAACAACTCCAGCATCTGTTTCAGCTATTGAACTGTATTCACGTTTTGCCAACTTGATGCCTACCCAGCTGGTCTATCATTTCTCGCTTGATTACTGCTCTTAATTTCTCTGTATCAGCTTGTTTCAGATAGGATTTTGAAAGCTGTTAATGAGAAATGACAGTAACTGCTAAATTATTGAGAACTGGTGTATTCTCTTATTTTTGAGACATCGGAGCGTATTTTTGTGTGCATTTTATTAAATTCATGTTCTGTGTTGCAGTGGGGTTTTCATATAATCATTGAATTTAGCTGTGAATACTTTAAAGTAGATGAGTCACAAGCATAACTTTCCACTGACTATTTTGAGAAAGTTTGAGAAAAATTTAAAGGTGCATGCTTTGCTGTATGTATCATCTTAATATGTTTCTTCCTCCTGTCCGCCTTCCGCCCCCCGCCCCGCAACCTATATACTCCCTCTCTGTCACGGTGAGCAGTCATTAAGTGTATACTGTACATATTGAAATATATTTTATCACCACTAGGGTGAAACCGCTGAGCAGCTCCAAACAGGTGATTTGAACAGGTTTAAAACAGACGTCAGCTCTATCGGAGTGGGTCGCCCTGGATCTAAGGAGTAAAAGTGGTGTTTTCTTAAATGTAAGGCAAGATCTCTCCTTCCTCTTCAGAGGTCCAACAAACATTCAAATGCTGCTTGATAGCTCACAGGATATGATTATGTTAAATTATTTGGATTATTTTGCCTTACAAAATGCTTTTTCAATGTAAATTCCCTTCTTCATCAGGTCTATCATTTTTTCCAAGGTGATGATCTTGTCATGCTGGATATTCCCTTTTCTGACTTTATTTTAAATGACTTTGCTGGCTGTACTCTATGTAGTCTTGTCAAAAGAGGATCAGGCTATTAAACACTAAATGTTGCTGACTAAAGCTGTAACAGTTTTAGGAAGATAGATGTTTCTAGATACACGGCAGTGAACCAGCCTCTAGAAAGTTTGAAGGTAAAGATCAGTAAAACTGATATACTGTTAGCTACTTTGAGCATTTCTCTGCTGTGATCACCTCTGAGAGGCATTTTAAATTATTTTATAACTTCTGGGAGGGGAGATGTACTTATTAATGGGCAGGATCACGATGGGGTTTGTATAGCCAAAAATAGTTCTATAGTTTTGATGACAATAAAGAAAAAATAAATTGTTATTCTATGTCAGAGAACCTCTATTAAACTCAACAATAATTTGTCCTTGTTGATGACGATGAAATCATAGAGAGAATAACCCATAGAAGCAGCTTAAGCGCCATTCAACTTTTCAGGGTAGCAGTAAAACTGTTTTATATTGCATGTATTATATTTATACTCCTAAGCTGCTAGTCACTCCTTGTCTCAAGAGTGCCGGCTGGCTATCATCATACAGGAGTTACTCAAAATGGTCTTCTCCTTGTGATGCCGGTAATTGTAACTGCATGCTGTCTGTGGGCATCATCCCCCTGACGAGTGATTTTATAGTTTGCTTCTGTTTTTATCTATACTATTTGGGTTTAGCTTTCTATTCCGTTGATGAATTAAGACGACACTAGGTGGAGCTAGCTGTTGGTTATAAATAGAGCTACAGTAATACAGGCCTGTCTAATGAGCAAGCCCCTGTGTATAATGAATATTATTAAAAACAAAAATTTAAAATGTTAAGCATTGAGTTGGACCTTAGCCATGAAATTCTAGATCTGGTGGGGTTAAAGGAAGCATTTTTTTTCCATTTTCCTTTCCTTTTATTATTTTACAAGCTAGTAATCAAAGATGAAAAATAATAATAGGAAAAAAAGCATCTACATTCAACAAAGAGGGCTGGGAAGCAAAAGAACGGAAGTAGAAGAGAGGAGGAGAGAAGCAGCAATAAGAGCCAGCAGATGTTTCCACTGTAGAAACACGCAGATATCCAATTGTGTATCTGTCTTACTTTAGCCTGATGCACGTAGATTTTTCTCTCATCCTTACATATAAATACTCTTTCTATTCTGTCTTACTGAATTAATTTATAGAGCTGACATCTTTCATTTTATATTTAGATATGGGACCGATGTTTTCAAATCTCTTCTTGGAAGGGTGGTCTAAAAGGTGTGCAAGGGCACAGGAAGTTGTCACTCACACGGTGGCCAGCCATAATTAAGAAAAATGTAAGGGTTATTTATTGACTGAGGTAGAAGCTGTTTGTATGTGCTCCTTCATGTGACTCTGGTTATTAATCCTAGTCAAGGATTAATTAACCCTAGCCAAGGGTAAGAATTCTATAGGCTTACACAGTGTGACAACACTAGAAAAAATGCACTTACTTCCGGACATATTTACAGATATGTACCAAAGGGGTGGTACATATATTAATTTAACAAAGAAAACAGAGAAATCAAGATTTATGCTGATACTTAGGTACATGAACTGAAGAGGAAAAAACAGGAAATAAATAAGAAGTGTGAGATGAGTACAGGGGAAGGGACAGGCAAAAATAGAGATTACGAATATGAGCTGGGCCAGTCTGGCAGAGCAATGATAATTCCCATCAACATCTGTTGAGTGAAGCACTTGTAAGTTCAGTCTTACTGCAGTAAAAGGGAATTGGGGTAGGGAGATAAGTGAGGAAAACTTACCCAGGAGTGAAATGATAGCTGCCAGACCCTCCAGGAGAACAAAGTTTAGAAGGCTGGAGACAGGCCTTTTTGAATGTTGTCCATGGAAACTTGAAATTTTAGTACTAAGCTGAACACGTGAGTTGGAATGGTCCTGAAAAGGTGCCAGACAAAACCAAGTTGTGCTTGGACCTATTGCTTGTTGGAGGAATCCTGCAAGAAAGCAGTGCTGCATCGTCAACCCGAAGAGACGTTATGATCTGCACAGTTGGTGTACAGCAACACAAGCATGTGAGGAGATCAACTACAGTGGAGACAAAGTTTATTAGTCTTACAAGATCATTCAGTATTTTATTGAGGCTAGGCCATGATTAATTTTATTTTTTTTTATTTTAATGTGCAGTTTTAATCAGAAACAAGGCCTTTGAAACGTGTTAGGGTGTCATTACTTTCACATCTGCTTCCTGTACAGTTTTGTGTGCTGGCACCCCAGAACCTCTTGCTTTGAATAAGCTCATCCTGACATGTCCTGAATGTTCCTTCTGACAACAGGAACATGTGTGTAGTGCGGCAGGTCTTGGCTTTCTGATGCTCATCAGCTGCTGCTTCACTCAGCTTGGGGTTTCTGCTGAACAAGGTGGAAATTCTGGTTAGAAATACCCACGGTGTGGGGAAGTTTCTGACCATCTCAGGCAAGGGTCATGCAGAGCTGAGCCAGGAGAAGGAGATGTACCACTCCTTTCTATCACTGAAATCCACTGGAATGAGGAGGAGGGCAGAAGGAGGAAAAATGGCATATAAGGTGGGGAATGGAGGGGCTTCAGGTGTTCCATGAGACAGTCATTTGACAAATGGATGGTAATCACCTTGCAAAAAAATGCACGAGGAAAGGCACATGTGGTAGTCAAGCTTGTCCAAGGGATATTACTGAGCATCTGCTTATGCACTGCCAAAAAGCTTTCCACAAAGAAATATTACATCTAATCAAAATGTATTAATAAATAAAGTCTATTAACAAAAAAGAAAATATTTTTTTTCCTCTGACAGCCAGAGTTCAAACTCTGTGGGTTATTTATTTATTTATTTATTTATATTGTGTAACAGAATTAAAATTGTTAACAATTTGGGGGGGTTGTATTTGATGATAAATGCTAAAGGATATCCTTTCTCCCCGCCCCAGAACAGGGTTATTTTGTTCACAGAGGATTAAACCACCTGTCCCTGAAATCATACAGTTTTAATCTCCATAGGAAATGCTGAGATTTCCAGAAGCTGCTGGTTGTTGCTAAGCACCATGTTAACTTTCTGCTTGATGCTGGAAGGAGTGAAGGGCAGGGGAAAGACCCATCTCTCTGAACAGTTGCTGGACTTTGGTCAGTAAAGACATCCAGAGAAAAGTGTGAGGATTTTCTGAAGGCTGATATTTTCTTGTTTCCTCTTCTCATTCTGGTGAAATCAGACCAGAATATTACTGCATTTCCCTTGGAAATAACAAGAAAGCCTTCAGCTTGCTGTTCCGCTGGATGTCACAGCGGGTGGATACAGCCCATCTCCTTCTTAAACTACAAGGTACAAGCGGTCTTTCGTCTTCTCTACTCTGCACCACTAGCTCCGAAATGTCCCCGTGATACACTGCAGAACTGGGGTTGTAACACAGCTGTTCTGGAGTCCTTGCAGAAATATCCTGGACGTGACAGACACAGTGATGCAGTCATGAAAGAGGGAGAGCTGAAATGGAGACTGAAGGAGGACTGAATGGAGCTGAAAGGAGGGAAATCAGTGCTCTACCAGGAATGGGAAAAACATCAAGTAATAATAGTTTTGCTTGCTTTTTTTTTTTTTTTTAATCTTTTCCTTTATGATCTGGGCATCTGTGCATCAGAATAAGGATGCAAGGTGCACCCGTTTACAAAAATCAGGAACCTCCATCTGCACTGTGGTTTCTTTAGTTTTTGTTATCTTTAGAGTAGATCTTAGTCTTAAAAAGGAAAATCAGAAGAGTAAATCAAGATTAGGCATGTAGTGTTTTTCATTAGTATCCTCGAGTTACATAGCTTAGTGTTTTACATTACAACGCTGTTCTTTACAAGATGTTTCTTTCATTTACATATCCCTAAAGATATTCCACATAGCACAACCAGTACTCTGACTCACTTGATGATACAGATACTCAAGCTCCTGAAATGGGCAAAGAGAGATTTTTGGGTTTGACCAATGCTGACAGAGAGTCGTCTTTTTTCTTTCTTTCTTTTTTCCCCTCCACTCCCTTCCCTCCCTTGTTCCCTGCCTCCAGCCCTGCTGCCCTTGACTTGTCACAACTGGGGAAAAATGGGTAGATCTGAAAAAGTTAAAGCAAAATTTGAACAAAACCTAAGCTACTAGAAATTTGTGTTTTCTTAATCTATGTCTAGTTTCATCTTCTTTTTCTGTGTCCTTCTGATGCTTAGGAATAAAGAGCATGCAGAATTTCTTTTATGGGGTCAACTTCTTTTAGCATTCACTCCTGATCACTTATATTGATCTGTTTCCCTGAAACTTAAAAGCCACACTAAATAAAACCACCACATGCTGTTTTCTCTAGACTTTCTTTTTATGAGCAGCCTGTTATTTTTATATAGCCATTATGTGGGTCACATATGTTTTCGCAACAAATAATGCAAAGATATTGTGAAAAAGTTAATCGTTTTGGTGTTTGTTTTTTTTTTAAGGAAAACAATTTATATTCCCGCAGTGTGCTTATATTTAGCACATCTTTATTTCCTCTTATTGCAAAATACCATTTATAATGGGAACTCCTCTGTAATTTGATATACTAATGGTCCCAAATGGTATTTAATAAATATTAAATGGTATTTAATAAATATTCCCTAGGTACAAACATTACTCTTTTGAAAGGCAGGCTGGAATATTCACCTATTTGTTTAAATGAAGGTTTTGTTAAAGACCAGATTTTCACTTTGCAGTCCCAAGCTTCTTTCCATTCACTGTTGGTCCAGTACGAGATGAGGACTGCAGACACTGAAAAATGCAACCTGTTGTCTTCAGGAATGATTTCAGGCCCTGAATTGTGACTGAATCAGGTTTGATAGCAAGGCAGAAAAGTATAGGTATTAAATATCTCCATGTACAGGGAAAATGTTATATCTATATTTTTTCTGAGCCATAATGGATGGAATCTTTCAGGATGGATGCTTTGGGGAAATAGTTTTGGTGCCATTGGAATATTCGGTGAATGAAGATTAAAGTTGAGTTTATTAAGAATTTTAAGATGTTTATGGTTTAACGTCTGTGGTGACTCGCAGACTAATAGTAAAATTACTGACTTCTCATTTCTTAGCGGCCTTGGTTTAGACTACTGAAAAGCACAAGGGATTTTTATCTTATGAATGAATTTGATAGTAAGCAAAACATTTCAAAAACAGTGAAATGAATTGCCAGCCCAGTTGATCCTCTGATTAAATCCTTGAATGCATGTGTCTTTTCAGATATTTATTCAGAAGCAAAGAACAAAAAGCATGTCACAGATGTTGGTAAATCCCAGCAACTAATTATATTTATTCCCAGGTTCTGTTGTTTTTCAAAACTTCAGAAATAATGAGGATTAGGTAAGTGATCAGTTATGATGCAACCTGAACGAAGATCAAAAAAATCCTAAAACAGTTAGGGTTATGAGGAGGTTCTCAGGCTACTAATTTAAGGACGTAGCTCAGAAGCAGAAATTCAAAATGCTTGATATAACTTGGCAGCATATGCAACCAAAACCAGCACCATCATCTGCCCTCAGAGTGCAAAAGGTCAGATGCGATTTGCTTCCTTCAGAGAAGCTACACTTTAATTTCTATTAAGTTCTTTTTAGTAGCAATACCTCATTGTCTGTCTTTATACCTAATCCCACACTTTTCTTAGGCGTACTGTTTGTTAAACTATATGGGTCTAAATGTGACTTTTAATGATCAGCATTAACTAAAGTGTTAGTGCAGATAAGAAAAGTTCTGTAACCATAGGGAAATGGTATATTGCTGAAGAAGTATCAGTTATGATTATTCCTCTGGCAACGAGCAAATTAATTTTGCAGGAGTCCTTAGTGAGACTGGTATTTAGTATTATTTAGTATTATTGGGATTCTACGTGACCTGGCTGACCCATTGACTAAACAGCAGCCCAAGCAGCCCTATCAGGCTATATGTGTCACATAGTTTCTTAAATCTACCTAAGCCTAGGGAGCAGAACACTTAATAATTTACTATTATTATTTCATGTGAATATTTTATTATTTATTGTGTGACAACAATGTACGTGGCACTTGACAAAGTATAGAGAAAAGTGACTTCTTTGCTCTACGGACTGATCTATAATTAATATGAAGGGTCTGCTTTATATCCTCAAAACCATACACAGAATGACAGCTGCAAACCCTGGCCAGCTGTGAGGCTGTAAAATATTCTAAGCAGAAATGGGATTGCATTTTGTGGCCTTCTTGTTACTAACACACAACTTGAGGATTTTACACTGGATGATAATTGTATCACGCAGAGACGCAGCACCCGTTGATGATTCTGAGGTGCCAGGGAAACACAGAGGTACCCACATCAGTTGTAGTTTCTGTGAGAGCCAGAGATAGGTATGTCATTGGGAATCCTTCACAACCTGTACTTCAACAAAAACACTGAAACTGAAAGAGAGGGAGAAAAAAATATGAAAGAGAGAAAATACGAGCTAGTCTATTAGATGTGGGAAAGGCAGAGGTTTCAATTTAGAGGACCAACTTACTCTGCTGTTGCTTTGTGCAACATTTCGGCATCTGCTGGGTCAGGACTTAAATATTTTTCCTGAGAGAACAACTGTCTTGGAATAGTTGTATGCATTATTATAATTCGGGAGACAAACCTAGGTATTTGAGTTGTGTTGCAGCATAGTTTTTGGGTTTAACACCTTGCCCCAGGATTTGTAGAAATACAGGAAGCACAATAAAACTTGAGGAGAGGTGAATCAGTGCTGAAATCATCAGTCTTATGTTTTCTTTGGGATTTTATTTGGTCCCAGCTCCCTCAAGTGAGTTTAAATGAAAAAGAAACTATTATTGGTACGGCTGGACAGATCTGCATTGACGAGACTGGAAAAGCAATTTCTTGTACCCCCCATGTAGGTATGGGACTGGCAAGCACAAGCCTTGCCCATGTCAGTGCTCCCCTGGAGAGGCAGAGCAAGAACCACGGAGAGAGGTTTTGGGGGTGCTGATGCCTCTTTCCTAAGTGACTGCATTGGTGGCAACGCAGGGAGCGCTGGGGGTAAAGGGGCTGCAGGGGTGGCCTCCATGAGAAGAGGGGACGGCCCCGTGCTGGACCCAGCCAGCTCCAATGGACCTGCTGCAGGGCACAGCTGAGCCCCTCAGCCAAGATGGTGGTGTCTCAGGGAAAGCCTATTTAAGAAAGGGAAAAGCATTGCCCTACACTGAATGAGGGTAAAAAAGTTTGAAACGGTAGGGGAGAGACCAAGGTCAGAGAAGAAGAATGGGAGGAGGTGCTCCAGGTGCTGGAGCAGAGATTCCTCTGCAGGCCCTGGAGAAGACCATGCTGGAGCAGATACCCACATTGCAGCCCATGGAGAAATCCACGCTGGAGCAGGTGGTTGTGCCCTAAAGGAAGCTGCAGGCCATGGAGATCCCATACAGGAGCAGATATTTCCTGAAGGACTGCAGCCCCTGGGAGGACCCACGCTTGGGCAAGGGAAAAGTTTGAGTAGGACAGAACTGTGGAGAGGAGCTGGTAAGGACTGATATGGCAGCCCCCATCCCCCTGTGCTTCTTGGGGTGGGGGTGATGGGGAAGGACTTGGGAATGGAGGAGTGGAGTGGAGCCTGGGGAAAAACGGAGCATGGGGAGCACGTGTTATTTCAGTCTTTTTGTCTTTCTCACCATCCAAATCTATAATTGGCAATAAATTAAATTAATTTTCCCCAAATTGAGCCTGTTTTGCCCATAAGAATAATTGTTAAGTGATCTCTCTGTCTTTATGTCGACCCAAAAGCTTTTTCATCATATTTTCACCCTTGTCCTGTCTAGGAGGGGGAGTGAGAGAGAGGCTGGGTGGGTGTCAGGCTGCTGGCCAAGGCTGACCCACCACAGCGAGGTTAGACAGGGTTACTCCAAGTGAGCTTTCCACATTGTCAGGAGGTAATGACTCAAGGTCAGTTATTTTTAGGGATAACTGATATTAGAATGGATGGGTGTGGACCACAGCTGATACTTGGTAAAAAAGGAAAGGTTGCAAAATGAAACCTGTCTCTGCTTGAAGCACCGAGTCACTCCAGAGGTACTTATCCTGAACTTGCCCTAAAAAAGACAGATGAAAATACATCATGAAAAGAACATTTTTACTATTTTAAAGCTACTGTAGATTGTGTGCACCTGAACTAAGATCAGGAGCATGAGGAATTATATTTGGACAACATCAAGAGTGCCTTGGCTTTGCTAACATTTTTGTGTACCAGAGAGAGTTTTCACATACCGGAGTTTTCCATTGGCTGTACTCATAACATATGACTGAAACTTGAGTTTTAACCAATTCCAAGGATGTCTTCTTGCTTTTAACTACTTAAAAGGGAAGGAAATTTGGTGTAAAAACTGGTCACAGCCTGTTGCTGTGACAGGCTGTCCATTCAAAAGTCTTAAAAGAACAGAGGAAGAACTTTATTGTAAAGATGTGCCATGAAAATAATCACAGAAAATGTAGTTTCTTTCCTAAAAAAAAGCACTACTCAAATGGGTGTTTGTGGCATTTCACAACACACTGGTTGTACAGATGTTATCTGTTGTTTCTAGTGGAGTTTAAAAAAAAAGGCAAAAAAAAAAAAGTAGCTTGTTTCATCATTCTGAGAGAATCAGTGAAGAGAAAATACATTGTGTCCAGGTTGAGAAGGCTTTAAAAAATGTCTTATTGGGCTGCTAGCAGATGGGGGAAGAGCAAACTGTCCCTTGCAGGATGTTGAAAGCTGCCTACCATAACAGGTTGTATTCTGGAGGCTGTGTTCCTTTTCCACCATTGTTAACATGATCCAAGTTTGAAAGAATCCAGCTGTTCTGTAAAAGGAAGGTTGTAAGCATGAAGAGTGAATGGGGGTGGGATGGGGTCTGTTCAGAGGTTTGTTATGTCCAGGAGCCACTTTGGAGCACCCAGATGGAGCCTTGTGTGAATGACATCTCAAGACAGACTTGTTTAAACTTTTAAAAAAGATTTATTTCAGGAGATAAGTAAAAGGTCAGAAGATATTATGTGCAGGGAGCATTACCTTGGGACCATTTTATCTTATTCATTACTGATTTCAACCCTGTGACTTGGAATTAAAAAGCTTTGTTTCCCACTGTTTTCTCTCTGAGCTTCAGACATTGACAGTCTGACCACATCAGGCTCCTTTCTGCCTGGAAAACTGCTGGAATTCCTCTTCAAGATTTCACTGACGGGAAAGCCTTGTGTTAATCATTGGGCTTGTAGGCCTTAAAAAGGAAGTGCAATTCAGCAAAATGGAAATGTAAAGGGCTTTTTAAAGGTAAAAAGCCACAATTCCTTTGTTGGTGGCAAGACGGGTTGTGTTATTTATTTTTATTTATTTGTCAGTTTTCAGATTTTACAGTAGGCCAGTAGTGGTTTTGGTGCACTTCTCAAATTTGTGAGGTGGATGTTATTTCTGGCTTCCTTATGAGTAAGTCAGAGACCAGGGTTAGACCTCGAGGTGAATGTGAGGGCTCAGTGAAGACACCCGTAAAGATCCGGCTTTTCTTGGATATCTCTCCTGCCTTCAGTGAAATAGAGTTGGGGAGGAGGCAGCAAACTGGTTAGAAAGGACTGGGTTCATGTCTTCATCTGTTGCTTCTGGAGGCCAGTCAAAGAGTATTTATGGAAGCCTGGCAGTACTTTCTCTCCTTGTAACCAAAGAAATTAAATTACCCCACCCCATTACTGAAATAAAATGTTAATCTTCACTGCAGATGCATTTTTAGATAAGATCTGTGATGTTTCTTTATACATTCTGGCATGATGCTTAGCACCTGTAAGTCATTTGTCTTCCTGATTATGCTTGCAAGTAGACTGGAATAGTCCAATTCCTTGTAGGTAAGTAATGAGCTCCATTGCTCAAGAACAACACGAGAGATACGCAGTGAGTTTTTATGGAACTTGAAAATTCAGTAAGGGGGAAAGCTCATCTATACATGAAGCAGGATTAATTTCATTAATCACATTCTTCCATTAGTGTAGTTTCCTAAAGTTTGGCTTGTTCATTTCATTATTTTTTTTTTATATTGTATTGCCTACCAGGTTGCAGTATCGAAGACTTTGATTGTTAATATTAGTACTACTACTATTTCAAGAGTAGGGTTGGGCTTTAAGTACCTACTTAATTAAGTCAGAACAGGTCTGAAGCAGTGAGAGATTTCTTTTCCTGGCAGGAAAAGTCAGGGTGGGCTAAGACACAGCTAAAATTAAACAGTTTTAATTTCTTTTTGCAATCACTGCTTGAAGAACATCGAGTCCCTTAAGAGTACAGAGGGAGAGAAATGTTACATGTGAAAAAGTTACCTGGGTCTAAAGAACACATCAAAGGGGTCCGTTTTTGTGTGTATTTAGAAAACGGCTGTCTCCGTGCATTTTGAATGATTCTCAGCATGGTGCTCTCATGGCACACGTGTTCAGCTCAGAGCAAAAAAAAAAGATTCAAGCCCTCAGAGATTTGCTCCCTTGTAATCCTATTTACAGCCATTTAAGATCAAGTCTGAAGTTTAATATTAAAGTAACTGTTGTTAACCCTGGAAAGTAAACAGCACGAGAGTGATTGAGCTTTTTCCCCTCAGGAGAGTGGATAGGGGGAGAGAGACAAACCTTGAATAAAATAATTAAGAGAATTAATTGTTTCCTTTTTACCTACTCAAGTATTTTATTCTGTGTTTCTGAACACAGAGCATTACATGTCCTCTAGTGGAACAGTTCTCAGAATCCAGATTTTATACTGCAGAGAGACACTGCATTTGTAAATGTGGGGAGGTGAACTGAGAGAGAGTATTGACAAGAACATATTCCCAGTCAAGGAGGTGCTGTGCCACACTGAAACACACACATATGATTGCTGAAAATGCAACAGATAAGTGTACAGAGCAGCTTTGCATCTCATGCTTAGTGTCTGAACACCGCAAGGTGATCATTTGGAATTGGTGTTCTCTGTTCAGGTCTGTTTGGGAGCATAAAAGAGATTGGGGTTTACAGAGGAAGAACCCCTGAGCCCATCCCAAGTTTCATTCCAAACTGTAACTTCTCAAATGGTAGAAGCAGTAAGTTCACCTTCTGCATCTTCTGTCTCACAAGATGTATAGAAATCAGTGGTGGAATACTTAGACTTGTTCCCTGTGAACTAATGTTATAGTAAGTATGATAGGGCAAGTATGTTTTTGTCATCTATCAGTTCTCCTAAAATACAAGAACAAGAATATATCCAGGGAAATTGAAAAGCAATTCCTTGAGAAAGCAGACCCATTCTTACACTGCATGTTTCATCTTTGGAACTTGTTGCCATTAGACATGAGGTAAAAAAGGAGTCATAATTGCAAAGTTTCAGAAAGTGCATTTAGGTTTCAGTTTGATGTTTAACTGATAAAATCAGTTTGTTCAGCATTTATTTGACTATTTTTCATCCTTTTTCCATCATCCAAATAGTTGACTTCTGTCCTCTGTGGTGAGTGTTGCAACAACTAATGTTTTTAAAATCAGCCAAACTGGAAAACTTTCTTTTTAAGGCTTGTCTAATATTGTTGTTTAAGGGCCTTTATAAAATGTCTAAATGAAATCAGTTTTATTTGTTTCTGTATAATTACTATATGATTTCATTTTATTAATCAATGCTTAACATTTTTTCAAGTGAAGAAGTATTTCTTTGTTCCCGTTTTTCATATTACATTCTTTTCACCTCTTATTTTACTTTTTGATATTTGCTACATCTTCCTTGCACTTAGACTCCTTTTTTATTTGCTTTCTGTGCTGGTCTTATGATGCTTGTAGGTAACATTCAAGACAGAGGGTGCCCGTAGTTAATATTTTTGTTAAATTTAACGCATATCATTCTCCAGAGATGTAAAAGAAACTGTTTGACTGTTGAAGCTCTCAGATAAAAGCTAAAGTGACACACATATTTCATGCATCACATCAACCTGTTTTGCATGCCACTGTCATCCTGCCTGAAGTTGTGCAAGATTAGATTCAAGCCATGCAAAACAAATAAACAGGACAGGTATGTTGCTGCCACTTTGAACTGTGTGTATCCCATTGACTCTTCTGTCAGATATGCTTAAACTGGAAAATAACCAGTGGATGTGAATTGCACTCACACGGAAGGTCTCAATCGCCTCCTAGCCATGCTCAATAGCGGTGGTAGCATTGACCAGTCACAGCACCAACCAGGTCTGTTATTAATATAATTGTTGAAAATGAGTCATGACTTAGCCCTTAGCCTTATTTAAGATGTGTGTCTTTTCTATTACATCCTGAACTGCCCTCACCACATTTGTTGACATCCTGGCTGGAACTACCCCTGTGGGAGGACTCTCTCCAGCAAAGACAGCTCTACCTTAACATATTATTCAGTCCTTCAATAAGATGTAGCTGTATTTTGAGCTTGCAAACATGTTCTCATACATACAGGTAGTTGTTTTAATTATGTATTTTTAAGTTACCATTAGCAGTTTTTTAAAAAGAGAAAGAAAGTTTCTTTGGATTTAGTTTCCCTAAGGCCTTGATCTTTTTTTTTCCACATTTGGAAGATACCTTGTCTGCTTCTGTGTAGATATTTTTAGTACAGCTGGGGAACCTGTGGGTCATTGTGGCATATTTTCTCAGTTTAATCTGCTGTTACTTATGCTAATGAAGCTTGTGGCTCTGGGTTTGTGCTTTACTTTGGCATATTGCCACTTCTGCAGCAGAAGCCAAAGGTGACTTTATCCACTCCACCTGAGATGTTCTTTAAAACCATTTTGCTTTTCCAGTGACATATCCCCAGAACTCCGCAAGTGAGCCAATTATGCCTGTCTCGATCTCCCTGTAGGAGCATGGATTTACAGCCTCCGATTTATTCTTCTTACTGGCTGGTGAAGTTCTAGAACGCTTGTCTAGACTTGCTGTAAGAGTAGAAAATTCTTTTTTATACGGAGACTTTGGAAGTTTTGGGAAACTGAAATAAGGAAACACTGATAAAAACCAACCTATGCATGTCCACACATATTCCCTCTTCTACTGAGATGATTGTATTTCCCATCAGACTAGAGGTTCATCTCTGAAGGACTGTAGGTGGTTAGCAAACATGGGTGAATTTCGAGTGTAATAATATACAGATGTGTAGGTACATTATTATCCCTGTTCCAGAAATGGAAATAGCACAGGGAGGTTTAGTGAGCCAGTGGTCATAGAAGACATCCATCTCAGTTTGAGGAACAGAATTTCTCCCTGATTTTGTATCTTCTTGTTTCCTTCTAGAATACTGTGCTAAAGAGGAATAAAATTTGGAAACTCCTCTGCTTCTTGTGCCTACTTCATATGCCTTTGCTGACCCTGTGAACACACACTAGCTAGAGCGTTACTTAAATTATTCAGCTTTTGCCTGTGCTTGAGTCTCATTAACATCATAGAATGTAACTCATTTTCTAAGTTTAGGTGAAGCCTGTATTCTTCACTGTCATTCTTCCAAAGTGATGGAGTGGGAAATACCATGTTCCTGCAAGCTAAAGACAATCAAAACCTAGGTGTTTTTGAGTCTGGCTTTTGCTCCAACTTTTGCATCCTCTGAACTAAAGGATGAACTAATTTAACCTTCTAAACAAAAGCTTTCATTTCAATCTTTTGTTAGAGCTCCACATGTTGTACTATGCCTTTTAACAAGGAGCAATTCAAGGTTTTAATCTTGATCGGCCTTTGACAAGTACACAGAAGACTGCAGTGTCCCCAGGCGCAATACTCATCGTCTTCTCTTGTTTTCTCTCTGTCTTCATTCTACCTGTCCGTCTATTTCACAGGAATTCAGTAAGGAAAAGGCTGAGATTTTTGGTATCCCAAGAAAGGGCTTCCTGGTTTGCACATTTCTGAGCCTGGGATTTCACATGGTTGTTGTCATTGAAAGCAGGGACAGAGGTGCTATTTGTCTTCTCCTACTCAAAGCAGCAGGAGAGCAGATGTTAGTGGGAATGGTGCTAATAATCTGCAGTAGGAACAGCGGTGCATCTACCAGGAAAGATCCTTGGCTCACCATGGTTTTGACTGCTTTAGGGCACAACTACAATGTGCAGTGAAGAGAGCCATGCCAGCTCCAAACGAGCCAAATCTGGAACTGGAAGCCGTTTAGCTATGTTGCACAGGGGGATGGTGAAGTTTCCAGGCCCGCGGACTCCTGAAATGGGCTGCATCCTAAGGATTTGTCAGATGATCAAAGGAAATAAGGGGAGGCGGAGGAATCACAAGAAAGTGCTGTGGAAAATTCATCAAAACGTGTGTGTGTGTGTTCATATGTATACATGGACATACATACACATTCACAAACATACAGACCGATATTGCCAACCAGCTATATCCATAGTATTCTCTATTCTTTTTCTGCCTGCAGTACTTTAAATGTGGTGACCTTGTACAGATTTAAATTTAGTTTGAGGCTAAAAAATTAACCGGAAAGCTATCATCACATATCTAGTAATAAATACAATCTCCCATGCAATATATTTCTTAATTTGTGCTGTTGCCTTTAAGTTGAAAGTGAACAAAAGCGACTTCCTTTAAGCTCTTTTTCTCCCCAAATTGGTAACATTCATAAATGCAGGAACAGAACTGAATGTGTTTATGGCAGTCATGATAATTATGGAACACAAGATTAACCTAGCCAGGGAAGATAAATATCTTGGTATTCTCTGCAGTGATAAACTGACTTTGGAATGCAGCCTGACAGAGTGGCAGATGAAATTTGATTTTTCTAGCTATACATAGCTCACAACAGGCCACTGTAATATTTTTTTGAATCTAAATGTCCCGAGAACCTCATGTTGTCTTTGTAGCATGGGTAGTTATTCTTTTATAATATTTTATGGGAAAAGTCTACAGCTTTAATGATGAAAATAGGTAAAAGTCTATGAAAGATGCTGAAAGTAGGAGACCGGCTTGAGCTGTAGAACATGGTTTTTGCCTTAATTGTGAATTAGTTCTTTCTCAAAGGCCATGTATTACAGGTCGGTCTGTCTGTATAATTGGTATTGTATAACATGCTCTGTCTTAGTAAGAAGTAAGTAAAATTCTTCCAGGGGATAAGATTGGGTTTGTCTAAGCTGTGGTTGACTGCGACAAAACCAGGCTAAATGTATATGATTTGTGAAGAAAAATACTGTTATCGTTTCCCTAAATTGTGGAGGCAAGAAAGACGAGATGATGACGGAGAAGTCAGAACATTTGCTAAATATTTGCTGGTTTGGTTCTCTGTGTCACTGAAGTACTGTTGACAAATATCTGCCCTCTGTTAGTTTTCAGTGATGTCCTCTGTATATGGAGAGGAGTTTCACAGCAACGTTTGTTCATTTTCTTAACTAAATGAAAACCCTTCAATGCGCTTCCCTTCAAGGGAAGTCTTCAGTAATTTCAGTGAATCATGGAATCTTTGCTTCAAGTCTTCAGCATCCACTCACAACATTTTCAGAGTCCAGTGCTGAATTTGTGGTCTGTAATGCCATCTTTTATTTTATCTTCTGGGTAAAGAAGGTAACAGATCTGCAATGTAAGTGCAAGGAGGGGCTTCACAGCAGCACTGTGTACTTTTCCTGACCTCTGTCAGCCTCCCTCTGTGGGGGTCAGAGTTTAAGACCAGGGAGGACCATTAGATCATTCAGTCTGACCTCCTGTAAACAGCAAACCATTGCGTTTCACGTAGGTACTCTGTTGTTGATCCTGATAACTTCTATTTGGCTAACGCGTAGCTCTCGGAAAGACACCCAGGAAGGTAACAACAAATGCGGTATGCATTACTGCTCTTGGCAGTGTGGTTGCACTGGTTAATCGTGCTTTCCAAACAGATATGCCATCCGTAGCTGAGAGCTTGCCTCAGCCTTTCAGCTCAGTCAGCGGGCACGCTACGCTACCTGTCACTACAACACTTCCCATTCTTAATTTTTAGCTTGACTTTGCTTGACTTCATCCATTCATTGACTTTGGCAATTGATGTGTCGGTTGAAGACTGCGATTTCTCCACGTCCCCAGCCAACATTTTTCTGCAATCTCTCCATGAGTACATTTCCTAAGTGTTTGTCTTCACTTTACAGACGTGTATTCCCCTGGTTTCCATCCCCTTCTCCTCCCCTTGCATTCACTGTGTGTCAGCTACACAGTCAGTAGCGCCTTACACCTCCTCTTCAGCTGTGCATAAATACACTACTCTGCCACTCTTGAACTTGGTCCTGTGGTGGCATACCAACGCTTCTAATTATAAGAAAATCTAAGACCTCGTATTTGAGACATGCTTTTGTAACTGGTACTTGAAAATAATTTTTCATCAAGAAACTGTGACCTGTTACTGATTGAAGTGATTAGAAACAACTCCTTTCAATGACTGTATTTTTTTTTTTTTAGGACAGAAGGGAATGGAAGGGTTTATGATGACAGAAAATCTGGATTATCCTATTTCTTAATGAAGATTACAATTCCTAAAAAGACAAACAAATGTTATTGTTCAGAAAGTTATGCTTGAGTTATCAGTCTTGGATTAACAGCCCTATTGTATTCCTGGCCTCTTCCAGCGTCTGTCTGCACCTCAGCCTAAAGCTCCCTCCACCTTTTGAGGTATAACCAAGTCATTATACTTTTGAACTTCATTCATACACACCCAGACAAATCTGGCAAGCCTCTTACATTGGTATTTTCCCTTCATTCCATGTATTACACATTGCTTTTTAAAATTTCTTACTGCTGCAACTCATGGTAGAAGAATGGCTTTTTTTAAATAGTTTCCTTCAACTTCAGAAGACGATCCCTTTTGAAGCACTGTGTGTATTTGCTCACTGCTGGTGGCCGCTGCTCTCTCTGCCTCTTTGTTTCAGTTCATTGCTTCTCCCACATCCCAATGGAAAATAAAAGATGGATGGTCTGTTTTGGACAGAGACTTTATTCATGAATCTTTAATTTTATTTTACCATCCTAGCATACATGTTTCAAGTAGGTAAATGGATTAATGGTTATAGGTTTTTTTTAATAGTTGAACATATTTTATTAATAATTAAAAGCCTATCTTATTGTTGCTATAATATACAGCTTTGTTGACTAGCACTACTGCTAATGCACACTTGCTTTAAGAAAAAGACTGGCAACTTATTTCACTGATTTCTGAGAGCTTAAGGACTAATAGATTTAACAGCACTATTGTTTCCTTTCCTTCTCCTAGAATTTGTTTTGATGCCGGTTACTGCCCTGAACAGAGTTTTGAGACCAACGTTTACTTGCTGCTGCTCAGAGTTCATGTTGAATCTTGATTCAGCAAAACTCCTGAGTATTTGAAAACTCGATATATGCCCTGAGCTTTGACTTGAGTGCACAGGATTTTTTTAGGCAGAAATTTTTGTGCTGAGGCAGTTAACTTCATAGAGTTTATAAACCCTACAAGACAGAGGCTTTCTTCTCAGCAGCTATAAGCTGTACAGCATCCAATTCAGCAATCATTTTTTATTCATACTCTCAATTGTCCAAATAATTGTCATGTCTCTTTTATATTCGCTGTGTCATGATGCAGTATGTAATGTAGCATGCTTTGATATGACGGTCAAAATGTGCTCAAAAATTCAAAAATTCAAGATGATTGAAAGTGTTAGCAGAGCCCTTCGTGAATGTCTTAAAGCATGTGTGTGGAAAGTACTTCTGTTTTAAAAATACTTGCCCAAATTATGTTCTTGGTAATGAGGGTGTCACCTCAGTGAGGTTTCAGCTGTGAAACTCAGTGCAGAATTGGGCCACATTAACACAGAAGCAGCTCATCAAGTTCCTAGAAGTGATTTAAATCTTATTAGTGGAGGTATTGTGTGATATTGAAGCTGACAGGTTCTTCACTTCAGGCAAGACTAATCAAGGGGGTTTTTTAGATTTTTTTGGAGAAAGGATAGGAGCATTGTTGTGCAGCAGCCTTTGTTAAAGGTCAGAGATTTCTTTAGACATGAGCCTCTGCTGCTGAAGACAAATATTATTTGGGGGGGGGAACTTGAAAAAGACCTATGAATATGCCAGCAAGCCTCTCAGTTCCCCATAGACCTGTGAGGCCCTTTGCTGAGTTTCGGCATGTTTATTACCAATCACATCAACCTCTTCCTATATTGTCTTTTGCAGGCAGACGCCAGGTCTCTCTGTCAGTGCTCTGAGTGCAGGTTTGTTTACTCTGACCATGCTCCAGATGCCCTAAAAACTGGGCATGCTAACACTGTGATAAACTAATAGATCTTACTAGGCTTAGTAGCTTGGCTTTAAGAGCTTTTGTGTTTTGTTTTGGTTTTTTTTAACTGGCTTTGTAGTTTAATAGCTCAGCTGCTCACCAGGGCCATACAAGTTGTATTTGGCTCAGGGCATTGGCAGAGCAAGTTTGCGTGTGCCCGGAGAGCAGGCAGCAGGCGTTTGGATTTGCCTCAGAAAGACTGTGCCGATATACCTCGAGAGAGTGAGTTTCCTTGAGCTCTGCTTGTCAGCACTAAGGAAAAAGTGGATTAACTCAAAGGCAGGTCCATTGACTGCAAAGGCCAGTGGGGGTCATTCCTGAAAATTGGTTCTTGTTGGAGATGAGAACTGGAAATTTCTCCTAATGACAAGTGAGGTAAAAGGAGGAAATGGCCCAAAGAAGACAGAAGAGGGAGAGGTGAGGGTGGGTGAAGAAAAGCTAAAAATATGATGAAGAGGAAGAAGGAGAGGAAGGTGAGAGTGGTGGAGAGGTGGCCTCAGCCAAGGGTTTCTTTGCCAGCCACGGGCAGAGCGTGCTTCAGGGAAGTTTGCATCTGGGAAAGTCACAAGCCATACAAAAGCCTACATGTTGGTAAAGTCTGTGAATTTCAAGCACTTGTAAGGCAGAAGGAGAAGTATCTTATTTCAGATGATTCCAAAGTCCCAGCAGGGTAAAACTATTTTGTGAATATTTCAGGTGATAGGACTATCTCAAAAGACTTCCACCTACAAAATAGCCACCAAATGGAGACTTTCTCTTTAATAACTCATCTTCCTTTAACTGCAGCTGCTCCAGGGGCCAGATATAGAATGACTACATTATAAATATCAGGTTTCCAGGGTAGACCAACGGTAAGCTAAAATGTCAGTTTGCCTAGTGCAAACACTTGACATATGTTGAGCTGAATAGGGAGTAATGAGGTTGGAGACTATCTATTTGCTCCTGGTCATCTCTCTTTAGAATTTTTTTTCTGGGTACACATTTGACAGGGAGTAGACGGCTGACACCATTTCATCTCCTCTCTTCAGAAAACATTCGCCGACTTAATGCGCGGGGAGCTGAACTGCTAATGCTCTGTGTGAACTTGTCTCGTGGCTGGACTGTCAGAATGATTCTACTGTGGCTTTAATGAAGTAGATGTGAGGCCAATTACACCCTATAAAAGCTGTACTGGTTAATTAAACTGTAGCTCTTACTTCAGTCGGT
Organism: Anarhynchus alexandrinus; assembly: GCA_008711295.1. Taxonomy (NCBI): domain Eukaryota; kingdom Metazoa; phylum Chordata; class Aves; order Charadriiformes; family Charadriidae; genus Anarhynchus; species Anarhynchus alexandrinus. Next base: position 1,661,083 of record VUYV01000070.1, read on the forward strand.
TGAACCTGAAGGCTACCGAAATACCAGGTGTATATCTGAAAGCGAAGCGAGACGGAAGCACACAAGGCTTCTTTCTCTTCCTAGATACTTTGCTTTAATATGTCCAGATGAGATGAGCGGCTGAATAAATTCAAGAACATTTCCTTTTTAAGAGACAGGGAGCTTACTTAACGATTCCCAACCTGCCCCTTTCATTCCTGTTTCTAATGCACCATCACTTCCACCCTTCTCACATCAAAGAAGAGATGAAAATGGCACCCTACAGAGATCATGAACGCTGCTCTGAAAGTGCTAGCAATGAGAGGTTGATTTTGAGTTTAATATGAAGCCTGCAAGCAGCGACTGCCTGATTTCTGCCCTCCCCCCCATCTCCTCTCTCTGGGGACGCAGGTGGCTGTGGCAGCGCTGCAGCCCCGTGTTTACCTGGTGTGTTCGGCTCCCACACCCACTGTGGTGGCTGGGTGCCGGGGGGAGGGCGGGGGGCTGCAATACCTCATTTAGCTGATTGGTATTTGGGTGGCTGAGCTATGCTGGTGCCTACGAGGGGAGGACACGTGTTAACACCTTGTCTCGGGGGCTTTTGCAGTTCTTTCTGGTCACAGCTTCCTCTCAGTCCGATGGCCAGGTGTTACGGGAGTGTCACATCTGGCTGAAAGGGGCTGGGGGCAAGAAGCATCTTCCTCCAACGGGGCTCAGACCACCCTCTGCAAGGGAGGGAGGAAGGGGAATACTGCCATTGAAGCATGGAAAAGGCAGAAGTGTGCTGAAGTAAACACCTGAGGGAGAGACGAATCCTGCCTGGCTTCAGGAGCTTCCACCAGGACCGTGGTCAGGAGCAAGAGGTGCAACCAGGACCACCTTTGGGAGCTCCCTCCCTCCACTGGGAGCAGCAGTGGGAGCGCTGCCACTGCCCAACAGCAAACTCCTCCGGATGGGATGAGTCTCCAGCCCATAGGGCAGTGTCAGACCAAATGGCTTTCCCAAAGAAGTTTCCATGAGTTTCTAAAGTCCAGAAAGATCACTGACTGCGTTATTTTGTGTCTCTCAAAATCTCAGTATTGCAAGAAGAGGGGAAAAATGAGAGGCAAAGAGAGGTATAGTGGACGGTGTGGCTGTGAGAACAGCTTCCTGGCGAAATGGGGCTGCGTGTTCACAAACACACCGCACCTTCGTGGGGAAAACATTTCAGTAGGTAATTGCAAATTAAGCATTTAAAAGGCATATCATTTAGTGCCTCTGTTTTCAGAGAACCAATTAGAAGCTCACAAGCAGTGAGATAGGTATTTAACTGTAGGTTAAAAGTTATTACAGGCATGATGAGTATCCCCCAAAAAACCCCAGAATGAAAACAAACATTGAATCTAGTAGCAGCTGGTTGTTTTCCAGGCATAATTTCTCAGTAGCTGCTTGACAGAAGAGGAAAAAAAAATCCAACCCCAAAACAACAAATCACAACTATTGCCTGTAACATCTACGTTCTACCATCTAAGGCTGGTAGTTCTTGGTTTTAATTAATATAAATGCCCCTCCTCTGCAACAGGGAGTAAATGATAATGATTTCTATACAAGCTAGCATTACCTTTATTTGGCACGTGATTGCTGCCTTCAAAAAAACACAATAGAAAGTTACTAGAAAGAAGGTTTTTTTCAAATGAAAAACTATAATTTTCTTTTTGCATATTGTATATTTAAGGAAATTGAGATATTCAGTCAAAATTAATAAATAAATAAAATCTTGTAAGAAATATTTTTTAATAGGCTATTACGTGTTTTGATAGCATTATCATTTCTTGGCTCTATTTGTATTTTTTTTCTCTCCAGCAGCGCTATTAATTTTCAATCCCTTCTGCTCTATGTGGGCGGTTGTCCAGTGACCTAAAAACTTGACATGCGTTACAGATTTTTGACCATTAATATTTATGCATATTGAGGGGGCATAAGGGGTTTATTATTTGACGAGTTGAGGTAGTGTTGTGCTTTCTTTTTTACATATGTATAGCATACATACACACACTTTAACTTTTCTTCTGAAAGTAATTAGACATGAAGTCTGTATTAGGAAAACTGTAGTCTGGTGAGTGAGAGCAGGACCCGATGAGAACTGGAATTGTAAAAACTTGATTTTCTGTATATCTTTCCTGTCTTTGTGAGATGGCATTGTCCTTTGCTGGCAGCAAGGTTGGGTATCCATTTCCCCTGAATGTTTGTAGTTGCTTGCATAGAAGAGGACTTGTGGCTTGAGCAGGAGTTCGCTTGGCCGGTGCAGTGTCCTGTGACCATGGTCAGAGTAAATATTTTAAGATACCTGTGATGCTGAGGAGTATTGGCACCAATAGAGAGCTTGTGGCTGAAGAATATAAGCTCATTGGGAGCAGTTAGGGACTTAGCCTCCGATATATGAAACAACTAAGCCAGTCCCATTTATTATTTAAAAACACCCCCCACCCCACCCAACCCCCCAAATCAACCATGTCGTCAGTCGCTGTCGGTGAGCACGTGGCTGAGGATGCTGTGTCTGAGCCTGCGTCACCGCTGCTCATCGTAGGTGTGCCTTTGCCAGACCTGCAGACCACAGAGCCTGCCAGTAGGACTTTTTTTAAGTTATGGTTATGATAGGGCCAAAATGCATAGCAGACTATACAGCCTCACTTTAATTGTGTGCGAATTGTTAATATAATTAGAAAAAAGTAAAATATTTATCAAACCTGAATTATGTAGATCCTGCAGATATTACTAATCAGCAAGTGCCAGAATAGCTTTTGTAAAAGAACATATAAATATTAAAAAGGCTTACTTTGCTTTTATATGCGATTAGAGGAGGCCTCGTGATTAAGTATTGTTGTTTAATTGTGTTCAAACTGTATTATCCCTCCTTTAGCCTAAGTATGCCAAAGATAAGCATTCTACATACCTAATATGTGCTTTCATTAATTTGTGATGATTTGTTTATTCATAATTTGTTGCCTTTTCCAACTGTATCCGGATGCTTAAATATTAACCAAGAGACTTTTTTCCCAATTTTTATTTTGTTGCCACGTGAGGATCATTTTAAATTATACATTTTTGATTTCCATGTGTCAAAGATGTTTAGAAATAAACCTTTTTTTGCATTAGTAGCCAAGAACAAATATCCAGCCACCACTTGTTTAGAAGTTCTTTTATCTGAAACCCAACGGTTTGATTAGTCCTGTTTAGAAGATGTTGGAGGCTCTGATGCTCTACAAACACCTCTCTGCTCTTTAATGAATGCTTCTGCATCCTCCAGCAACACAGAATCAGAGCCTTATTGTCTAAGCAGTTACGGGTAGCTCTGTCAAAGGGGCACATGTCACTTGTGCTCAAGTTGGCTTTAATTTGTCAGATGACACCAAGGTCCCCCCCTTCCCAGGATCCGAGTTTATAGCACAAGCTTTGCATTTCTGACTGAAATTCCTTGTTGGAGTAGTTCGCCTGAATCACAGACAGGAAGGGCACAAGGATATTTAAGAGACCGTTTATCATGAAAGACGTAACGGCACGTGAAGTCAGTAGCATCAGTGGCACCTGTGCGGTCACACTGCTGGCCGTAAAGGGGGGCATGGGCTGTGATGAAGGGACTGTGCTGTGCTGTGACCACGCAGCAGGAGCCCCCGAGGTACATGTACGGTTGCTGTTTCATCTTGATGTGGACTTTGCTTCTAAGGTCAATAAACCCAGATGTTGTCACCAGTAGCGCATATGCACACAGAAGGCAAAGCCTTGCATTGATGCATCTGACTCAATATTGAGAGCAGTTAATGAACTTTGCTACACAAAAGCAAGGGGCAGATGGGCGATTAGGTGTGATGATTAAGTAATTCTGTAACCTTGTTTACCCTTTTAAACAGTGTGAAGGAAAAAGGTTGCATTAAAAAGTAAAATAAAAATTGGTTTGGTGCATAACAGAGCTAATTGGAAAAATATGTAGGGAAATATAGTAGGGAAAAAAAAACAACACCCCTCTAGAACCCTGCCTGTATTGAGAAAATGGGATCATCGGGGGATTCAAAGAGAGTGACTTAAAGAAGCAACAGCATTTAAAACAATTAATTCACAGGTAGTGGATAGAACACATGCAAGTAACATACAACTAATGTGAACTTAGAGAAGTTAGTCAGAAAGATTTGTGCTGCTTTTTCTCTTCCTATATCAAAAATACCTGACTGAACACTAGCATCTGACAGGTCTACATTTTGAGTTCTTTTCAACTACAGAAAGCATTGAAGTAATTAATAAATTGGCTTATATCGTTTTAATGGAGAAATAATGATAGGAAAAGACTACATGTGTATTAATGAATGCAGCATTTATATAAGCCCTGCAGGGCAACATGAAGGAAACATGCAAATTAACAAACAGTTTATTACCCTAAAGCACAAAACAGACTGACTCCATAGAAACGCTAGGACGAGTACGGATAAATATAACTTTAAGTCCTTATTTGGCTAATTCTACAATGCTTTATGAGATTAACCTGTTGCTGTGTGCTTGGGTGATTAACCTGTTACATATTGCGATTAACCTGTTAGTTATCGTGTCCGTAAATCATTTTTTGCTGTGCGCTTGCTCTAAGCTTGTAGACAGAAAAGCAAACTGTTCCTTCGTGCATATCCTGTGACTTGGCTCTCCTTGTGATTCTTCCTCTGTCCTCTGGTTCTGAAGCTGCTCTCAATTTTGGCTCAATTTCCACCCCGATCTTTTGTGCCTTTGTCATTCTCCCCTGTGACTCATGCAGCTCTTTGCTCAGATGTGCAGATTATCTGAGATATTTTATTCTTCTTCAGATTAATTATTTTTAATTGTGCTTTCAGGTTACATTGAGTGAAATCAGATATTAAGTTTCAATCTACTATTAGACCATTTTAATAATATTTTGGATATTAAAGACGTTAATTTAAACATTAGTTAATGGTAGGCTCTTTCAATGAGACTTGACTTTTTTATTGCAAAAGCAAGGTTTTCATGTTCCTTATGTTCCCTTTCCTCTGGATATTTCTTTAGAAATTAGGCAGTGGTGTATGGTTTCTCTTTTCGTGTAACAGCTGTATCCAGGATACTTAGCAAGATATTATGTGCCATCCACAGCATTTTGTTATGTACTGAAGTTCTGCTGTAAAGCTGGCAGTTCCATTAGAGTAGATCAGCGTGTTTTAGTCATCAGATGCCTATTACAATTATTTTATCACTTTTTTTTTTCCCCCACAGAGTAATCGCTTTCTCATTGATCTGGACATACAACTGATAGATGAATGTAGGGAAGGGCTGTAAGCAGCAAGCTCCAACTGCATTAGATTGATGTATCAGGCAGCTTCCAGCTGGGTGTGATAGGAAGATTACAGGGCTCCAACTGTATCTCCGTACAACTCAAAGTAAGCCCTGTAAAATCTGTCTGAAAGATTCAGTCCAGTCATTGAATCCTCCAGAACTTCCCATTACAGTGGATGCAGGAAGTACTGAAAGAGGAGCCTTAATTTTCAAAGATGCTAAGGTTCAGCGCATCACCAGCATGCGCACTGTGATTGTATCTTGTAGGTGCAGATCTTTGGAACACAAATAACAAATTAAATTACCCGGAAAACCTTCCCCATTCTGCTTTCAGCCGTGTAAGTTATTTTCCCTAATAAGAGTTAACAACAAGTGATAACATCAAAATTGCCCAAGGAAGCATGCAGTGCCAGAGAGGGTGGCTGGGCAGGGGAGGACAGCCGTGCCAGGGAGGACAGGGTGCCCCGTCCTGCACTGTAGCTGGGGGGAGGTAGGAGGTGTGCTGGGGCTGGAGGATGGGGGGAAAGGCGCTGACCCCGGAGGGTGCATAAGATGGCGGGGTACAGTCAGCCCCCTTTTCCATCTTTTGCTCCATAGTATGATGAAACTTTTTGCAAAGGAATTTACCTGCCCTTTGCACCCCATCGTACTCTTGCCTCTCTGGGGGTCCCTTCCCACGTTATGGGTAAGGGCACTGGTGGGGCTTTGTTTGCCACCCACAAACTCTGTCCAGAAGTGATCGAAATTACACAGGTTTTTCTTGAAAAAAAACAGTGGAAATATGAATGTCATGTTGACTAACTAGAAAGTGATGGCAACAACAAAAACAACTGTTATGCAAGTCTTCTGGACTCTTTTATATCCTTTATAAAATACTATTTTCAGTGGCTATATTTAGTAAAAACTGTATCCTCTGCTTGTGTGATACATATACAAATTACACTGGAAGAGACAACACCAGTACATAAATTGGCTTAATTCTCCTCCTGTTCTTCTAGCCAAGTTTTAAAAATCACTTATATAGCACAACATAATGTTTGTAGAAACAAAATTTTGTAATTGGATACCATTCGCTGACGATTGATCAAAGAGAAACCAATAAAAATATCGACTAGTTTGTAAGGGTTAGAATGACTTAAAGATTTGGCTTTTCTTCCTGGACAACCTTGTATTTCATCCTGACTTTAGGACCTAGCCTCACTAATGACTTTGGCACAGTCTCACATAATTAATTTTATATGAAATCAAATGGTCCAGGGCTCAGAATGTCCACGTTGTTTATACCAAAATAGCAGCCTTAGTTTTTTCTCATTTTTTTTGTTTCCTTGGATCTGTCTGTTCTTTTGCACTCATCGCTTGAGACTGTGCTGTTTACTGAATGACTAACACATACAGATTACTGGTTTATTTGAGGCTCTGAGAAAGACAAGGCAGCATAATATGTACAACAGAAACACTTGGGTAGTGTAGTTAATCTATTTGAAGAAGGCTTATTTTTTATGATAAACAACATTTTTTTGTAAATTAGCACTGCGGTACTTTAATGTCAAGAATTGTGTAAAATCCAGTAAATAGTTAAAAGATCTAGGAGAGCAGATTTCAGCTTGGCAGGATCCCACGGGAGGCTGCTCTGGAGGGCAGAGGGGCTCGGAGCACAAGGACGGTCCTTTCCAGCCTGCAGGAAATCAAGCAAGTGTGGCAGGAGCAGCGTGGGCAGAGCACCACGAAAACTGTACACGAAACTGAGTACACCGAAGGGGATAGCAGGCATGGGCTGCTATGGATGGAGAAGGGGTGCAGGAAAGCCACAATTTAGCCAGAGTTGTAATGGGGAAGGATGTGAAGGCCAAAAATACAAGCCTCTGTATGTGCCTTTCAGCAAAAGGAAGGCTAAGAAAAATGTGGGCCCACAACTCAAAGGACCAGGAGACATAGTAGACTAGGTTACCTAGGGAGGTAACGTTGGTTACCTCAGCTTTTTCTGTGTCTTCCTGTTTTTTCCTGGTAAACTCTGCCCTCACCACTCCTCAGCCTCTGAGCCAAGTGGCAGAGTTTGGGGGAGTGAAGAATTTCTCACAGTGGAGGAAGATCAAGTCGGATATCTTTAAAGCCAGTTGGGTACACACAAGTCTAATGGGCCAGGCAAGCTGCACCTAAGAGTGGGAGTCTGACAGAAGTCACTGTGAGGCTGCTCTCTGTTGTCTTCAGAGAGGTTCACAATGACAGGAAAGAGGCAAACATTGCTCCCAGCCTCAAGAACGACAAGGAGGATGATCCAGGGAAGGTTATGGAGCAAATCCTCCTGGAAACCGTGTCCAAACATGCAAGGGTCAAGGAGGTGATTGGGAATGGCCAGCGTGGAGTTACCATGGGCAAGATGTCACTGACCTTCCCAGGTCACCTTCGCTGATGAATTAGCTGGCTGTGTGGGTAAGGGTTGAGCAGCCGAAGTTGCCTACCTTTGACTTGAGCAAGCCTCTGACTTTGTCTTCCATAGTATCCTCACAGAGAGATTGATGAAATCCAAGTGGGATTAGTGGATTAAAAGGTGGATGTGAAATTGCTGTCTATACGTACCTGATGGGAAGGTGTAGAGCAGACAAAGGCAGACTCTTCTCAGGGGTATACGGCAAAAGGAAGAGAGGCAACAGACACGACCTGCAACACAGGAGATTCACATCAGGGGTAAGGAAGATGCTTTTCACTTTTAGGGTGGCCAAACAGTGGAGCAGGTGCCCAGAGCTGTTGTGGGAATCCCCTTCCTTGGCCCTGAGAAACCTGCTGTAGTTGATGCTTTGAACAGGTTATTGAACAGATGACCTCCAGGAGTCCCTTCCAACCTGAATCGCTGTCATTCTTAGTAAGTTCAAGAAGCACTGAACCTTTGCTTCCCTTTTATTTTTGTACAATTTCTGCAAATTTAGTGGTGTAAAATTAACATAATGGACTGGCGTATCATTTTAAGAATCAATCCCAAAGAACTGGTGAAGATGCTGTCTGTGCTGTAAGGCACCAAACCAACCCTGATTCCTAGAAGGTGCGATGTGTGTAGGTATTACTTGACCTGCATATAAATCTTCCTGAGACAACAGCATCATCCCCTGTGTATAAACACATGCAGTTTCTCACTAGGTAATTAGGATTTGTGAAGGTGAAGGGAAAGCTGAGAAGGAGAGGATGAAGGCTGATGGCTGCAGCAGCAGTATCACCACCTTTCCTTCCAGTGGCATTCACAGCAGAGGTACCGAAATTCAGAACAAAGGTGGTTTGCTGAATCTTCTTCTATATGTTTTTCATAAGTGATATTGAAACCTCAGACATTATTTCTCTGGAATTTGAGCTAATTTAGTGTACTTTGAATAAACATCTGATAAGACTGTTGTACCAGATTACAGGAATTTCAAAGAAAGAAGAAAAAGACTCATAAATGCAGCAAAAATGAATGAACTTCCAATATGTATACCTAATTTTCTTATTCCTGGAATACTGCCTCAAGCCTTCCTGGAATACAGCAACCATTATTTCTGAGATTATTGCTAAATTGAAGGAGTATTTTGCCAAGTGACTATTTTGAGAATTCAGTTCATCTAAATGAAAAAAAATCCCATTAATAGCAGTTTTTGTGAAGTATCAAAAATGGATTTTCAGACATGTATCTGGGGGATAACTAGGAATTTGGATGTCTGAAACAACCAGTGTATCTCAGAAGTGCAATAGAAGGTTATTTACTTTTGTGTAAATGTGAAAAAATTACTGAGGGGTAAAGGACTCACAAGCCAGTTTTGCTGCGTTTTGTGAGTAAATTTCTCTGAAGCTGGTTGGAACTGAGCAGAGTCTTTAAAAGTGAACCGAGAAATGTAAAAGCTTTTGACTCTTTTGCTCTGTTAGTTTCTCTGCCAGCCTTCAATCCAGTACTTTATAAATGTTTTGAGAAAGATGTTATACTGTCTGGGAAGCAAGCAATAAAAAGGCTAACTGAAAGCAAGATGTTTAAAATAAAAGTTGATTTAGTGCAGATGCTTTAAAAGTGATATTTAAAATGAATGGGCTAACAATAAATATTTGAAAAGTACAGTTTGCAAAAAAAAAACCTCAACAGTACCCATACTGAGCTCTCTAAGAAGAAATTTAATTACAGAGATTTGTTTGTGCATGACTGACTGTTGGATATTCTTTTTATGGTATGTTACGTTTATATGCAGCGGGTACTGCATTTGTTTTGCTGTAATTTCTGACTAATTCCTGAACACAGGAGAATTAGTTTCAGCGGAACAGCAAGAATGAAGTATTAGTTTAAAGTTTCATTGAGTTATCATGGGAGACTTAATTTGGCTCATGTTCCTGTTTGAGGCCCTGCTCCTGGCTTTATTTATCCTTTTAGTTAGTTCCACTAGAGCTGAATAGTACGTTGCCTTTTCCTGTTAGTAATCACTGCAGTGCTGATGTCCTGCACCCTGAGAACAGGTCTCAGGAACATCCCTTCTAGGTTGAGTGGAATTTTTCATATATGTAGTTATTTACGTGGGGGAAGCATTCAAACTTGAAGCTCAAGCGTCTTTCAGGGAAATCATTCCCTATCATTGCTTGTAACTATTTAAGGTCTTTTAATTATGCTGAGATAAATTGAGTGAAAGAAAATAATTTGCTTTCAATCATAAAATCTGGCTGGTCTAGTACGCATTACGTTAGTGATTTTATTAGGTTGAAGACATAGCTTGTATTTATGGTCCTAAAACGTTCAAATTATGAAGAAATGCCCTCAGTCTGTCATTCAGTAATTCTGTACCGTCTTTGGCAGAATTCCAGGCAAATTTATAGAGTGCTTTTAGACAAATATGAGAGTAAACTAAAGCTGTCATATTAGTTCATGTTAGTGCTGAGCAAACTAGTTCAGACTCGATAAGGATCTGTATTACATCTATTCTGAATTCGGGCCAATTCCTTATTTTTAGAACTGAAATAGAGTTCAAATCTTGAGGTCTTGAAACATTTTTCACTTCTGGCAGACCTGGAATTCCAAGTGGCCAAGTACCTCATAAGACTACACTTACAGTATTTTTCCCCATGGAAGTACTAAGGATTTGTAAAGGAAAGGTGGTGGTGGGTGGTGGTGTGGGTTTGTTTGTTGTTTGTTTGTTGCGGGGGGGGAATGTTCTGCGTGTTTTTGTTTTTGTTTGGGGGTTTGGGTGGGTTTGGGGGTGGTTGGTTAGTTGGGGTTTTTTTGTTTTTTTTTTTGAAAGACCTTTTTCATCTTGGCATTGAGAGCTAAAACATCAGGTAGAACTTCGTCAATGTTCTGGATAACTGCAGGCATACGGTACTGCCTCTGGGGTTTCTCTGAGATCAGATCATTTTGTACCTGTAAGATTATCTTGTGTAAATGTAAAAAGTGTTTATCTTTTTCTATTTGGAGTATGCAGTTCAGTTGTTTAAACATATTTCTGTGCAGAATAGATTCTACAAACCAGGGTAGTTATAGGTCATCGGGACAAATAGTTGTAGCATGTTTTCCTCTACGAGTTGTACCTGAGAACATCACATACACTTTCAAAACACTGGCTTTGAGGGACCCTTGTAATTGTCTATGACAAGCATGCTTAAAATATCAGATAATTTCCATACGTTTCGAGCTGGAATAGGATTTGAGAGATTAATATTTGAGTTCGTGAGTGATTATTTGGTAGTTATGCATAGCATGCCTGCAGTATGTGTTTCAGCATAACAATACGAGGTCTCTTCAGACCTCAGGTGATGGATGTGATTCTGTTTGCTTTGATATTTTAAATGTGCCTCTTGCTAGTTTGGGCCCCACAGCCACCCCCTCCCTGGGCTGAGCAAGATGCACCTCCTCGTGGGGCCACTCCTCCTGCCCTGACCATCCTGGGGGTCCCCTGGACATGTTTGTCCATGTCTTCTCTTCTGGAGGTCCCAAGCACTGGTCTAATGAGTGTTGAGTAAAGGGAGAAGATGGGGGGCTCAGCAGGATGTTTCTTACCATAAAAGCATAGCTCCGGCCACCTTGCTTCTAAGTAGCTATGCAATGCCAAAATCGAAACCATATTTTACAGACTCTTCTCATAGTAAAATAATTGGCTGTGTAAAAACACAGAAGGTGGACAAGGCATTTGGTCCCCGTAAACTGAGGCAGCCAGAAGGCACAATGAGAGATCAGCACGCTCCCCTCCTTCACTGCTTTGCCCTCTGGCCAGGGGGTGGATCGGTGCTGCGCTCTTGTAGTTGCTGTGCTGGTACAGGCGAGCAAAAGGACAGGATTTTAGGGGCAGAGCAGGGCAGTGCTTTGGAAGGAAAAGTGGAAGAAGTGGAAGGACTTTCCAGGTGGCCCGTGCATCCCATGCAGCACGGTATTTTGCAAAAGGAAAAATGCCGTGAGCAACCTTCAAGTTTTCAGCGGTCATTGTGTGCAATTTCCCAATTTCGGGCAAAGGCAGACTTGCTTTTTATTCCTTCTCGCCTTTTAGAGAGTCAGGATGTACTTTTAAACAGAATCGTCAACAACCGCTCTGCAGAACACAGCGCAGGGCTGAATGAAGACTTATAGTCTCTAATGTCCGATACAGCCTTTGCCTGAACAGAGACGCTGCTGTCTGGTTTTCCAATTAGAGTGGCCCTGTCTGTTCTGACATCTCAGCAGGGGAAAACAGATTGATTCATCAGTAATAGTTGATTTCTGAGCCTGTAAATCTAGCAAGTCTGAGGAAACTGCTTTATTAAAACCTAATGGCATATCATACCCGTCCTTCAGAGTGCACAGTTATTTTATGTTCGAGCTTCTCAACAGTTAAAGGAACTTGGTTTCTTTCCGTTTTCATAGGGTAATGACCAAGAGACTCACTTTGTTGGATTGAAATAACAACTTCATTTACCATTTCCTATTCAGTAATAAATTGATTTGAGGAGGAGAGACTACAACATGCAGATTATTCTGATGCAAGTATATGGATTTGGAAGTCCTATACTTCAGTGATCGGATGATGAGGAAAAAGCTCTCCGGCAGCTCTTGATTTTTAAGGTTCTGTTTCTATTTATAAATGCTGTTAGGATGGCACAGTCTAAGCAGAAAGACAAATTCAAATCACACTTTTTATGTAATAGTGCTCATTTCTCTAAGGATCTGAAATGTCCCATTCATCAGTTCTGTTATCTCTTGCCTTGATGAGCACTTAAAGCTGAAACATGTAGCTCTCTTAATCTACTCTGAGATATAGTGCATTTGGATACGTAAATTAGAATCCACACTAAGACAATCGCATAACTTCTTACACTGGCACAAGGCAGCCCTGACGAGGCTGGACTTTTTTCTGCCTCTTGATAAGCTAATTAATTATTGAAACCCCACATGTTGCTGGTTTTTATTGTTTTTTTCCCTCCCTATGCAGTCTGAAGAGAAAAAAAAAAAAACCAACTATCCCAGATTTTACCTGCTGAATTGGACATTATAATCAATTTTGTGTGCTTAGCAGGTGTTGCAAATGGATGAGAGAGGGATATTAATGGTAAGATAGTTGTGGAAATGAACAAATCGCAAGTGCAATCAATCTCACTTGTGCCTTCAGGGAGGAGCATGCCGCAGGGTTTAGCATGAACATGACAGCTTGACAACTCAAGGTTACTTCACTTTGAGAAGTAAAGCCACAGGCGGCATGTGGTGGCAAAATCAGAGCATGGAGTGGAAACAGGGNCGCTGTCCCACTGGGCACCACCAGTTCAAAATATCCGACTTTGATCTTAAGGATAGAGTAACATATCGAAATACTTGGGAAGAAAGGTAGAAACACACTTCTTGCTAATCAGAGGTAAAAAAAAAACCCTTTAGTTAATACATCTTTGATAAAAATAGTTACAGCTTGCACAACAGTTGTCATTTTGGTGGTGGTGGTCATGCCTGTGTTAAGATGCATTTGTTTTCATCAAAGACAGTGAGACCCAACAGATGGAGGAGGAAGATCAAATAACAACAAAAAGCAAACAAAAGCTTTGTCTTAAAGTATATTTTTACATATGAAACAACAATTTTGTTGGGAGAAAAAAGCCCTTCAGTTCTCTACTACTACTTGAAAACATTTGTCAGTGCTTTTTGTTTATAAGTGTCAGGAGATTTAAGTATCTGTTAAAGCTGATGTAAGTAAGATTTTCTGGCAAAGTGAAATCGGGAGAAAGCTGACACCTGTCCTGCGGTCCCCAGGAGATGCGGCTCAGGGACAGGAGGTCCTGCTCCTCGTCCCAGCTGGGAGGACCCAGCTGTGGCCCATGGCTGTCCCTGTCACCTGAGAGGATGGAGGTGGCGGCTTAAAATGCTGGGCTGTGCACATGTACAGAACGGCAGCCTGTTGGGAAACCAAATGACTTTGGATGGCCAAGGTAGTCACTGCTGGAAGGCTTTTGCATCTGACAGATCTGATGGAGGTTTTTTGGGTCCTGGTCTCGGTTGCGGTTTTTGACCGGGAATTCCTGAAGTTCAGGCCCTGTGTAAACCAGAAGGAGAGCTTAGCCTGCTGCTTCTCGTTACTGTTTTACAGATGACAAGCTGTAGGTCTAAGCATGATGCTCCTACTTTGCATGGCTGCAATTTTCATTTTTTTAAATTCATCTCTGTGGTTTATAAAATTACTTCAAGAAACAGTAGCAGCTTCCACTTGCCTTTTATAGGAAAATCACACAAAACACAGTTTCCTATCTTTAAACTGACAAGAATTTAAGTCCAGCATAAACATGAGCGTAACTTGAACTCTAAAATTTTAAGAGCACCAAGACAACTGTTTGCAAAGCGTTAGCTGCATCTGCAAGCAATTAATTAATTTAAGTTGAACAACGAACCACTTCTTGTAGTTGTACTCCCTGGTTTGTGACAAATGGACTAAGTCAGTCGTATTAATGAGGTGAGCCTGTTGCAGGATATTTCTCATTCTAGAACTAGTGAGGTCTGAAGCTGTTGAATTAGGAGCCGCCATCTTCTGCTCAGAGGTTGTAAAAGCTTCATCGAGGCACCTGTAGTTTTGAAGGGCTGTAAGATTTTTAGCACAACACTTCAGCCCTTGACAGCTTGGCACAATGGTCACCCGGGAAGTGAGAGAAATGCAGTAATAAGATGACTTTGGTTTCTGGCAACAGTCAGAGGATTGAACTGGTTGTTGTTATTGGAGAAAGTTGTGGTATTTTGAAGCAATGTTTGTTTTATGAACCTGTTCTTTTCTGAAGCTCCTGGTATTGTAAGTATGTGACCAGTCTGCATGCAAAAGGGGGAAGGGGGGGGGAAAAGCTCTCCATCTATAAGAAGCTGTAAAATAGTGCAAACTAATAATATACTGTTTCGTTTACCTTAACATTTAAAGATCTTTTTTTCATATGGACACAGAATCTAAAGGATCTCGGTCAGGTTATAGAATTATTACTTTTGTCTCCTCCAGAGAGGAAACAAAGCTGGAAAATGTGTTTGCCAGTAGTTTGCTAGTGGCTAAGAGGGAAGAGCTATGTTCCTGTATAACCTTCTGGATTTCCTTTTGCTCCTTTCACATGACCCAAATGAAATTTGAGCCTCACATGTCCCCGAGCTTTAGGAAAAGGAATTACTAATTTTAGTAGTCGTAAAACCTTTTTGAACTGTACATTATATACTCTCTGAGAAAAGGCAAACTATATGGATATGTCTTCTATGCCTGTCTGCCTGTTTTAATAAATAATCTATGGATCTGTCTACAGCCTCTTCCTAAGAGTTAAGCCTTGAATAATTAAATTAGTCTGTTCCAAACCTCTGGTATACTTGGGGGCTGTTTATTTGCATTTTATGGCCAAAAAAGTGCAATAACAAATGTGCCAAACCCCAAACCTCTGTGTTTGTGGTTTTACCTGAAACTGATGTTGAGATAGCATTCTGTGATCCTGAGATTAAAGGGATATGTACATTCTTGTAATTAAGATAGCCTGGAGCTTTACAGGCTTTGCAGTTTACATATAGAAATTTTGTGTGGAAAAAATGGATGTGTACATGGATGTAATGTGTACACATGTAAACATAGGACAGTGTATTTTAACTTTTATTTAAAAATATGTTCTAAATAACTGGACCGTAAACAAATGTGTCTTTAATGCCCACGCCAGTACTTCTTTGGTCTGAGTCAGCTGACTTACACAGCATCAAGCCCCTGATACATCTTTAGAGCTCAGTTTTTTTAAAACAAGACTTTGTTAAAAAATGTCCTGATACTTAGCTTTGATCTTTTTTGTGTTATGAATAAAAAGTGGGAAATAATGTGAACATTGCTCTCACATCCATAGGCTCTGCCTTAGTGGCTAAACTGAACCATTTTGCTTTAAAACACTGACTCTGAAGCTGCTGTACCAGGGGAAACTTTACAAAGCAGGGACGGTGGAGCTGACATTTGAAGAACTGGGCCGTTGTGTCACAAGTTAGGCCAATAGATGTCAATCTAAATCCTACGGAGAAAAGCAAACTAATGAGTCAGAGAAACATACTGGTGCTGTGTGTTTGCCCTCCAGACCTGAAACATTTCTTGGTTTCAGGGAAAGAATTACTTCAAGAAACTCGACTTGGAATTTAATTTTAGCTGTTTTCAAAGGCTGTGATGTCTTAAGAGTAGACGCTGCTTTTCAGTCATAAAAAAATGTGTTGCAAGCATTGTCCTGCCCGTAAGCAGCTCACTTCCCTCCTCCCGCCCTCAGGAAAGCCCAAAGAGTGCATGAAAAGAGCTAAATTACAGGGAACTGTTTTGTACTGTCTGGCCTAATAAATGACTCCTGTCACATTAGCTGGAGATACCTTTTGAGAAGTCACATTCATATGATTTCTCTAATGATGCTTTCTGTCTCTTATACAAAAGAGCAATAAATAAGGGGAGGGATAGGGGATGGATGCAGGAGGCAGACAGTCCCTCCCACCTGCCTGCCTCCGGAGCAGGGAGGTGGCAGTGAGGGAAGGGGCCAGGACTGGCAGCCTGGGAACCCAAATACACACGCTGGCTCCTTCATCGTTGCCTTTTCCCGGCCAGTACAGCCTCCTGTGGCCTGCCTCAGGTTGTCCACTGGAAGCCCTGGCCATGCGTCCTCATCAAATGCGCATGGGCTTGCCTGGAGATCGGCCACCCTCCGCGGACAAGATTAAACATACAGGAAAAATACTGCAAAACCAAAATGAGCATGGTGCTGCTGATGTTCATTGCTGTATCCACTGTATAAGTATATTCAAAACTTGCTATTTTAGGTAAATTTTGGCTTGGTTTTGTTTTGTTTCTTTTTTTTTTTTTTGTGGTAGACTAAAAGCTAGGCAATTACCTGCTGAATCACCTGTGGCTTTTTCCTTATGGGATGGAATATGGTTCTGAAGGGGTTTTTGTTTGCTTTTATAAAGTAAACACTAACTGTAGATACAGTTTCTGACCCAGCAGCTTTCTGTCTTTATTATAGTATTTTAATTTAATGGGAAGGTCTGTCTCAACACCAGCATGCCTAAAATACATGCCATTTTACTTCTTTTGTAGGAGTGGTCAGAAGCAATCAATGACTTTTAAATCAGGACATGTTTACTGAGGAGGAGGTGTAAATTCATATAGCATTGAAAGTTCATGGCATTTTCAGGTGGTTTTGAACGTGCTTTGAATGTGGACTTGTGCTTTTCTGAGAGATTATGCTGGATCATTATAATACCTAACAGGTGTTTTCAAAGAACATTTTTAAGAAAAGGCTATATTTTTGGGAAAACCCTAGTAATCTGTGAACTTTTCTTAATCAAAGTGTAAGCATAGGTGGTGGCAGGGAAAAAGCAACGCTGAAAGAGAAGTTCTGAGGTGCTCCGATGAGGTTGTTGGTATGGTTTTGATGGTACCAGCATTTTCAGAGTGATGTTAGAAATGCTAGCAACCAGAACTGTCTGGAGTCAAGAGAGAAAAAAAAAAACAAAACACCAACATATTTTTTTTAAGGACGTTATGAAAATTGTAAGCATTTTGAGTAAATGTCTAAGATCTGCTACTGTTGCTGAAAATAGAAATCAGTGTCTACATACGGCTTTGGCTCTGGTGTTCTCAACTTTTGACTTGATTTGCTTTGATGTCGTTTGATTCTGCAGATCTAGTTTTGAGTGCACCTCATTCTCAAGTGACTGGGAGAAAATACTTATGATCTACTTCAGAACTTGAAGACTTTAGCCTGCTTATATCTGTGAAATAAATGACATTGTGTAAAACCCGATCACAGATCTTATAGAGTTAGATGACAGGATGACAGTATGTTACTCACAGTTCAGATGACTGCAATAGAGAATGTAATGAGCCATAATGCTATTATTTTTCACGTTAGAATTTTAATATTGTGTTTTCTGCAGCTCTTAAAATATCATGCATTAAACATGTTTCTGAAACCACAGTGAGTTATGTATTCATAGTGTCATTAGAGGAAAACAGTCTGACAACCACATGGAATGATGAAAATCCATCCTATGGCCCCTCTCTATTCTCTTTCATTGAAGTTGTTAAAAGGAAACATAGCAGCCTGGAAGGACCTCACATTTAAAAGGTATTGTGGTCATATCTCAGAGGTAGTAGCTTGATGCCTTGTGCTGCCGGCTGGGTTACAGGCATAGCCCATAGTGTCTGGACTTCAGTGTACGAGGAGACAGGTGGCTCTATTCAACTACTGCCCCTGCCTTAAGGGGAAATGATAGCAGGGAGATGCTTTTTTGTGTGTGACTTTGACTACTTTGTGGGACCACGGGTAGAAAAGGGCAATTATGTTTGCCTTCTGGGAGAAGATTAAAAATAGGATTTTTGGAATCCTAGAACCAATTTTTTTTGGGGGAAAAGAGAGTATTTTTGAGCCAGTAATTCTCTTAACTGCGTATCTTTATCACAGATACCTCAAAACTGTCATGCTAGAGAGCAGAGTGAAAATAGTGTCAACAAAAAAATAAAATGAGAAATTACTCTTCCATCAACCCATCCCCTGAAGTCATAGATGGTGTTGATTGTGTCTTATCTTAGCAGCATATACTAGGGAGGTAAATTGCAGTAACAATAGGAAACAGCATATCTGATTCGACTGAGAAACACAGTTTAAAAAACTACCGTATCACATTTATTTGGATTAAGTTTTTGAAAACTCTGAGCAGCGAGGTGACCTTTGAGTTGATTAATCCCAAACTAGAGATTATTTTTTGTGAAGGAGAAGCAGCAGACTCCAAAAAAAAAAAAAAAGAAAATATTGCCAGTCAGAATGCAGTGTTTTTCTCAGAGCTGGTCTTATTGGCACCAGAAGAAGGAAAAATAAAACGCAAGAAATTGCTGTGAGACCTCGCTTTACTGCTCTTTGCAGAACCAGGTGCAGCCCCGATGGCAAAAGAAGATGCTGCGTGGAGGGGCTTCACCCGCCACGATACCCGGCTGTAGCGAGGGGGAAGCTCCTGCTTCTCAGCTGCTGCACCTCAGCACAGCTTCTCCTTGGGGTCCCCCCTCCGGAACCAGCACCATCACCGGGGACTGGCACCAGGGCACTGCCTGTCCCGGGGAAGGGAGGGGGAGTCCACCTCTAATGGGGGCCAAACTCGTCACCTTGCAGCGATGTGACAGGGCTGCACCTGCTTATTAATGCGGTGCCACGGTAGAACGGTTTGTTCCCTGTGTCTGTTAAGAGGATTTTCCTGGTTTACAGTGTCAAAATCCTGCATAATTTCTGCCTTATTTTCGTGGAGGCATAATCAGACTTTTTACTTGGCTGCATCCCCGAAGACGGTTCTCTGCTGGTGTTCTCTTAAAATAAACCAGTTCTTTAATGAAACCTCCTGTAATGAACTGCACTGTCACTGTAATTTTGTTTATGAAAAAATATGAAAGACATCAAGGGAACTACAGTATACGTGTAATGTTATTATAAGAGGGCCTTCTGCCAACACTGGAAACCACAGTTCAGCTCTTTGAGAAGATGGAATATGTTCGCATGCAACGGAATTACACTTGAGTTTACGTTTCTTGGAAACTTAGTACTTACATTTATTTTATGACATCTCAGATCACCTTAAATGTAAATTGAAATAGATCTGTGAGGCTGAGATAATGGAAGATGCTTTCTCTACGGCATGTTTTGGTTTGGGTTTCTTTATTGCCTTTTGGCTATGATGATTGTATTAACCATTGGTGCTTGTCTTATTTTACAGGCTGAGAGTAAACTTGATTCTAAATAAGGGGATCTAAATAAGAAATGTTTAGATTAGCAGAATTATATTGTGATCTTATACAGTTCATAAGAGCATTCTGGTGTATATCGATGATAATAAAGCTGAGTAGTACTTACACTGAGCTCCTGTGGAACTAAGAATAAAGCAAAACAAAAATGAAGGATAAAAATTAAAAGAATGGCTTGACTGAGGAGAAAACATATATAGTTTATAGCCTTGTTCTGCTGCCTTCTCTGGCATAAAACTTGTGTTTGATTTCCATAAACTTTTTCCTGAGTAATGATTAGGGGGTTAGGCTATGATTTTAGTGGTCTCTTGAAAAGAGTCATAGGTGAAAAGATGTCTTGCCATCATTTTACCCAAATGTCTGGAATTAGAGCTGTATAAACAATTAACTGAAATTTATTTACTGACTGCAATAAAAAAGGATGTAAAAAACGTCATTTTTTTTAGATCTGACTATTTTCTTTTCCTGTAAAAATCAGGAATTGGCATCCTTTGAAAAGCTCCTTACGGAAAAGCTTTCCAATAATATAATTCATCTAGCTTTGAAGTGTCATTTGGAAATTAAACATGAAGATGCTTTATTTAGAAAACATCAAAACAATCTCTTTCAGGGAAAAAAAAAAAAGCAGCTCCTGTGTTTGGGGGCATGAATCACAAAATTCAATGAAGTTCATGCATATTGACAAACTAGATTAGTATGTGGGCTTTTTTGCTTTGTTTTCTGTTGTGTCTTTGAAGTTGCCAGTGTGTCCCAGGGTCCCCATGACTGAGGAGTTTTGATTCAGCTGCCACTAATCGTACCTGAGCGGGAAGCTGAAGGCACTCCTGTCTGTCTGCCTTTTTTCTCTGGGATGGTGTATGCTGGAGGCAGATCATGTCTGCTGAGGGCTGTGATCTGAGTCTATTAAAATCACTGGAAGTCTTTCCATCGATTTCAGTGGGTTTGAGCTAGTACTTTAAGGAAGGATTAATATCACTGCCTCTGCTCCTCCTCTCCTAGCCTTTGAGAACAGGGAGAAAAACTGAGACAGGCTTTGGGGAAGGAGCTGAGTGAAAAGGGCTCTGTTTTTCTCAGTGGTTGGGAGGTTGTAGGAATAAGGTAGGAAAAAAAAAAAGTGCTATTTTCTTGCTTAGTTTTAGTGCCATACACTTGATGGAATGGCCTTGGACCCAGATGATAACCTTAGCTCTCCTTGCCACCACCATGTTAGTCATGTATAACCTGTCTGTAACCCAGAATGGACCGCTCTTCCTAACATCAAGGGGCACCAGCCCTGAGGGTGAGACAGGAAAAATTGCAAGATGAAGGGCAAAAGGATGCATACAGTGTTTCCAGAACTTCTTGCTAAAAGCAGCACAGCCTGCAAGCAGCAGAAAAGAAGGAAGGACTACAAGGCACAGGTCCTCCTAAAAATATCTAGGGGGAGGACAGCTGGGGCTGCTGTTGGGAAACGCTCTAAAAGGGGGAGACAGGACCCTAATTTGGCACAGAGTCAGAACTGGTGTAACCTCAACGTAAAGCTTGTGCCGGACCCTGTAAGTCTGCGCAGTCACCCTGCTAACACCTCTAAAGCGTGGTAGGATGAAACCCTTCTGTAGTGCATCTTTACATGAGCGGTGGCTGAGAAGTCAGTGAAACTACTCACTGGAGTACTGATTACTCACATGAATAAAAGGTTACTAAATCAAGGCCATAATTGTCATGCAAGTGGCTTACAATATGGACAATGTTTTCCTCCTGTTTTTGGACACGGTATTTTTAGTAGTTTTTGGCAGAAACTTCATTTTAGGAGCCAACACTGAGGCTCACTAAAGAGTTGGATAGGCATCGCCTGTTTATATCTGAAGGCACCTCTGCTCATTTCCTCCGTGTGCAGACATGCTTTGTGGTTTCCATATGCATCTGGTATTTGCATCAGTGGGTTTCTTTTTCATTGTCAACTATTAACACTTTTTATGGAGGAAAACAAACAGAATTTTTTTTAAAGAACCATGAAAGGTGCCAAGTGGAGAATGGACCAGAAGGTTGTATGGGATGCTTTGTTCTGGCTGATTAGTATTTAACAAGAACTGAATTTGTACAGTTAAATGAGATCCAAAACATGTTTTATTGTGCCCATAATCATATGTCAGAGGAAATTTGTTAACTTTTGCTCTCTTAAAGCATTTAAAGTGTTTGGAACTGCTAAATTTTTAGCATAGAGAGTCATAGAGAAGTATGAATGAAGTGGTGTTTTGAAATGTGGTTTCAGATATATATTTCTGTAGATGTAGTTACCTGGTACGATACTAAAACAAGCAATTCAAAATTGTTAATAAGGAAGCTACTGATATTAAAGCTAAAAATCACCAGACGTGGCTTTTTAGTAATGAAAACACCAAGGAGAAAATTAAAATGAAATATAAGCACAATAAACTGGCACATTGTACTGTTAGTTTATTAATTTTGTTCTCTGTAGCATATGGTAGATTCATGCAGCTAGGGGCTACGGCCACCTGTTAATACTCCAGAGTACAAAAGAAGAAAGGATTTGGTTGTTCACTGATGAAAAACACAGTGACTTCTATATTCTGATTAAAAGCGATTTTCTGTTTTTAATATGTAGTGTGTATTTTTTTTAAGTATAAGTAACTTTCTAAAATGAAAACAGTGCTGCTGCAGATTTTATGGAGGTTTATTTAGAGGAAATATGAGTTGTTTTTCCCAAACCCCCCATCAAGGCTTTAGAGAATTTACATTGAAAAACTAGCTAGCAGAAACACTTTCCTATCAAAGGAAAATCTACCAGGATTTTTTTGCTGTTTTTTAATAAAAATAATTTCATAATAAAAAACATACTGTTTGCAATAGGTCTCCTAATATAAAATGCTAAGGTAGCGGCATGTATAACCGTACTGTTACTTTATGAGAAATGGCTCAGAGGTTCCAGAAACACTTCTGGTGCTCATCCAGAGAAGGGCGCTGAGCCACTTCTCCCCAGCTGGCTCATGGGTGGCTGGCGGGGAGGCAGCGTCTGGCCCATGGCACATGGGTCCCCGCCAGTGGCACGGACTGGCTGGCACCGCTCAGCAATAGAAATGAAGGATGGCTTCTCTGTGGTAGGGAAGAAAGCGCCGCCTTGTAGCGGCAGCTGCGCCTCCCCAGGTGCCCTCCTTGGCTTCCCCAAAAGAGACCAGCCTGGTGTACATCACGTGGAGTACATAAGGTGTGATGGTATAGTAAAGCCGTGGCTGTCATGTATCATCCACAGGATAGGAAGGAATATCCCACTTACTGTTTTTCCTCTCTCGTTGCATCTTGGTGAAAGTTTGAAAGATGTCGACATACCAGAGACAGTTAGTTTTTATCCGCTGGTCATTCTCCACTTTGAGAAGAAGCATTTGTTGGAAGATCCATGCATTTGGAACCAGTTGTAGCCTCAGATGGTATGTTAGAATCATAGAATCATCAAATCATAGATTGGTTAGAGTTGGAAAGGACCTTAAAGATCCTTAAAGTTCCAATCCCCTGCCATGGGCAGGGACACCTTCCACTAGACCAGGTTGCTCAAAGCCCCATCCAACCTGGCCTTGAACGCTTACGGGGATGGGGCATCCACATCTACCTTGGGCAACCTGTAACTTGCACATGGAAAGCCTAGGAGTCAGGAAGGGTTGCTTTTTAGACTGGTATCCCAAGCTCAGGTGCAGAAGGAGACAGGGCAGTGTTGTAGGATGGGGTGCAGGGAGGGTGGGTGAGAGCAGGGCTGTTCTCGCTGGCAAGCAGCCGGAGAGGCAACCGAAGTGGGCAACTTTGCGCACCTCGCTTGGTGGAGGTGGCCCAGGGGTGCAGGGCCTTGAGCTCAGCACCGCCAGGGTTTATTGGTAACAGGAGGCACTTTAAAAGTTTGCTGCCTGTTTTGAGTTAAATAAAACTTTGCAGCTGGAACTCTTTCAGCCCAGAGTTTTGAGATGTTTATTTGTGGGGACCACAGGGCTGGCACTCAAACTAGACCTCAGTGTGAATCAGAAGTGATCCCCTGTAATCATTATACTTTTACAACAGACTAGATATTTTATCTTTTATGGTGGCAGATGTGAAACATACTTTAATTTTGTGTGCTGAATTATTCAGATCAGTGTGGACATGTCTGTGTATTACTCATCTACAGTTGACAGCCTCCTTTCTCTTCCCAATCCCTTTTTTTTTTTTTTAGTAGGCTTTCTTGTGGCTTATTTCCTGAACCAGGGAGGTTTAGGGCACATTACTTTTTGTTCCTATTCAGCTTCCACCAATAAAAGCAAACAATTAGTATTCCTTACAGTATGGTCTCTTGTCTACTGTAAATTAAATGACAACCACCAGATCATTTTGCACAGGCAACTGAACAGCCGTCTCGCATTATTATATTAGCAGAAACATTATTTTCGTGATACATTTGAGCATAAATAGTTAGGTATTGCTCAATTTTGCAGCTGGTTGACTGGAAGAGTTTGACTTGTGTGTACAGAAATCTGAACTTTGGTGCTAACTGTGATAATTGCAATCTTACTGGAATTATGGGGCATGCTGGTGTTGAAGCTTGAGCTAAGAGTTGAATTTTGGGGTGGACTGATCATAACAGAGAATTAAAGTGATGGTACCGTATTGATGGCATGAGAGATCCTCCACAGATTTTAGAGGCAGTTGCCTGCAAGACCACAGTAGCAGAGCAAGGATGGGCTGTCTGTCCCCTTGAACAAAATGGTTTGTCCCCTAGATTGAGCCCATCAGAACAGAAACAGCTTTTCTTTCCTCTGACCTGTTCTATACTTGATGGGGGGAAAGGTGTGGTTTTCATTTAAAAGCAGAAAGGCATTAATGCCTCACAGTTCTCTTTATATAATCTCATACGTGTTCTGCCTACAGTCTCGATTTTTAAAAGAGAATATGCCCAAGAGTGTTCGTGCTTTTGTAAAAGATGTTTCAATTTCCAGTTAGAGGAAATCTATTCAAAGACATCTTACACTGTTCCCATTAGTTAGTTTTGAGCTAGAAAAATGCTGCAAATGTTATATACAATGTGTAAATATATACCATAAAAATTGAAATTATCAAAGACTGCAGATACCACCTCCCAAGCCAGACCAGAAGTTTTTTGTAGTGCAGCGCTGCCTGTTTGACAATTATGAGTGGAAAATCTTTCACAAAAGCAACCTCTGTGGGCACTAGGCACCATCGTGACATGGGGAGGTCCTCGACATGTGCCCTACCTATGCTCAAAAGGGGATGTCCTGGAGCACGCTGGGCTTGGGGCTGCACTCCTGGTTATCAAGGACCCTCTCAGCTAGAGGTACTGTCTTGTGGCTTAAATGACATCTTTGCTTTGCTTTCTCAGGCAGAAAGATCACAAAGAAAACAAGCAAAAAATTCCTTTTGTTTAGGTCCTGCTGGTCAATAATTCCCCATTTCCACTGTTTCAGCTGATAAACCCTGTTCATTTCTCTGTGCTCTTCATGGATTTTTCTCGACATCTGTGGCTGAACTTAAAGTACTCAGTAGTAAGTGTTTGTCGGGCCCCATAGTTCTGGTGGCCAAGTGCAGGTTGTGCGAGTGCCCTGTGCATGCAGGTTTTTTTTGAGGATCGTTGCTGCAGAAGAGCAGTGCAAGCCACCGGCTTCCCTAGGGGCTGGGGGCCAGGGCTGTGGTGTGGCGGGCAGGACAGGCCTCCTTCCCCTCTGCCGTGACAGTCATGCTTAGCTGTTTTCAAACATCTTTTCTTTTTTTTTTTTGCCCCAACATAAAGATTCCCAATCTACTCTTTTTTTCCCCATTATGCAAATAGTTTCATACCTCTACTCGTCATTTCCTTTCATCTCTGTGCTTTTTTTTACAGGCAGTCACAGAAGCACAGAATAGTTTGTGTTGGAAGGGATCTTTAAAGACTATCGAGTTCCAACCTCCCTGCCATGGCAGGAACATCTTTCACTTGATCAGGTTGCTCAAAGCTCCATCCAACCTGGCCTTGACCACTTTCCACTGTTCCAGTGTCTCACCATTCTCCGTAAAAAATGTCTTCCTCTTTTCCAATCTAAACCTACCCACTTTCAGTTTAAAAACACTGCTCCTTGTCCTGTCACTACAGGCCCTGGTAAAAAGTCTCTTTCTGTCTTTGAGCTGAAGGGTTTATTTCATAATCCAAAATGTCCTTTTCATTAGCACTCAGATTTCTTCCCTCACCCACTGCTGGAGCTGAGGAGGGGCAGCAGGCATGAGGGGAGCACCACAACTGCAGTTGGTCTTTTCCTGAAAAAGATCCTTCAGAGAAAAGAGTTTTATTTATCTTTGTTGTTAGCCCCCAGGTGACTGGCAAGTTGCTGTGGGAAGAGACAAATATGGCAGGAAAAGGAGAAATTTTCTTTAAGAAGAGGGGTCTTGTAAGGGTTTAAGGGCAGCAGGAGAAGCAAGGCAGCAAGCTCTTCTTTTAGGTACTTTGGGTACTTTAGTGTACTATGAGTTTCCACGTTCAGGAGTTGCACTGAATGGTCTGGGCTGTTAAATGCTGACTCAGATTTATCAGTATCTTTACAAGTATGTTTTTGAGGTGAAGCATCCCCTTGTGAGTTCTGTTCCTATCGATTAACTGGGAAAGTTAGCAAGCTCCCAGTTAGTAACATCCAAAGCACAGCTTAGTCTAAAGTCTTGGTGTTTGAACTTGTGAACAATCCCAGTGTTTTCCATTCATAACTTTTTGCTTGTGTTTCCCTTCCCCTTACAAACTCTTGCATGTATTACTTTTGCCTCAGTTATGTTTCTTTTCAAAAAGTACCCAGCAAATAAGTGAACCAACAACAATCAATTTATTGAACGTTTATTCAGAGTTCAGAGTATAAAACTGAATAAAACCCAGTTCTGCAGATAATTGCCTGGACACTGTGATTCTGAACCTTATACCTTGAACCATGTGATCTACTCAAATATTCAAAATTAATAAACCCATTTATAACACTCATGCTCTGGCTGAATGAGCTGTAGACTAACTATTATTTTAATACGGTGAATTAAATGTGGATAATTACAAGAAAAATTTGTGCTAATCATAGGAGGTTCATGAATAGAAAGAAGCAAAGTTGTCAACTTATTCACTGCAAGTTAGTTGCCTCTCTCTACTGCTAATTAAGTTCGAGGCTTTAAGTAAGTAGTTCGAAGGTGCTTCATTACATGGCGAAGTGCAGCTCTGACCCGGCTGGGACGCCTGAGCCACAGCACGTGACGGAGGTTCATCATCTGATAGTGCAGGCGCCGGCGTGCTTCCTCCGCTCCGAATAAATCTCTGCCTGATTACTGTAATTCACAGCAGGTACTTTATAACAAACGCAAATAACCTTCCAATTATGTGATTGGAAGAAGAGAGAGGACTTTTACAATGCATGGCTCTCAGTGGTTCAAAAAAGCCCTTACTTTTTCATGTCCCAGTTTACATTTGGTTAGACAACGAAGATGAGATCTGTCTTCATTTTTTGTATAATTAGGAGGAATTAGCTGAACATTATTTTTTCAGAGAGTCTTATTTCTTGATTTCTTTACAATCTTTGTATTTACTTGGTTTTGTTTTAAGGATGATCTTGCATATTCTTGACCAGAAGTTACTGGTTTAAGTTTTGGTGTGTCTCTGATAAGCCTCTCTCATTCATGGGCAGGGAGCATAGTAGGTATTAATGCCCTGTTGTCTTTCCCTCCAGTTAAATCCCTTGTCCTTGCAACTTGCTCTTATTGTTTTCTAGAGATAACTTATTTTGCCCATCTACCATTTTTTCAGAATACCAGCAAAATCGTTGGAGCGCTTTTCTAGACACTGAGCAAGTCACTGGTTTTCTGTGACACTGGTCCCGTCAGCATTACTTGTGATAACATAGATTTATCTGTACAATGTCATCTGTGTGCCTTGGCACACAATAGATTTCAAGTTCCCATTCCTAAGATGAACCAGCCCAGTCTTTGTGACAAACTGTTGCCTCAAATCAGTCTGACTTTTGGGGCCCAGATTTTATTTTATTTTATTTTTTTGTGATGCATTATTCTTAAATGATCTTGTTGCAGGTTTCTCTTAGAGTTTCTGACTGTTTTGATCTGTCATAAGTCCATTACAACTTTGTTGCACCCGAGTTGCAGATTGAATCTTCACTGGTTTGATCTGCTCAAAATGTTGCTGTGGGTGGAAGGAGCAGAGCTGCTGGGCAAATCTAGGGTGTTTGTTAGTCTAAATAAAATCTTGTCAGTCTAATAAAAAAAAAATCTTCATCCAGTTACAATGCTATTGACACTTAGTGATCATATTACGTACGGTTGATATGTATACACCGACTTCCTAGTATCCATCCTTTTCTCCGGTGTTGGCTTACCTTTTCTGCTACACCTTTGCACCTCAAGGTGGAAGGTTTCAGGCTGGGGAGGGGAAATTCAGTGTGTGTGTGTGAGCATGTGTGTCCCCCCAAGTCCTTTGCTGCAAGGACGGTGATGTTGCTGTTAATGGTTTCTTCCTCCTCGCTCCAGGATGTGTGTGGGGTCAGTTTGGCACATGTGCTACCACACTCTACACCTTGCTCTGTAATCCCGTGTCACAACTAAACTTGCTCTACGTGCCATGTTCTTTAAATATGCTGGCTAGTGGCTCTTTATTATCCTTAAAACTGATTTTGCCCAGGCTGCACAGGTCTGATGATGAGGGGTACCACTGCTGAGGGGTTAATAGCCCAGGGGCCACAGGGGTTGCCCTGCTTCCATGCTCTTGGGCCAAAAATGCTTCATTTTACACGCAATAACGCCTTGGCTTCACTGTCTACCAGTTACAGAAGTGCATATAACAAGAGGCTCAGGCCCTGGGGAGCCCCCCACGGGGATGCTTCTCCTGAGATCCAGCCTCCAACACCCACCGTGCGGCATTCAGTCCCCATCCTGCCTTCCCAAAGCCTCCGAAGTCTTTTAGGCGTCTTTATAATAAAGAGACAAATCATAGGAGAGTAAGCCAGGAGCCGCCTGTGTAATGAGGCTGGTGGGCAGCTGGGCACGCACACCTCCACCGTCGCTGCAGTCAGTCGCTGCGTGATTAAATCGCCCCGCTCTACGAAGAGTGTTTCTGACAGCACATCTGAGCATAGCGTCTCTTATTATTCTCTCAACCCCCGGGCATGGTTTTTTTAATGTTTTTGGTTTTCTCTGTTGTCTTTTTACATGCCTTTTTTAAGTTCCATCAATGTGGACTCCCCTGCATCTCTCTGTACATTTATAAACCGGTATTCCAGGGCAGTCTCTGTGTGTGTGTGTATGAGTATGCGTGTATGTGGGAACTGTGGGAGCAGGAGGGTCTCCCTTTTTTCACCGCCTCCACATCCTATCAAAAAGACAGTTTACATTTGATAGAAGGCTTGATGGGCTTTGGCATGTTATATGTGTTCATATTGTCATCCAGAACACTTTATTTTTTTTTTAATTTATTTTAGACTTACGTTATTTCTATGATATGTAATGAAAATTCTAAATTTTTTATTCCCTCTGGAGCTTGGAGGAATTTTTAATCCCTCAGTTAATAAAAAACCCCTGCTCAAATAGAGACGCACCTCTGTTAAAAATTGCCCCAAAAATATTTTTCTCAGGGTTCTGGAATCTCTTGTCCTGTTTGTCTCAAGGATGCGTCTCTTTCATGGGAAATTTTTATACTGCATTGGAAATAACTGACTGCTACTTGTTCATAAGAGGATGTATTTTTGGCAATGCTTTACTTTTGAGGGAATCATTTTTTAAAGATGCCTTTAAGACACCAAAGGTTTACAGCTGTTTTCTAAGAATTTTGTTATGAAAAGAAATTGTTAGAATAGACTTTTTGCAGAATGGATCGGTCAAGCAAAACCAGGCTGAACACATGACAACCTCAGCCTCTCCTGAACTTGAAACTCAGGATATTTTTGGTGGAGCCTATAAATCTTTACCTTACAGTGGCAGGTTATTTATTTTTAAATAGGGGAGGTAAGGCTGAAGGAGAAAGCAGTTTAAGGACATAGAAAGAGAGATAATCTATAAGGGCATATCCACAAGTGGAGAAAGGCACACAAAACACTAATGTGGTTTTTACAGTGAGGTAATAGCTTAACCCTCATCTGACACTTATTATTGAGCCCCAAAAGCACCCCTGTGTAAGATAACACCATTTGCTGAGTAAAGGCAGAAGAGCTTCCTCACTTCCTCACACTAGGGTGTCTACATGAGGAGTCTGTCTGAAGTAATTACAGAGCAGTAAATTCAAATCCCGCCTTACGTTGCACAAAGTCCCCCATGTAGACCACCGCTAAGATAACTGGAACGGACCATGGGGCTCACTTGGAAGATGAGTCCATAGCCATAGTCTCAGGCCGCCACAAGAATATTCTAATGATATCCATGCATATGAAAAAAGCATTGAAGGGATTTAATTTTGAGATAGCTGCCGGCAAAAGCTTAGCACAAGAGCATACATTGCAATTAATATCTTTCAAGCAATTGTGTATGTTTATAACATATCCTGTCATCAAACCACGGTTAGTAATCTGGTAGTAATGCCCTGGAGGGGCCCATCAGTGACATTTTCTGAACTATATTAGGCTCTGAGGTTTAATAGTCTAGGAATGATGTAGGGGACAGGCAAACCATTGCTATAGTAATCCCATCACGCCTTCTCAATGTTTTCTTCTATAGGAAGTGATTAGCTATTGTGCAATAATTGATAAGGTTGATTATGTCAAGAGATATTTCCTGAGCAGGGATTAGATGCAGACAATTCAAAGACTGATAGTTTAGCAGTTTCCCTAGAAAAGAAATTAAGAACTGTCACCACAAGGAGCACATACAATGGTTCATGACTTGCATTATCCATCACTGAATTGTGACTGGGCTAATGGCTGTGCATTAAGAAGCTCCAAGCTGCTTTATGCAGTTTGTCAATGAGGAAGGAGATATGCTTATCCCTTAGTGGAATAAGCACCGGAGTATTTTTGTGAACTGTGGCTACGCAGAAGACTTCAGTGGACTTAAGCTTTCCTTTATTTCCAGATACACTTAAAGTAACGTACCCAGAAGCCCATTCCAGCACCAGGTATAGCAATTACCCTATTTCTGTCAAACTCTACATTGTAATGAGTCCTGAACACTTAGCATTTCCTCCCACTTTACTTGTCTATATAACTAATCTAAAATGATACTATAGTTCTGTATGTTTGCATGAGTGTATGTATTTGTATATGTGTATATGTATATATATACCTACATTCATGTATTGGTTTTATTCAGGGTGGGGTTTTTAATCAATCTGTAGGGATGGTTATTTCTAATGGGGTGTGATTTCCTTCTGCTTTCTACCATTCTCTCTGCTTCTAATGAAGCTTTTGAGAGAAGGGAAAGGCACACAGTTTTAAATAAAATAAAAACCCCTATTATTTCAGTTCTTCTGGTGATGGATGTTGGAAATGCAATTAACCTCTTATTCTCCCATGCCATGAATTAAATTCCACAGAGGCGTGTATGTATGTGATGCATGTTTTGGGACTTCAGACAATCCCTTTTCGCTGTATACTTGCAGGTAGGAAGAAGGAGAACAAATTAACATGTTATGTTAATAAACAAGATCTTTTGATATAATGATTACATAATTAGTAAATATTTCTGAAATAATACCAGTGGAAAAAAAAAAAAACAACAAAAACTTGAGAACTGAGAAGCAAAGTCTGGTATCCTTTTTTTAATCCATGAATTCTCTGAAGTGAAGAACATTTTTTTGATTCCTTGCAAGATTTTGAAATGATAAATTAAGGACTCCTCTGTTTTACATATCTCCCTAGTGTTAGTCTGTATCTTTTCTCCTGAATGTAAAGGTATGAACCCAGTATTCAAAATTAATTACAGTTTTGACAACACTGCATCATATAGTGATGACTATTTTGTTATGATTTACGGAATTGTTTCTTTGTGCTCCTTGTAAAACTGTGCAAAAGATAAACTAATTTTGTAACATTTTTTCTAATAGACAGTTATCTTTTCTTGCTCGTGCTGTCATCAGTGGTTGTCACTTATTAATACATCCACTTGCTGAACTTGAAACAGGAAAGTCTCTCATACCAGGAAAAAGAATCCAGAAAGTAAAAACCCCACAGAAGCCTTCTATTGATAGTTATAAAAATGACATACTGTTTTCCCTCTCACAACTGAAATGAAATACTGCCTCCACACTGAGACTTTGAATGCTGATCTTCAGCTGTGAGCGTTTTCCCAGCTACATTATAAACCCATGAAAGCAGGATATATAGTAAAAAAGGTGGAAAGCTCTTTAATTTTTTGTCACGCAAACATTGCTGTACTAAACCACGCAGCACTATTAAATTCAGAGGTGGCTGTAACTACAAAAGATGAGAATAATACCAGTGATTTAACCTGTGTTGCGCTGTTCCCATCAAAGCTCACCAGCAGCATTTTGCTTGAGAGGCACTGGGGCAGGGGAAATAAAGAAATGACTGCGTCCGTGGGGGTGAAAAGAGCCCGTATGACATTGTCTGCAGAGTGTTGCTCGGTGCTTGAAGTGGAGCACAGCTAGGTGATGTGTCCAATCCCTTTTTCCTTTAAGAAATGATCGAGTGTCTGAGAGGGGTGTCCAAGGAGACCTGCCATCTGCGCCGAGTTTCTGCAGGTGCCGGGGAGCAGGCTGGGGCGAAGGCTGAGCTCCCAGGGTAGCTCGCCCGCAGCCGGGCGACAAGAACTTCTGGCGTCTGCAATGTGCAGCAGCAGAGTCCCATAATTTAGCTACATGTAGTGTGAAGAGGTACTTCTTTTTGCTTGTTTCGAACCAGCCACCTGCTGATTTTCTTTCATTTTTCGTCTCTTTTGTATCCAGGTCTTGTGCTAAGAGAGGCACTGAAAAATTGTTCTCTGTTCGTCTTCTCTAAAGACTCATGATTTAGTACACCTCAGTTATGTTCAGCTGCAGTCTCTCCTTTTCCAGGTAACTTAAGTTCATACAAAATGTCCTGCTGGGTCAGACCAGTGGTGCATCCAGCCCAGGATTATTTCTCCAGCAAATGGCACCAGGAGATGTTAGTCAGGGCACACGAGCCTGGTCACTTTCGGTCATTTTCTCATCTTGCCCCAACATTTGCAATTACTGTATCAAAAATGCTAGAGGTTACATTCTGGCCCTATTCCTTTTAGTGTCTGTTTATAGACCTGTTGTCCGTGGTTTTATCTAAACCTATTTTAAACCAGCTGATAAACATCTGCCTCCGTAACCTCCTTGGGCAGCAGGATCCAGAAACTGCTAGCCCACTGGCTGAAGAAATGCTTTCTTACTGTCTTTGAAACCAATCAGGCATTATATACCCATAGTTGTTGTGTTGCAAGATTTGGTAAATAACTTCTTTACGCAGCTTGTTCGCCCCATTCATGCTTTTCAAGCCTCAGTCCTACCTGTCCTATCTCCTCTGAGCCTTCTCCTCTACAAACTGAAGCATCCCAGCTCTTTCAGTCTCTGCTCATAAGGCAGCAGCTCCGGCCCTTTGATTGTTTCCAGTTGCTCTTTTCTAACTCCACTGCATCCTCCTGGAGACCAGAACTGCACGCAGCCCTTCAGGTATGGACGCACCACAGGCTTCTGCAGCAGCAAAGCAAACCCCTCTGATTTGCTCCCAGCACACGTGGGGTGCCCAGCATTGGGTCAGCTCTTTTTGTCCACTCTGCACGTTGAAATGATGATTTTGGAGAGCTGTCAGTGATGATGCCAGGACCTTTTCCTGGACTTGTAGCTGCCTCTTTGGTCCTCAGACCCTCTCAGGCATGGTTTAGATGATAAGGCCCTCGATATGTAGTTTTATGTAATGCTGTGCTCCTTGCTTGGTTGTGTGCATCCTCTGGGCAATCTCTTCCCCCTTGTCCAGGTTCAGAGGACCTAACTTGCATGCTCATTCACACTCCCTTCACCTTACCTTGAAGGCTCTTCTTGAGTCATTCTTTATATGGAAGCAATTTCTCCCTAGCTTTCAATTATTTCTGTTGTCCTTACTTTTCCTGCTATATCTTTTTAGTGATAGGGGAAGTAGAACAGCCCACAGTATTCAAAGTATGAACATCTGAAGACTTTAAATAATACCATAATGATATTTTCTATGGTGCTCTCTATTTCTGTCATAGTAATGGCCAGCATTTGATTTGCTTTTTGACAGCTTCTAAGATGGAGTTGATATTTTCATAGACCTTTTATAACTCCAAGATCTCTTTCCTGAGTGGTAATAACTAGTTCAGAGCCCATGCTGAGTACGTAAAGTTGAGATTTCTTTTTCTCCACATATTCTCGATATTGAATTTCATCTGTCTTTTTTATCGCCTAGTTGACACCCTGAGACTCTTCTGCATCTCTCTGCAGCCAACTTCCATTTTTATTTCCCTGAATACCTTAGGACTATTAGGAAACTTGAAAGTTGCCTCCTTTTTTTAGATCCATGTAATGATATAAATGTACTTTATAAGTTGACCAGCCCTGGCACTGATCTCTGTGAAACCTGGCTGGTGATATATGCATTTGAGAATGCTGAATGCTTTTGTCATTTCTTTCCCTTTTGTCTTTTAATGATCTGTTTGTTTGTGAGAGAAAGTGGATCTCTTATCCCATGACATCTTTGTTTTGTTAAGGTCTTTAATGAGGAACGGTATTGAAAATGGTTTAAATTGTATAAATTAGGTTTCTCCTGACTTTGTGCTCAATGACTCCTTCAAAAAACCCTACCAGATATGTGAAGCGTGGTTTTGCTCTGTAAAATCCGTTTCCCCACTACTTCATAGCTGTGTCTGTTAATTCTATTCTTATTATAATTTTTGAAAATTAGTCCGGTACCATGATCAGACATACTGTTTTTTAGTTCCAGAAGAGTTTTGTATTTTTTCTGTTTGGCACCTTTCATCCAGCTGATGTTGAAACAGTTTTACATAGTAGCTCAAGTACTTATTGTGGGTTTGGATGTATTTTGTACTTGAAATATGTATCATCATAAAACCATTTCAAGTCTGTTTGTATGTTTTTGGATTAAAAAATATTTCTTTCAGTTGTATTGGTAGCCTTGGTAGGCTTTGATACATATATATTCTGGTCAAGGATATCCTCATGAGAAGATCAATATGGGTATATTTGTCAAACTGGGAAAAAAGTTACTAGAATGATTGCAGAGTGACAGAGTACTTTAATGTGAAATATTTTTTTTTTGCTTTTAAAAAGAAAAAAAGGGACAGGCTGGTGTGTAGCACTGGTAGGGAATAAATCAGGTGTTTAAATACAGGCCATTTAAAATGTTTGACAGTGGCTGGAACTACTGGCTTGGGCTGGTGGTTCTCACCCAGGGTCTGTGGAAGACCTGTGCGTTTCAGGAGAAGCAAGTATAGGCCAGCCAAATTACCATGAAGCACCTAAAATAGTGTTAGATAAATTAAGTTCAGGCATCTGTAGGTCTCATAAAAAGTCTACAGAGTTTGTAACCAATACTTTGCTCTCCAAATCCCTGTGCTGCTGTTGTCCTCTATATGGGACATGTTGCTCTGTCTTCCATGAATTGATTAATTTTAGAGAATTTTAAATTTAGCCCACTTTCTCCAATGTTAATAGACCAACTAGTTTTACTTACATAACATGCATAATCCATGATTTATTGCATAAAAATAGTTTGAGGTGCATTTTGCTCATATGAAAGTAGGCACTCGGGCTGTAAGCAAGAGGATCTATAAAAGAAAAGACTGCCAAAATTTCTGTTTTCCATATTAATAATAAAGCTACCCCAGTTCTGATCTAAATTACATTTTTAAACTTACATGAAATGTTTTTGGAGGAAGCAGTTGTTTACACACAGCACACAATCCCTTTGGAACTTTGTCAGCCCTCAGGTCTAATCACATAAGCATTTGTATATATATTGCATAAGCAACTAATATGCTCAAAAAAACCCACAACCAACCCATAATTCAAGGTGCACTGATATAACTAAATGTATTAAAACAATTAAGATTTGAAATAATTCCTTAGAGAATAGAGGTTTTTTAGGTTTTGAAGCTCCTTAGTTTGACCTCCTCCATGTCATTATAATAATTAGGTGACATTTGATTGATGTTGCTTATCGTTAATGATTAAAAAAATAATTGTTTACTAAATTTTCCCATTGCCTGTTCTTCTTCTGTCTTACAGAACATCATTGAATTCAGTGAATTTTACTCATGTCATTGCCATCAGAGTGTATATCTTCACTGGAATATATTTAGTAAGATAAAAATCATCAGGCAGCATGAAGGTGCACTACATAGCTTTCAGTCTGTTTTCCTTCTGATGTTCAGTTCGGATTCACAGGTAACATCAGTTGGCATAGGTTCACTGCAACTAGACCAATTAGTGAGTAACTGGCTGTACTGATTTCCCAGTCTTCTAAAAGGTGCATGCCTTCAAGTGGTATGTATATGTGTCTCCAGAAAAGCTACGTGAATATTAACATAATTTATGCAGTGATAATGACTCTTACAAATTTCAGTCTGTAGGTCTCTTGAAGTCCTGAACGCATCATTTTGATCTCCTTTCCTGTACTCTGACTACTAATTTATTAGCCGCGGAGATATTTTGAAAATCCTGAAAAATGCACAAGCCACTCTGTACTTATCTCTGAAATAAATTACCTTTTTAAGATTTATTTTTTTAGCAAGAGTTTACCATTCTGTTGTTTTGCTGAATAGGATGGGTAACTTGCCCAATAAAAACTAATGAATTTGCAGGAAAAGTAAATTTTTCATTTTCTTCTCTACTAGATGGGAGAAAATTATCCATGCTTTCCACTTAAAGGTCAAGCACTACCTAAACTACTTGACAAAGCCTGTTATTTAACCAAAGCACTTTAGTTCACCAGGGTAATTCATCAGGAACTGAGTATCACATTTTTAGGGTGATAAGACGATGGACTTTCCTACTTTATGGCAAACATTACAGATAGATAGATAGATGGATATGCCAGTCTTTTGAAAGGACACACAGTACCTGCTGTTGCTAAAATGGAAATGAAGTGCTCCTCTTGTATTTAGCAGTAGATATAAAGATGAAATGATAGGAAGGAGGAAGGGCTTTAAATGCAGAAAAAAAGAAGACTTTTTTTCAGGTTTTGAATTACGTTCTTTTCCTTATATGTTAGAATTACTAATTAAACACTACGCTAAGGAAATATACTAGTAGATCTTTAGTGTTACTGTTCTAATCACATTAAAATATTATGACTAGTCCGCATATTAAATGTGTAATCTCCTTAATCTTATAATGCTGTGGATCCTATGTATTTGAATTTACCTGAGATTGGACTAATTTCTTTTGGGCCTAATGGATAATTTGTTTTTTAGACATGTGCTTCTAACCCCGGCAGAATACAATAGAGAAAAACATCAATATGATTAAATTTAGGAAGGAATTTCCCAAATGAACCAGACTCTGTCATAGGACAATAATATTGAGCACTTTTTCAAAAATTATTTATATTTCTACAGAGTCAATTACCTCTTTTTAGTGGAAGAAATTTCCTAGTGATACTATTAGTAAGAATTTATAGGCAGTTGCTTGTAAGGCAGTCTCATCCTGGCTTTGCGCCCTCCTGCTCAACATTAGCCAGTTTGGCAAGGAATTGGTTTTCAGCACTAGTGGTATCCACTGTGTCTTTCGCTTTAAGTAAAATTTTCTTTGGTTTTATTTTCTGTGGGTATATTTTTACATTCCCTTAACACATTTTTGTGTTTAGTGTCCTATTTTTTAATCGTAGTTCACTTGCAGTAACATCATTTTGCAATCATCTTGACATTTGTAATGTCAGCTCTGCAGACTTGCATTAACCTCATTTTGCCATCATCTTGATGTACTAACCTGCATATAGACCCACACAGAAATAATTTAACATTCATCCTAGTGTGTGCAGTAATGTCTCATTAGACTTGAACTAACAGAATTTTGTCATCATAATTTGCTGTCATAATAACCCAGTCTTCACAGATTTAATGTGACTGTCTTTTGCCACTGTAACTAAGGCTTTGAGCAATTGTCATCCAGGGGGACTTAAGGTGAAATCAATGTAATTAAAACATAGACCCTTAATAGTCCTATACTTTAAGCAGTTTGTCACATATCTTAAACAATAATTAATCATGTTGGTGTTTAGCACTTGTTTAGCTTGTAGGTGTTAATTTTCTACGTGGGAAAGAAATAAACAGAAGTTGAATGATGAGTGACTGGCAGAACTGTTAACAGAATTTAGGTCTCCAGATTGTCAGTGTACTCCTGTATCCAGTGGGCTGCTCTCCTTTCACAGCACGAGTAATTTTGTTTATGAGATGAATACAAACTTGAACTGTATGTGACAGGTTGTATTATAACTAATCTTTAATTCTTGTTTCCGAGAGTTACAGAAATAAAGAGGTGAGAGGGATTAGATTTCTTCTACTGCAAGGCTTGAGATCAAATACACTTTGTTACCCTTGAAAGAATTTGTTACACTTTCCCTTACAAGCTTCCACTTACAAGGGTTTGATGACCTCTGTGTGTATATGTTTTCATATATGTAAGTAACCCAGTACTCTCACAATTTTATCCTATTATCGAATCTAAGTTGACTTTACCCAAATGATGTCCCTCTCCTCAGCATACATGAAAAATTATCTCCCATAACAGTCTCCCATAACATCCCCATAGGTAAGCTTAGGAAATGCAGGTTAGATGAGTGGGCAGTGAGGTGGATTGAGAACTGACTGAATGGCAGAGCTCAGAGGGTTGTGATCAGTGGCGCAGAGTCTAGTTGGAGGTCTGTAACTAGCGGTGTTCCCCAGGGGTCAGTACTGGGTCCAGTCTTATTCAAGATATTCATCAACGACCTGAATGAGGGGACAGATGTCCCTCAGCAAGTTTGCTGATGACACAAAACTGGGAGGAGTAGCTGATACACCAGAAGGCTGTGCCAACATTCAGTGAGACCTGGACAGGCTGGAGAGTTGGGTGGAGAGGAACCTAATGAAATTCAACAAGGGGCAAGTCTAGGGTCCTGCCCCAAGTGAGGAATAACCCCATACACTGGTACAGGTTAGGTGCTGACCTGCTGGAAAGCAGCTCTGCAGAGAGAGACCTGGGAGTCCTGGTGGACAAGTTGACCATGGGGCAGCAATGTGCCCTTGTGGCCAAGAAAGCCGATGGTCTCCTGGGGTGCATTAGAAAGAGCGTGGCCAGCAGGTCGAGGGAGATCATCCTCCCCCTGTACTCTGCCCCGATGAGGCTGCATCTGGAGTACTGTGTCCAGTTCTGGGCTTCCCAGTTCAAGAAAGACAGGTGACTACTGGAGAGAGTCCAGCACAGGGCTAGTAAGATGATCAAGGGACTGAAGCATCTCTTATGAGGAAAGGCTGAGAGAGTTTGTTTCACCTGGAAAAGAGAAGACTGAAAGGGGGTCTCATCAATGCTTATAAATATCTAAAGGGCAGGTACCAAGAGGATGGGGCCAGACTCTTTTCAGTGGTGACTGGTGACAGGACACAGGCCAACGGGCACAAATTGGAACACAGGAAATTCCATCTCAGCATGAGGAAAAGCTTCTTTACTTTGAGGGTGGTAGAGCACTGGAATAGGCTGCCCAGAGAGGCTGTGGAGTTTCCTTCTCTGGAGGTATTCAAAACCCAACTGGATGTGTTCCTGTCCAACCTGCTCTAGGTGAACCTGCTTTGGCAGGGGGGTTGGACTAGGTGGTCTCCAAAGGTCCCTTCCAACCCCTACCACTCTGTGATTCTGTGGTAATAGAGCATTGTGATGTTTAGGTGCTGAAAGGCAGCAGCTATGTACTCCTTTGCCTTTCCTTTCCACACTGAACACGTGATGTTCCCTCAGTCTTTCTTCACAGAGAAAACTGGCTGTTTCGATATTTGTGATGCTAAGCGCTCTCCAATTTGTCTGTGGCTTTCATAAAGTGTGGTGTCAAAACTGGACACAGCTGAAACATTGACTAGAGCAGAGTAAAGCTAAGGGAGTACGTGATGGGATGACTGGGATACTGTGTAGGCGGCTGGCGCTTAAGTTGTGTTTCCCTAAAGAAATCTGTGTTTATGTTAGCAGCTAACACATTTGCTATGCAAAATGACCTTGAATTGTCTTTGGCAGAGCTGATGCAGCTTGCCTGCAGACCTAGGTGAATTCGCTGTCTCGTACGTATGGATTGTTGACTCTGATTCACAATTACCCCTTAGTTCCTTATTGATATTCTTTGCAATCAGCTTGGCATTTTTCCTGTGCTCCTTACATATTGTATTTGCTTTTGTTTTTTAAATACCTGCTTCTCTTCTAGGCTAAATTTGTTTTTGTTTGCAGTTGTTTGTTTTTAACCCGAGGAACTTCTTTTCATCCTAATGACATGTAGGCACCTAGGCACTGTTTTCAAACATCTTCCCATTATCATTCCGATTTCTCTGTTTAACTTCTTTCTCCTTACTGAGGAGTGTTTGTAATTGCTTTCAACTTTGTGAAATTGGGGCCTCTTAAAAGATGTACAGATGTGCACACGCATATGTTACCATCGCCAGCACTTGCTTGTGCACACATTCAGTCTCTCAGTGACATACATGCATGTGAATGTGCGTGTGTGCATAAAAATTGCTTAGTATTTCAGTATTTACATGTGATGCAAGTAATCAAGTCATTATTACTTAGATTTGAGCAACTTCTCATTGTGGAGCCTGGGATCAGTTCCCCTGGAATGTCGATGGTGAAACTGAACACAGACTTTCCTGGGTGAGTCGCAATGGCTTTCAGAATTGGGTAAATTTGAGATGTGTTTTGGACCCACCCTGATAACATAACTGCACCAGGCGGATTTCTGTTGAACTGGGGGACCTCACGTGATGTGCTGTGTCTCACTTCTGGTCTGTGTGCCCAGATTTTCTTCCTGTGTACGTCGAGAAGATGGGGAGAAGAGGGCCAGTCTGCACTTCATGGTCTGGACACACAACCAAGTGTGGGCCAACAAAAGAGAAAGCCAGAGCCAGGCACTCTCTTCTCCCTCCAGCCCCACTACCCCAAGGGCAATTTGGGGCAGGAGCCTGTTTTAGATACTCAGATATTCTCCGGGACGATCCTCTCCAGAGGTTACGTGGGATCCTTATGGTGATTGCACTGAGTTACACACCTAAATCTAGAGAAAGAAATATTAGTTAATAAGATGTTCTCCCTTCTGGTCATCTGAGCCTCTCTGGAGAGATTAAGACCAGATATTTTATAGGCATAAATGAGTAATTCTAATTCCTCTTTATTACTTGGACTCCTACCATGTATATATCAGTAATTAAAATCTTCTTCGTCTTCTCTTCTTTGTACTCGTAATATTAGTTTTTATATAATTTGCTATCCTTTCTTACACTTGCCTTTTGATGGCTCAGTATATCTTCTGAGTAGTCTGGTCCAACTGACACCAGTTAAGATTGATTTCATTTCTGCTGAGGTGAAAGTTTCTGAAACTTGGAGAACTGACAGGGCTTGCGAATAAAGATCTGCAAAGCACGAACATTATGCATATGGGAAATGGAGGCAGCAAATACTGCTCTGCTACATCTGCTTGGGACCTCACCCCAAAGAGAGTTAAAGGTAAAAAGGACTGGTTGTTCTTTAGCTGAAGCTTTCCAAAACGGATAGTGATCGCCGCTTGTTTTCTGAGTGTTACTTGTTATGTCAAACTGGTAAGAAATGAGCCCAGCCCTTCTTTGTGTTAGATGCTCTCCAAAATAGAGTAACCCTTGTTCCGCAGCGACTACAGCATGAAGCTGATAGCTTGCTTGGGGAGAGCACAAACACCGTAATGAACTAATATGCTGTTTCATATACTAGAACATGTTTTCAAACAGAAGTGTTTCATGATATAGAAATACATTGAATGGAAACTGGACGTTTTTTTAACAGCCCCTTGCATGTGAGAGGGATTTGGCTTAATCATTATATTGACTGCTAATGTTCTGACTCTAAACTTATATTTATATCTTCCACTCTGGAATCCAAAACCTACTTCTTCCTTCAGAAATTAGAGCAAGTAATTTTTTTTTTTTTTTTTTTGTGTGTCTGTTACTTTCTGGTCTGTAGATCACATAAGCATACAGAGAAAATAATCCGAACACAACAAACCCTTGCAACCTGTACTGAAAACCTCTATAATGTATTCCTTTTTGAAGTAAAAATAGGCTAAGAAACAAATGAAAGAAGTTCTTCAGTGGCTCACATTGGAAAGATTTTCTTTCTTCTTTTTTTTTTTCTTTTTCTTTCTTGCTGATTTCACAGGAAAATCAAAAGCTGTCTGTTTACTTCTGTTGTGATAAAGCTGTCGAAGATTTGTTTTTCCTCTGTTGCTGACACGCAAGTGGTTTGGTTTGGGTTTTTTTTTTCATAACAGGAAATGAATAATAAAAAGACTCAGAGCCAATACACCAACAGGGCAAAACCCCACGCTGCGCATCAGTGCTTAAAAGATTCCCATCCCGGTTCTCCCTTCACATCAGTCCCATAGTCCCTAGAGCTCAGCACTTCTTCCCACACAGATAGATGTGATAGATTTGCAAATACTGGCGAGAGCACAGAGACGTCTTGTTATGAGCCTAATGGTTGAACTGAGCGACAGGATTGGATTGCCTTTCTTTTTTTTTTAGGTCAGCGTTGGCAGGGAGTTCAAAACAGGGTGGAATAAAGGTTGAAATGTTTTCTGAAATTATAATCACAATATCATCTGTCTTAAGTTTATGCTATAAGCACTCTGCCTGATGTTGAGTTGTATTGGCAAACAACATGTGCCACTGGGATGTTTAAAAAGTCATAAGAGGTTTGTAAATCAGTTCTGCGCGGCATGCTACCTATTTGTTCTTTCCTTGTTTTATCTGTTAACGGGAAAGGAGATGCTGTCTGTGATACATGATATAAATGGCAATATGGTGTGCTTTCTTTTGTTGGGGGTTTGTTTCGTGCTTGCTTCATAGCAAATTACAGTGAGATGGAAGATTAGTTACTCTGTGGAGGTTGTTAACATGATGTTCTCATTTGATTTATTTATGTTGAATTGGAGACCTCTCCTCCCCGTATAAATTATTCTGGCTGCTGTAACATTTTTTTTTTTCTATGTCAAAACCATAATTTTCCAATTGTGTCTTTTTTTTTTTTTCCCCCTGACAGAGAAGTCCTGAATTTCATTGTAGCCCTTTAATATGGTACAGGAGAGGAAGAGTTAGAGATCTGAGAACTTGGTTCCCATGTCCAGTCTAAGCTTTGACCATTATCTTCAAGTCCGAACCTCCCTCTGGTTTAGCTTGCTGAGACAATAAACAATCCAAATTTGGATCCATTTCTTTTCTAAGGTCACGCTGACGTATGCTGAACCCAATCTCCTCAATGGTCCCTGAACAGGCAGTTTATTGTTGGGCCTTGTTTTCAGATTGCTACTGGCCTCTTCGGCATTTTCTCCAACTCTGCATTACTGTCACGCTCATACCATTAGAAAGGAGATATTTTCAGCTTTATCAATACTTGGGTTTTGAAAGGAATTCTCAAGCAGGAAAATAAACGGCCTCTGTGTAAAGTGGTTTTTAATGGGTGGCTGAAAACCGCCCTTCACCGTTACTGTGAGGAAGACAATTTTCTTTCATTTAACCCATTACTGATTGTGAAAGAGGAAGGCAACATTAAAGCAGAGCTGCCAGCAATAATTTTTAAAAAAATATATACATTTTTCACACTCCAAATTTTCTACATTTTTCAACCTCTCTGACTTTGAAGCTTGCTCCTTTGCCCTCGTCTAGCACAGGCGCTGTAGTCTCAGAGCACCGAGCAGCGCTGCCGCAGGTCAGAGCCTGCTACTTGCAGCATCTAGAAGGAAGAGTGAGGTGGGTGGCCTCTGCCCACCAGCATTTAGTCAGTGTACATTTATTACTTGACATAGGTCTACTAGAGGCTTTGACTTGCTCTCTGTTGCTGAAGAGAGCCAGAGCTTTTAAATGCTGGTTCAGACAAAAAAAAACCCCACAACCCTATAAACAAGCAAAGTTGGTGTGTCAAAATGATAAACCTGTTC
Source organism: Anarhynchus alexandrinus (assembly GCA_008711295.1). Classification (NCBI taxonomy): domain Eukaryota; kingdom Metazoa; phylum Chordata; class Aves; order Charadriiformes; family Charadriidae; genus Anarhynchus; species Anarhynchus alexandrinus. Next base: position 1,704,677 of record VUYV01000070.1, read on the forward strand.
CAGGTTATACATGCAATATAAATGTACACCATGCTATCCAGTAGGAACTAACAGCTACATTTAAAACCTCTTTTTAGTAGAGTTAATGTTTGTCCGTGTTAACCAATTACAGCATTCATAGCTGCTAAAAATAGTATTCAATTTTTAAGAGCCTATCAATTTTCTTTACACCCCCTCTAACCAAAAACAACAAGAAAAAACCCCGTACACATCCAAAACCAACCTAAAAACACAGTAGATTTGAACACTTACTTTTGTTATTTCTCTATATGGCCCAGCAAATCTTGACTCTTTTCCCATTGACTGGAGGAATTTCAATAGGAGGAAGGGAAAATGTTTCTAGGCTGAAGGTTCCTGCGCTCCTGTGAATAGACCGGGGGCTCTCCTGAGACACAGGGATTTTGAACTCCCCCAGCAAGAGGAGGGGAAGCAAATCTGGTTTTCCTGCATCTGGAGGATTGTTTAATTTGAAAGCCGTTGTAAATATTACCACCAGACATTTCTTTGAGCCGTGTTTTAGAAGAAAGCATTGAGTAGCATTGCATTTCTTGCAGAGCCTGATCTGGGTATTCTCCGATGGTCGCAAAGACATTGTCAGAGAGGACAAATAAACCATATGAATGTTGTGGATTAGGACTGGAGTCAGGTGTAAAACAGACTGCAGAGCTCCATCAAGATGATGGTTCTCTGGTCGTACTCAGAAACAGAGATTTAGGTACCCAGAAAGTTTTGAAGAAAAACTTTAAGTCACCTTGAAATGAATAGAAGCCAGGAGGATGGCAGTTCTAGCTTTAGAAACCTGCCTTCAAGATAACTTTACCTTGTAGTCTGTAAGTACATTACTGGGCCTCAGTTATTGACAGCATCTGCTATCAAGGGTGACCTTAAATATTTTAAAACAGAACTTTTGCACAATAAGCAGTTCCTTTCCTGAGTTTGCTCAGTCTCCTTCTCCCTCAAATAATCAAAATGCTGCTGCTGTCACAGCGTGCTCTGCTCTGCTTCAGATTATTTTCTACATCAGTTCATGACTTGCAGTTCCTGTGGGCTGCAAATTAATCCTTAGGAGTCTGTTGGCGTGTACTGTACATCCAGGTTCTCCGGGGTATTAATTTGACTATCGGTGTAGAAAATGCTAGTGGCTGTAAGGGTATATTATGCACTTCATTTTTTTGTGTTTATTTTTCTGTATAATCCAGGAATTTACTTATAAACTTGTAATCACCATGACTAGGCACTTTAACCTTTAAAACTGAAGAATAACATTTTTCGGGTTTTTAGGGACAGATTTGAAAAAAGAAAGGAATGAACAACATAAGAGTGTTTATTCAAATGACTTTTCAAATGATGCCATGAGTTAATAACATGATCCTTGATGGTCTGTGTGTAAAGGCCATATATACTGTACAAAGTATATACTGTAGAAAGCAGCCTTATAAAAATCTGGGCTTGGGTGGAGGATGGCATAGTCCTGTTCCCAAGTAGTGTGTGGATGCCTGCTTTCCCTTCCCTTATAAACTACGGAGGCTTGGGACCGAATGCAGGGGGAGAGCGTGAGTCCAGGCTTGGGACTAGCAGCTTCGGGAATTTGGGAGTGAAGGGATGTTCCCGCTGTTAGCAAGAGGCAGTGGCAGGCAGCTTGTGTACTGTCCTGCCTCTGCTTCTTCTGCGGGGTGTTTCTGAGCTGTGTATAGCGGCAGCACCACGTGGTTTTGTTGGGAGTGGAAAGGTCAGTGGTAAGTCAANTTTTTTTTTTTAAAGCAGCTATTGCTGCTTTATCACAACCTGTGTTTGTATTTACACACATAGTTTGGTGAGGGCACTATTTTGGGGTTTATTTTTTCCCCTGGTTGGGAGAGAGCTTGCGATCCCAGAAGTCTAGGCTGGGAGAGAAGTGCCGAATACAGGAGGGTTATCACTCCTTTCCCAAAAAGGGAGGATCCTATCTGGGGATGAGCTGGGGGTCATCTGCTGGGGAGGGGGAAAATCTGTTTCACAGGTCTCTCAGGGGAACTGCACAAAGGGAGAAGTAAATATCTTCCCCCTGCTCTGTAGCGCTAAATGTTCCTTGGAAAGACGTAACGCATAATTTAAATCCATTGCACATGCCACCCTGGAAGGCAGAGCCTTATATGTCGAGAGCATGGGCTGTCCTATTATGGGAAATCAACTTTGTTTTGAGGGAAGCACAGAGCGTTGCTTCTGCGCAGGTCCTGGAATTTGAAACATTTAGGGGCCTCCAAAGAGCACTGGCATTAGTTACCATGCCGGCCGGGTGGAAGTGAGGATCCCTGCCTCTCCCTGCCCGGGACGCAGACCCCGCCGGCAGCCAGCCCCGGAGCTCCATCCCACCGGGGTGCTTTCGGCGCTCTCCTCCGCAGAGCTGCTGGGGCTTGTGCGGGGACACATCTGTCGTTATGCAGGGACAAGCCTAATTCGGCAAAAGCTACTGGAGCAGCAAAGTTGGAATATACTTTGCCAAGAAATATTTGCTGTTGTTCTCCTTTTGCTCTTTTTTGTGGAGAGATTTCATGTCTGCTCACATGCTTTGGTATGAGGAAGTGGAAGATGATTGTAAGTATGAACAGACTGACATAATTTATCACAATATTCACTTTGACAGAGCAGTGTAGTGCTACGCAGCCCACTAACAGCATGCATTTTTAAATGTTTACTTTCCAAGTCTAAAGAAGGAGAGCACTAGGGGGTAAAAATAAAGAGAATTTTTTTGCCTCTGTTAGGGGGGTAATATCCTGTATGTTACATAGTGCTCCAGTGCTCCAAAAACAGTACCCAGCTCTCCTTTGAATAAACAGAATCAATTTCTTCCTGAGGTTCACCACTTACTAAAGCATGGGGTTAAAAATAGAAAGAATTGAGAAGACAGACCAATACATTTGAAAAAAAAAAATGTGTCATTCTTCTAATAATCTGGCAACACATCAAAGGATTAATCAGTTGCTTAGAACTTTAATGACATACGCAGTTTCACTGCCTAATATTAACTTACGGAGTCAGACAGCTCTTCTCTGGCCACTGAACTGTTTGGTAACAACCGAATGAAGGGGTGTCAGTTTTGCTCAAAGTGAGCAGCAGCTGAGCTCTCCCATGTGCTTCCCAGAAAAGAACAGGCATGTTTTCCAGACTTGCGCTTGTTTGCTAGTTTAAAGCTATCCTTTCTGTGCAATAAGAAGAAAAACAGAGGATGCCAAGAGTAAGAAACTGAAGAGAGCCAAGAATGAAAGAATGACAGAGTGTTTAAAAATCCATCTACCATGCTCCCAGATGATCTTTCTTCTTCCTCCCCCACCCAGGCTCCCAAAACAAATTGTGCTGGGGAAAAAAAAGTGTTCAGACTTAATCAACGGTCCACGCCCCTTGTTTTATAATCTATTTTGATTCTTCCACTTTCAGCTTAGTCCTGTGTATGTATAATAATAGAATTCCTGGTTTTGTCTGTTTTTTCAGATCATAAAAGCCATGGGAATACATATACAGTGTCATTTTCCCCCATAAGATATAATGGACTGTATGGTCACTAACTTCTGAGTAAGCTTCCTGAAAATGATGTTAGATTTTGTTATATCTAACAGGAAAGAAGATTAAACCAGAAAATTTCAGGGTGCAGGTGTGGTCTTATGCCACAGTTTGCTTTTCCTTTTTTCAAGAAGAACTCAAATTGTGTTTTCTTGTGCAGTAAATAAGACTTAAATCAGCTATGAATTTTCCAAACAGTTTCATATCGCTAGAAGAGGTCCTGCAGTGACAGGACCCTTCACTTATTGGACACAATCTAACGGTTCAAGAAGGGATAGAATAATGAGGTGGTCATCATCACATATTAAATAATTAGGAGACAGATTGCTTCACTTCTGAAAATATAGGGGATGCGGTTGGGAAGAAGAAATGTCATGTATTTCTCTTAAGAGATTTTATTCCTGGTTGGCAAGAGGAAGATGGCACGCTCAAGAGCAGACTATGTAGTGCCCAACCTTTTCCACCAGTCCTCTTTGAAAAGTAATAAGGAGGATTTGTTGTCTTCATTTTTCCATATACTCCCTTTCCAAGGGAGTCACAATATCAGCCCAGACTGCTCGTCCTCAGCCTTGAGGAGGAGACGGTGCTGCAAGGGAAGCCGGGCAGGTGCTTGCCTAAGAAAGGGGGAAAGATCTTTGCTGCTTAGCTCAGAAGATATAATTGCACTCTGAAGATGTAGTAGGTGAGGGAAAGAAAAAAAAAAAAAGCTGCGTTAGAGCTTTTGAAAAATATGAATAGAAAACCAGAGTTGCATCTAGCAGATGAATACTATTCATGACAAGAGCCATTAAATCACTTGCTAAATTATGTCACGTAACTATGTTCATATCTAGAATGAAAGGGAGCTATCCTAGCGCTTCTTGGAAATTATTTAGCTGAATTGATTTCCTCACCTGTATCCTCACTCTTTTAAAGGGCATGGCATTTCTTCTCGATATAATTTTGTATAATATTGTTAAGGTTTTTTATAGTTGTATTTCAATAAAAAAGGAAAGAGCCATATCTGCACTTTGTGACAAAGTGTGTCCAAAATAATGCTCTCAAATTTATCCCCAGCCTTCATTCGGGACATGTCATTTGTCCTACTTGTTGCCTGTGCTTGCTTTGCAACTTTCTCCATATCGGATGAAAACTTTTTGCTCTTAGAGGTGACAGCAGTTGCTTGCACCTCTGCATTGTTTTTTAAATCTATCCTTTCTCTTTTCTTAAAGTCCCCTCTCCAACCCTTCATCCACCTCTGCATTCACCTCTTCCCTTTTCTCTTCTGCTCTCTCCCATGCCACGGCAGTAAAGGCGGGTTTTCTGTTCCCTGCTTTCACTTCTGCTGAGAATGACCTTTGTGAAAACATGAAGGTATTTATTCACCGCTGAGAGCTTTACTTTCTTTCCTGAGCTATTCAGTGTTTATTTCTGCCTGAGTTAGACTGGAAACTCCTTGGGGCAGCGACTCTCTCTTCCTGGATTTCTGCAGAGTCTTTGACAATGACACCTAAATAATAAAACGGCAGGGAAATGAGATATCATAAATTTCATTTTGTTTTAATTAAGATGAGATTACTGTGAACTTTATCTCAGAAGCCACCCTCCCTAGGGGATTCAATATGATATGCTGTATTTCTTCTTCTAGCAGATATAATCCTCTTTCTGCGTCCTTAGTCTGACATGGAACCAAATTCTGCTTGCAGCTGCACACAGGCATCCTCTTTCTCTGCTTGGATTTGCACAAAGTAGAGACTAAAAATAGAATTAATCATCAAACTAGAGCCACTGCAGAAAAGAAGCTAATCCTGCCTGAAATTTGGTGGCCACAAGGGGTCTCTTACCAGTTATCATGGTTTTACTGTAGCGGGGGTCCATGTAGGTTCATGCTTTAGCTCAGGTCAGAAATGCATTTCTGAAGCAAATTTCCAGATGTCCTTGCTCATTACCGTGTATTGGTGCACATCCCAGAGGACACGCCCGGCATCCCTTTGGGAGTACACTGAACTCAGAGGTGCTCTGTGCATTCGGCTAACGGGCACAAACTCTCAGTGGGTGTGTGGGGCGCCAGGGTCACACTGAAGCTCTTCTGAAATGAGCTTGGTGGTGCTCGCACACCTTGGGGGGAACACTGGGTTGGCAGCACCAGCCCCTTCACATGACAAAGTTGCTCCTGTTGGTCTGTGTGGTTTGCTGTGGCCTAAGACAACTCAATGAGGTAGGAGAAGGATAGCAGCAAATTTCTTTGGATCTTGGATGTGAAGAAAGAACATCTCATAAAGTCACTCCCCAGCCGGTGCAGGAGGGTTCTTCATCCTGTCCGTTCCTATCTAGTGTCTGCTCCCTTGCCACTGGTCCTGAAGCTCCCCACGGGCATCGCAGCTGGCCCTGGCTCTTCACAGGACGCTTATTGAGCAGGGGACTGCACTCAAGGAACAGTAGTCTGGTGGCATGTTATGTACAAAACTGGTGATTCCATGAAAATTAACCCACTCACTTTTTAAAATTTTTTTCAAAGGAAAAGATTAAATTATGTTACTAATAGAGTACAGTTACTGTCAGATAGAGTTATTTATAACTGAAAAGGTACAATATTTGTAGAAAAAGGTTAACCCTTGACTAATACTGTGAAATTATTTGAGCCTCAGAATTGTCCAAGGAGTTAAGCATTTTTAAATGATTGCCAGAGGGAACAGGATTAAGCTCATATATTTTTGTCATGGATTGCTGTTAGACAAAATCACATTCAACGGGATTGTGAACCACGCAGCCTTGATTTGAAAAGGCTGACTTGTTGATTTTCACAGTACATTTTCAATTAAACGTTACCCCAAAGCTTAATTATCATTTAGGAGGATAACCATTGTACTGTGTTATAGCTAACTGCTGGAAAAAGACTCCTCAATAAATTTAGCGGAACTTTATAGCATCACGTTGCTGTCGAGGAGGATGCAATTGCGATAATACCGTATCGCTGTCAGGGGAAGCAGAACAGCACCGGGAATTTTAAATAATTGTGCCTTATCAAAGACTGAGCTTTGTGGAAAGCAGAAGTAATGGTTAGCAGAGTGTGCCTTTGCAGAACGGCTTGCCAGCTGGGCTGCGCCAGGGAACACGCTCCTTCATCTTCCCGGAAAAAACACATGTGGAGCGAAGGAGTTGTTTGGTTGGGTTCGGAGTACTCGCGGCAGAGACCAGAGACTTCCCTTCTAGGTTACTTGCCACACGTGCAACAAATCGGAACATTTTTAAAGATGTGTTTTGAAGGACGGATAGGCTTGATTTTAAGAAAGTCATAATCTTTCTTGCTTCTGGTCGCAAGTTCCATTTTAATCCTTGAGGTATTATTTAAAGCATGGGGCTGATCATCCTTAGAAGGTTTCCTGGTCCTTTCTCTCTTCAATATGTATTTTCTAAATAATCCGTGTCTATATGTTTAAATTTTTATCAGTTGCATACAGTCTAAAGGTGAAATATAGTTTGTAAGTATTGCAAGCATATGTAGAACAAACAAATAGTATTATGTGAGTAAAAGCATATGGTCTTGTAATTTTGAATACGTTCTTGATAATAATTAAGATGGCACAATTACGCTTAATTTCTTTCTTAAAACATTTTTAAAGGATTATCATCCTAAACAGATTAAAATTAGCATAATTCTAGTCATAAAAAATTACAGTAGTAAAAGTTTCCTCATGGAAAACATTACAGAAGTATGTTAGTCCTAAGGGTGGTTTTGTTTGCTACGGTATTTTTCTCTGAAGTATTCTAATGGTTTGGGGATTCCTTTTTTAAAAAAAAAAAAAAGCTTAGAACTCTTCAGTGTGTAGAGATGACCTGAACGGGGACGCAGAATATCACATTTTTCTTACCTTGCCTTTGCTATAAGATTTTGGAAGATCCCTGGGGACCTAGAGGGTATATGAGCACCACAGAATGAGAGAGAGAGAGAGTTACAGTCAGGCTGATCAAACCCTTTGTGCCTGTTTCCTTTAACCACTTTATTCCTCTGGCTGTCAGTAAACTCTGAGAAAGCTGTGGGTCTCGCACTCCAAAAGCGTCTCAGTTAAAAGAGCAAAACCGGTATTTGATATTCTTAATGTAAACTCAGAAAGAAAATGGGAAAAAAATTACTTGCAATGTGTACTGGACTAGATACGTGGCATTGTTCCTCTAGACATCCTTATAACCTACGTTTCTTATAAAGTGTGGAAGTTGTTATCACTTGTGAAAAATTGGTTACACTGACTGCAGGAGCATGCCCGTGAGCGCGGAATGCCTGCGGAGGAGCTTCCCTGTCTGCCCCACCGGTGCTTGCCATGTTCTAAAATTGGCACCCGCCCACGTGGCTGAGCGTCTGCACGCATGCACGCTGGGTTTTAAGGGAAATTTTAAGGGAAATTATCCAGGCTTTTAATTTTGTGTAGCACAGGGAATTGAAGGAATTTAAAGGGTGATTGGAATTTGACATTTCTGCCTTTTTATTCTGAAAGATACTTTGATTAAAGTGTTGGAAGGCTCAGCTAATGGAGGCGTTGCTGCTATTTCAGATATACAGGGTATGAGATTTGAAGGCAAGCCAAATCACAATGAGATGGAATAATGATGTCCTTGGTTTATTTTTCATTTGGTACAGTCAGGTTTTGATTGGATTCTGAGCGAGGCAACAGTTTTCTCTCGCAGAAAGCAGTGCCAGTCCTTGGAGGCTTGCAGCCTGTTATCAAAGCAGAAGTGTTTTCTTCTGAAGGTCATGGACTTGCAGTGGCAGGAGAGGGGGAGAAAAACCAAAGGGCCAGGGGGAAGGGAAAGAGGAAAGAAATAGATTTCCTTATTGGTCCTAACCAGGTACAAGCTTCTTATAAGAAATATTTCTGCAGCAAGACCTATTACTACTTTGACCCAGCTAGCACTCTGATGACGGCGTATGTATCAAAAGATATATGGAGAACTCTGAGGTCTCTGTCCATCTGTCCTCCCTCCCAATCCTCTTCCTGCTCGTGTCACACAAAAATACTTCAATAGCTCCTTTCACCTTGTTCTTCCATTCTTTTTCTTTTTTTTTAATATATTTTAAAGTTTTTCTTTGGAAAAGATTGCCCTGAGGCAGTGGAAAATTAATGCAGGCACTGTATTTTCTAAAAGGTTAATAATATTATATAGTTAGCATTATTGGAGATGTTAAAGAGCTGTAACTTGTAAAGTTCCTGGATGATGGATGCTGTAAAAAAGCAGATAGGAGCCCCACAACATATTCTGAATTAAATGGCTGATGCTGAAGATGGGAAGAACTGAGAAGGTTTGTGCCCATGTCTTCAAGATGGGGAAAAATGCTCTTAGACATAAAGCTGTCCTGTGGCATTCTTGGGCTTGGAAACTATAAGCCAGCTCCCAGGCCCTTCCTGGCCGTCTAACCCATCCCAAAGCTGATCAGCTTATAAGAAAGGAAAACATGAGGATGGCTGTTTGGGGGGAGCAAGAGGGACGGGGGCACTCCTTGCTGCTGAGAGACCGAAGTGGGACTACCTCGGAGGCAGTGATCCTGCCCAGCTTAAAAGGGGCTCTTTAAAACTGTCCGTCAAACCAAAGGGGAAAAGGAAACTCAGAAGGTACCACCCTGTGATGGACAGATGGTGAATTTGTGGACGTGATGCGTACAGCCTTACTAATTCGAACAAACTTGGTTTGTTCTTTTTTGTTGTTGTTGTTGCTTTCAGTGAAGGTTGTTAGCAGCCCAGAATGAATTAATACTTTGTACTAGATTTCAGGAGGACAAAAAGATTTCTTTTATTCATTTGACTTTATTTACTGTCAACCTTCTCTTATCATGTGATTTAGTACATATTTTATGCTTATACCCTGCCCCACCCTTCCAAGCCCTGCAAACGATGCTGAAAATAGAAATCAGTATATTTTTACGCTAAATTCTAAGGCCACATTTATAAATGCTTGGTTGACTGATGGTTACTCACTCTCTAAAAATGCAGAAGTTCCAGATTAAAGTGTTTGCTCTGCTTATATTCTGTTTACAGAGGAGAAAGTTTCAGTTGCAACGGATGTTGAATGGAAACCAAAGGTGAAGCCAAGTAACTTCACAAAAAGGAATTCTTGTTTTCTCGCCAACATGAGAACAATTCCTTTTATAGTAGTCTGTAAAGGACAAGCATGTTATAGGCTTGATTCTGTCCCTTCTGTTCTTCCTAATAATTAAATGAATCAGTTCTGAAAGCTCTAACAAGGGCAAGGAGAGAAACTTAAAACTGTGAAGTAAATGGTGAATGTCAGGATCAATTATCTAACAGTAGAATGTGTAACACTTAATGGAAAAAAAATCTTTGTAAGCATATAAAATCATCACAAATCTGAATTTTATTTTTTATCCTGTCATTGTTTAAAGTTCCATGATTTCTGCATACAGGGTGGCTCAGTGATACTAGTGTAGATTGAAAAGATGTTTCTTAAATCACTCCCTCTGTGTGCTTTCTAGAGAGCATATATGTTGGATTTGCACTTAATTGTATCAAATTCATCTATTAAGAGCAAAAGATATCCACAGTGAAGTGGTATTTCTGACCTGATTACCTGATTGATGTAAAGCTTTAGAGAATGTAAGTTTATGCACATTTTTGCTTTGGGAAAGGAAATCTATTGGATTATGTTCTCCATCTCTATTTCCTGTTCAAAACAAGGCATGTCTATTCAGAATCAATTCAGAAATTACTGCTATTTTTAGCACAGTTACTAACTAAATAGTGTTTTTCAACTATAAAAGCTAAAAACCATAATTGGAAACATTTTATGTTTTGAAACAAACTGAGTGATGGTGTACGTTCACCATTTCATCTTGTAAGGACAAGCCTATTTTTCTTAGGGAATAGCGGCTGAACTGTGAAGCCCAAACTCTTTCTACTGATACTGTTGTCAGCTCTCTTATTTTCTCTTTAGTCCTTTTGCCACTTTCCCTTTTCTCTGAGTCATGCACATCCATTGCTGTACTGTTTTAGGTACTTTAAATAGGCCCTTTCCTCTTCCAAGAAGGCTTGCTAATTTTTGCGTATTATCTTAAGCTGACTTAACAGCCGTTTTGCCAAGTCCTCCCAGCTGCTGCTACTGCTGAATTGATTCATTTTGCTCTTGACATGTTGCAGGCAAATGTGAAGCAAAGTTTACTTGACCAGTAATGCTTCCCTTAACTGAAAGGAGGACGTTCAAGTGAGGACTTGTTCCAAATGTGGCCAGAGTTTTTTCCCTAAATCTACCTACTGTAGACACAAAAGTTTATTGCTTCTAATCTGGGAAATTCTTATCTAGAAAGTGAAAAATGTCTCAGCCCTAAATAGTAACCAAGGAATCCATTTTTTTCCTGTTGTAATAAGTCAGTCTGTAGAGGGTTTTTTTTCGATGACTACGAGCTCCTAAGAGGTGTTGTGTCTGTCTTGGAGTGCTTCCAGAAACTGTTGCTCAGCCTATAAACTGATGAAATTTCACAGACTCACAGACCAGCTGAGGCTGGAAGGCACCTCTGGAGATCATCTACTCTAATTCCCTGCTCAGAGAAGGGTCAGGGAGAGCAGGTTGCTCAGGGCAATGTCAGCTCGGGTTTTAAATATTTCCAAGGATGGAGACTCCACAGCCATTGGACAGCCTATTCCAGCATCTCACCATCTTCGCAGTAATTTATTTTTTTTTTTACGTCTCTGTGGAATTTCCTGTATTTCAGTTTATGCCCATCGTTTCTCAGCCTGTCAGTGGACACCAAATAGAAGAGCCTAACTTCTCTACTCCCTTCATTGAATATATTTAGTTATTGATAAGATTCCCCTGAGCCTTCCCAGCTCCCGGCTGAGCCGTTCCAGCTCTCTCAACCTTTCCTCATCTGAAAGGTGGTCCAATCATTTAATCATTTTTGTGACCCTTTGATGGCCTTGATGTCTATGTCTCTCTCTTACTGGGGAGCCCAGCACTGGACTCAGCACTCTAGCTTTTTCTGACCAGGGTTGAGCAGAGAGGAAGGACCACCTCGCTTGAGCTGCTGGTGACACTCTGCCTAATGCAGCTCAGGATACCATTAACCTGTTCTGCTGCAAGGGCACGCTGCTGGCTCATGCCCAACTTGGTGTCCACCAGGACCTTTTTTGCAAAGCTGCTTTCCGGCTGGTAGGTCCCCAGCACGTGCTGGTTCATGGAGTGGTTCTTCCCTGCGTGCAGGACACTTCACCTTGTTGAATTGCATGAGGCTCCCGTCAGATCTCCAGCTGGACTTTGTACAACTAGTCCCAACCTTTGAGCCCAGCAGATAAGCTAGTTTTTAGTACAACTCACTGCCCACTTACCTAGTCTGTACAGTTTTTTTATGGGAATGTTACGGGAGATGGTGTTGAAAGCCTTGCTAAAGTCAGGATAAACAACACACACTGCTCTCCCCTGAGTCACCATTCTGTGATTCTGTGAAAGGCCGTCAGACTCGTCAGGCATCATTTCCCCTTTGTAAACCCACACTGACTACCCCCAGTCACCTTCTTGTCCTTTGTATGTTGGGAAATGGTTTCGAGGATGATTTGCAGGTTTCTATGAGGATTTACTTCATCGCCTTCCCAGGTTATCCAGATACTCCTCCTTGCCCTTCTTGAAAATGAGTGCCATTTGCTTTCTTCCCAGTCCTCAGGAACCTCCCACAATCACAAAGACCTTTCTCGAATAATCAATAGTCACCTTGCAGCGCTTTTGTTTGCCAGCAGTCTTTCTGACTAGTGCAGGTGGTCTTTCTGACTAGTGGAGGGTGGCGGGAAAGAGACATTTGGGGTCTCTCATGTCTCTGTTGATGCCAGTTGTTTGCACGTCATGCACACAAACATCAAAACTGTCCATGTTTGCCTGTGTGCTCATATTATAGACTAGCTGCAAATCAATTTAGAGTTAGTCTGTAAGGATGTATTTGCTTGAACTCTCTAGCTTCTCTGAACGTTTTTTTACTGTAACTGTAACCTCATCTAATGAAATTAATTTTAGTGTAGAATGTCCATTATTTGTCCAAAGCCTGCCCAAGTTCAAAGTCCGTTAAATACATAATACCTACAGTAGTATCAGTACATTTTTTGACAGCTGTTTAAAAACTAGAAATTAGCAAATTGTCTTAGGTGGGTATTGTAAATTATTTAATCCATATTCCGTAAAAGCATGGTTATTATTTTGAAGACTCATTGGCAATTTACTCTGAGTGCAAAAATGCAAAAAAAAAAGCCTGCAAGACTGTCAGTTTAAATAGGTATAAGCATGTTGAGATTTTAGTTCTGATATCTTTAGTTAAAAAAAGAAATCCAAGTAAGCCATTTAAAATGTTTGTTGCCTTCCAAATGAACGCTGTTATCCAGTGTAAAATCAGTGTCTCTCTCTCATAGAAGAAGTGTGGTTAACTTTGCCACTTTAATCCTTTAGATGTAGATAAATTCTGTTTGTTGCATCTTTCTCTTGATCTGTCTTATCTTTTGGTGATTTTTGTTATCATCTTCTGTTATGATGATAATTTCAATGTATTTCCTGATTATTTTAGAGTAACATCAAACAAAAAAACATAATAAGAAATGTTAATTATTTTTCCAGACCATAATTTTTTATGCCACCTAGTTATAAGCCCTATTTTTAAATGTGTTTTCACTTGTTAAAGTGCAGCAAAGAAAGAATTAGCTGCTTCTTAAACTGTTAAATAGCATATCCTGCAATTATATGAATTTGTAGCGCAACTAAATGCTGTCTGCCTGATAACGGGGTCTTCTCAAAGTCAGTTTATTTGGCATTATTTTACTTGGAATTTTTTGAAATTTAGCATAAGATGTTTGAAGTGAGATTTTTGAAATGTTGACTTATAATCAGAAGTCATTCAGTCCCATTCTAGTGGGAAGGGCTCCCAGTTGGGAACCTATTGGAAACCTGAGGACTCTTGATTTAGAAATTTGTAAGATGTACTTCAGTGTAACAGCTTTTCATTAAGACAGAGAGTATTTTTGAGCCGGAAAGAAAACGTACCATGTGTGTCACAGCTTTCAGGATTCCTATAGTTAATCCCACTTCTTTGAAAGTTATATCCTGTTTCAGGTTTACAGCATATGAATTTGCATTTTATCTATTTTATTTTGTTGTAACCCTTTTTATTCTAATTTGCATCCTCTGTTTCTTGGTCTACAGCTATACCCATAGCTGTGGCCATTCATGGGAAGTTGCTTTTACAAACCCACTATTTCTTTCTCACACAGAAACAGGACAACCCTCTGCAATTGCCCAAGGCATTTTCCTGATAATCACTAGAGATTATTTTTTTGTCTATAATGATGTAATTCTGTATTTTCTACGTGGTAAAAATCCCTGGATTTTTTCATTTCCCATTTTTTTGGTGAGCATTCATTCCTGGGGTCGTGTTGTACTTGAGTTCAGAATATCCTAAGAGTTTTTAACATACTCCCTATTCCATATAATCTACAGCATGCAGTTTGAAATAAAAATGAATGTGTCAACAATTTGCTTTGTAGATATGTAACACAGTCAATGGGTCTACAAGCATTAATTGAATATTAATCGCCAATATGCTCTGCAAAATTCTGAGGCCCAGATGGGATTGTGAATTTATAATCATTGTAAGCAAAAGCCTGGTTATTTTTCAATCGATGAACTTGAATACTGAAATTAGGTTGGCAGAAGAGACCAAGAACGTATTTTCTGTATGAAGAGAGAAGTTGTCATTGCTGCGGCAAGGGCTGAACTCAAAGCTGGAAACAATCAAAGACATTAGAAAGAGGAGAGCCCTAAAAGTGAGTTTAGGAAGCTTCAAGCACCTTATATGATGGTAGTGACAGTTATTAGCTATTACAGCAGTTGTCAAAAGATCTAATTACTCTGAAGTGCGTCATGGGGTCCTTGATAACACGATAGACAAGAGAATGAAAAGAAAATATTTTAATAATTCCAGCATTAACTCATTAACAAGATGCATATCGGCTCCTGCACCCACGTACCAGTTAGAGACAGCCTTTTTAAAAGGGCATATAGAAAGGAAAAAAGGCAAATAACCGCAAGTTGGTTTATACTAGTATACAGTTGACTCCACTGTAATTCAAAAGCATTCGTAATCTAACTCTCACATAATCTACGTTGAATGAATGTATAAATCGTTATAATTATTATTGATATAGTATAACAACTGAAAGTACCATTTGTCGGAAATTGTATGCACACTTCAATTAAGCTATAATATAAATGCAATTTAAAATGTAACTGCAGATTAAGTGTAACACTCAAGCCTGACTTCATGCAGAGAAGCCCTCTTATGGGGCCCGAACTATTAACAATATCATTATCATTTTTAACAGACAAAAATGTCAGTGCTGTAAGCGAGTTAGAATTGCACCAGAAATATCAGTGAATCCCCTGTTTTGGGGACTAAAGCAGCTAGTACCCTAGGTTTCTTTATGCACAGAGTCTTACTTCAATAAGATTTCTCGATGGAGACATAGTTGCTGACAGGACAGGAGGGAGCTGGCAATGCAGTCTAAACACTAGTGGGCCAACTACATGTACCTGGGCCTTCACTTTGGTCATGCATTCATGCATTCACATCTTCCCACTCTTACAATAAAAGAAACATATTTATATATCTACAAAACAATTACGATTTGTGTTGTAAATTGTACAATTATGTTTGTTTTGATGATGTGAGTATTACAGTAAACAGTGGATGCCTGAAGAGTAGGGGGCTATTGGAGACAGTAGGAATTGATGGAAAAGCAGAAACGGGAATGCTGTGTGAAGCCACACAGGGATGTGGGGCAGAGGGAGGGAAGCAATCAGCCAGTACACAGCTGGAGAAGATTCAAGGAAGGATCTGGGATGCATGGCAGCCACCGAGCTGTGCCATCATAATGCACACCTGCAAGGAGCTTGCACGAGAATGTAAGGTGGAGAAAGCCCTAAAGAAACATGAGTAGGAATAGCAGATATGGGCAGTTATTTTAACAGTCTTTACTTCTAATCTGCATCTTTGTGTCACTGCATCTTCTCACACTGGTTGGTAGGTAGGCTAGCAAGACCTTGCTGCTGGAGTTACAGCTTTCACAAAGTCAGTGTGATAATAGGGATGAGCAAACACAGGTTTCTCACTCAGAGCCCTTTCCAGTTCTCTTTCCTTTCCCTCCATGACAGGTCTGCTGTATGTCACTTCAGTATGTCTCCCTGTAATCTAAATTATCTTGTTCTGTGTGTAGAATAAACCACATGATTGGTTGATGCAACAAGGCATAAATTACAGATTATGCATAAATTGTGATAGGTCTAATTAATCACAGCCTAAGTTAATTTAGACCTTACTTGTAATGTGCCTAGTTTCAGTTTAGTTTTTGCACCTAACTAGGACATCTATATTACACATCTTTGACTTTAGCTGGGTTTGTGGATAGGCAGGACTTGGTATGACCTTGTTTATTCTCACTGAAACTCAGAGGAGAGGCTTCCGTAGACACCAGAAACCAGAAGAAGTCTCTGGGAGGCACCTGTGCTCTTCCAGGGGCTGCCTTCAGGTCTCTGCGTCAGCCGCAGCTGTGTGGGGTGGGAGATGTCCATCTTCTGCAGCGGAGGCTGAAAGCCACGGAGGGAATGCTGCTGCTCAGATTTGGGCTGAGGTTGCAGCCTGACAGGCCCACGTACTTTTGAAACAGAGACATATTCATTGGAGGCTTGAGGGAGGGAAGAAAGGAATGCTGCAGTTTTGCGGGGCCGGGCCAGCAGGAGGTCCTCTGGGGCTGCTCCTGTTATCCATTGTTTGGGTAGTGGTGCCTGTGCCAAACCGCTCCCTCAGCTGCATGGCGCTGGCCCTCTTCTGCTAATTTATTTGTCATGGTACTCCCTCCACCCCCGTCCTCCCACCTCACCAGAAAGAATTAGATTCAGTTTTTACATAGTTTGAGTAAAAGATGGTTTGGGGCCTGTTACAGCTTGGCACAAAATCTGGGTGAGTTGGACTGGGCTTGATTGCCTTTCACAGCAGGTAAGGGGACCACTGACAAATGTCCGGCTCAGTCTCTTTCTTCACTCTCTTTCTTTATTATCAGTAACTTAAAGTTTTTGAAGTAGTAACATGGTTTGCTGTGGCCAATGGTATAGAATCCTTCTTTTCCTTTTTTCAGACAGCTTCCTCATTACTGCTAAGAACCGTCCCAGCAGTTACACTGCCAGGTTTGACCCCGAATCATCAGCAAGATACACTAATCCCTTATCCCTGTCTGAAAGGATCTCATTCCCTTAATGCTTTAGAAAACTAACACCACAACAGAACAGAACAAAACAAAAAAATCCTCTCTGGAGCCTTAGTCATCAGGCAACAAACAGGAGTTACCAGGGATTTTATTTCCATGGTATCGATAATATTGCCTCTTGATCTATGAAAATGGCTGTTGTCACCTATAGTACTTTACTGTTTATCTCCAAAGAACATAAGTCTCACTGTACGGGGAGACTTCTTTGAGCCAAGAAAAATAAGCTAAATGCTCCCCGTGACAGGGTGGGAAAGTCCTCATCTTCTTCCTCAGTATTAGGTCTGCAGGCTTTCCAGTGTCTTCAACTGTAAGGCAATTTTGGTTTCTAGTAAATCTCTTCTCCCAGAATCATTCCCGCTAACTGACTGTATATATTTAATCCTCTCTTGATCCTTGACAGACACTTCTGTCTCTTTTCCTTGGGGATCTTCAATTTCTCTTGCTGTGTTTTCAGTCTTCCTTTTTGCTAGTTACTTGGATACTGAGGAAGCAGGTGATAGAAAAAAATGGAAATTTATCCAGGGAACCTAATTTACATTCACAACTGGGAGAAAGAAGTGTTTCAATGATATTAGGAAAAACAATGCCTCTACTTTCCTGTGTATTGAAAACATAGCATAGTGTATTTTCCTAAAAAAAGTGGGAAATTCAGTACTGCTTTCATATTTAATGTATACCAAATTTAATGTTACAATACTATGAAATATTAATAAACTTACAAGTCTTTTCCCTTGGCCATTTACCATAAAACTTAACTGACTGCAACTTCTCTGCTTTATTAATTCATATGCCTAAGTTGAGTGCAACAATGCTGTGTTCAAAGATTTCTTTTGATATCAACTTTGACTTAAATCATACCGTGAAGGGTATCTGTGATGATTTTCTCTCTTTCTTGTCTTGGAGCTTGCAGAGTGGGTGACCTCACTGCCTGTTCAAAATTAGTATTATTTGCCTCCCATTAGGTTCTTGCAACTCTGCACTGCAATTCCTTTAAAACTCTTGGGAGTCCACAAGTCTGCTGGGGACAAGATGTGGGAATTTGCCAGGCTGTGCTTGGTTAATAATAATTTTACCGTTCAAAAATTGGTGTGCGTGGTATACATGTATAAAAATAAGTTTATTTTCTCCATAATGGTACTTAGTTACAATGAGAAAAATATTGAAACATCACCTAGTGAGGATCCCCTCTTGGCTCTTTCAACATCTCTGCTAGAGCATGAGGCTTACTGCCCTTTCCAGTGCCCTTCTGGTCTTGCCATGCCTTGAAGACCTATTCATGCTCAGGTCTTTAGAGATGGCTTCTGGAGGCATCTGTAGCCAACAAAAAAATTCTTTTTTGCTCCCTCCCTGTTCTGTGTGATTTGCCCCTAAGATATCAGTGGGATGTCATTCCTTTTGCCTTTTTTTCCTCTCAGTAATTCATCTAAATTTCTGTTATACACTATGGTAATATAGAGCATTCTGGATCTAAGATTGAAGCCCTTTCCCCTTTGTAGCTGCCGTACAAATGACTCAAAAAGTATTTGCACAATTAATAATTTCCCTGATTTAGATCATTGAACTTGCAGGAGATTTGCACAGAGTTTGTGTATAGCTCAATCAGCAACTGATTCAGAGATGTACTTGCTAAGTGTGGATTCACCATTTTCCTGTTAAATGCAGATGTGCTTTGTTCAGAATTTGGGGAGCGGTTTCAAAGACTGTATCACAAATGTGTTATTCTCATTATTGCTCAAACATGCTACATAATTCAGTTTTTTGTGATTAAAGCTTAACTTTGCTGCTCATGGTTTCCCTGACCAATGTTTGAGTTTGCTTTGGACATCTTTAGAAGACTTAGGTAATTCTGCACAGGTTTAACAATATAATAAAATGTGGACGTGTATACAGTTTGTATGTATAAGAGAGAAATTATGTGAATAGAGGATGTTCTCATCCTTTTACTTACAGCTAGGTCCATAGTTAATTACAAATTGAGAAAGGCCTAAAATCTTATCATTACGAAAATGTAGGAACTATATTGAGTGCAAAACTGCACTCTCCCTAGTGATGAAAGTTAAAACTACTGTACTAATTAGCCATGAAAAGGCTAAGAGGGGATCTAATTGCTGTCTTCAGCTGCCTAATAGGCAGTTATGGAGAAAATTAAGTCAGACTCTTCTCAGGGGTGTATAGGGAAAGGATGAAACAGGTTTCCAAAATGAAAATTTTGAGAAGATACCAGGAATATTTTTCTTACCATGGTTGTCACCAGTTAAGCACCAGAGGAGGTTGCCCAGAGGGGTTGTAGAATCACCTTCCTTGGAGGTGTTCAGAACTCAGTTGGACACAACCCTGAGCTACTTGACCTAACTGAAGGGGGACCTGCTTTGAGTACAGTTTTAGACTAGATGGCCTCCCTCACAACCTATATTATTCTGTAATTCTGCATTTGCTTTTCAAAGAATGTCCTTAGCATATCTCATTTAGAATAGAGATATAGCTCAGTGGATTTGCTAAGAAAACCACTGAAAGTCTATAACTTATCAGTTGAACCAAAGATTTATTCTTGGAAACTATTATTTATTTTATTTGATTATTCTGTTTTCCACAACCTGTGGGCTTTGTTCCTCACATTCCCCCTTGGGACTACTCTGCCAAGCCTATTTGGTGCTTAAATTTATTTCAGTGAGACACCATGCTAGCTGGGTGTTTTCTCGGTGTAAAGGTTCCAGACTGCAGACTCCAGTAATCATTAGAACTGCTTCTCAATGATACATCGAAATAACAATCCTTTCTGTACCCAATAATACAATCAAGAATGAGCCTTGACACATTTAGGTCTATGTTATCTAATGGTACATAGGGCAGAAAGCTCTTTTTTCTGTTGCTGCACAGTAATTGTGCTCGAAGCTCTGCATAGCTGTTTGTCTGAATCTGTGGGCCTTGCACAGGCCTTCTCAAAATAGTTTCCACTGCACAGAAGTAAAACAGATTTGACCTGGATTAACTGGAGCATAGACTCCTAAAGAGCCAGATGGATGAACATTCTTGTTTGGCGGAAATGATAGTTACAGTGTTTGCCACAAAAATGTCAGCA
This sequence comes from Anarhynchus alexandrinus, assembly GCA_008711295.1. Lineage (NCBI taxonomy): Eukaryota > Metazoa > Chordata > Aves > Charadriiformes > Charadriidae > Anarhynchus > Anarhynchus alexandrinus. The sequence continues at coordinate 1,724,567 of VUYV01000070.1, forward strand.
GTTGCCTTGGCTTTCTCCTCAATAAAAGAAATAATTTTAATCTTGGTCTAGAGTGGTTAAGTAATGACTGCTGTGAGGCATTTCCTTGGTAAAAACCTTATCTTAATGTCCTTATGAATTTCCCGGGGAAGATCCAAAGCTGGAATGGTGAATGAGGTTTCTCCCTGTGACTCTGACTGGAGAGAGTATCTGTTGTCTAGCCCTGAGCTGGATAAAGCATCCAAAGAACAACATTATTGTAACGCTTTGGTTTAAGTAGCAAGTATGGAGGTTTTTATTTCATTCGCATCCCTTGTGTGGAAAGCAGGGAAAGGTCAGAGAAACTGCTCTTGGGTACGCATCAGGCAATAATTTGTAGAATGCAACATTGAAGATCCCAACGGCTCAGAGTCCAAGAGTAGAAAAACTTCCTCTGTTCTCCAGGCTCCTCTGCCTGGGCAGAAGGGGAGCGCAGCGGTCCCTGCCTGGCCGGCACAGTGAAACACTATCCTGATACTGTGCCTTAGACAAAATGTCGACGTGCTGTGTGCAGCTTAAATAGATGACATTCTCAGTGCAGCTCCTTTATCGCCACCCCTCCTGCCATCTCATTCAACTTCAGAGAGCTTTCCCATGGACTGACAGTGCTTTTGCAAAACACGTAAGGGATGGGACAGCTACCGCATACTTGTCAGCTGCCCTCACCCAACTCTGCTGCGTGTTTGCCCTTGTGCCAGGTTCTGCCTTGCAAGAGGAACGGGGAAGTGCTTATGAAATAGGCTTGTATTCGTTTTGAGTAGGTACAGATACACACAAAAGCAAAGAAATATGCTTGAAAGACTGTGTGTGTTGGTGTGGGGGGGGAGGATTATATGCAAAAGGGGTTGGGTTCTCCTCCTTAAGTACTAAAAGGGAACAAGCCCTTTCTCTGTTACCCAACATAGAAATTCCTGTAAATTCACTGGCAAACTGTGAACGATACATAAAGACCATGTAACTTAATAGCTGCTCTTCCAAATTCTTTTTTGACCTTTCAGCTATAAAAGGCAATTCCTTAGAGTTTCCAAAGGTACAGTTCATTGCTCTTTGGTTTAGTGTTACAGAGCAAGTATAGTAAGTAATAGACCTTATTACTGTTACTTTTTTCTCTTTGCAAGACCATTATACGCCTCTTTGACCTTTACAATAAAAAGTGCAAATACAGTTCAGCAAATGTTTCCAGCATTAATTTCTGTTATTCAGAATTACAAATAAGTGACTCTTAATCCATATGGGCTGTATAAAGCCCGTTTTATTCCTTTTTGCTTTACTCTTGTTTTGATAGTTTTTCTCAGTTCCCCTTCACCCAATATCCTCCCTTGTTCTTAGTCCTTTTCTAAGTTTTTCGTCTATTTTGACTGAACAGACCAGAAAAGAATTTTTTGCACACTGTGGGATTATTTGACAAAAAAAACTCTGTAAATCACAATAAGTCAACCATGTAAAGTTGGTATTTTCAGTTTCCTACTGCTCTGGGCAACCTATTATCCTTTCCTTCCACTTACAAACTTAAAACCTGGAGTTTTTTTTGTTTAGTTTTTTTTCCACTGTTTGAGCGTGTTTGTTTAAAAAGGAACTTATTACTATGCAGCACATGTATAGGAAAACCAGAGCATTACCAAATTAATGATGGAAGCAGGAAGAATCATAGAATTTTTTTCATTGTTAGGAGAATGAAACAATTTACCCTCAGGGGTGCGACCTTAGTAAAGGCATTGCTTAGCTCTTTTCCTTTGTTTAGCTTTAGGAAAAAAATATCCTTTTCCAAAATCATCAAATATCTTATCTCAAAACCATAGGAATTGCTAAACACAAATGCTGCATATTTATTATACTCTCACACACAGGATTTATTTCTGCTTGTGGCTGAAGTTACTTGTGAGGATATGTAGATTGGTCTTAAAGGTGGAAGCAGGGTATCCATTGCTTTCATTATCTATTATTTTTCATTTTTTCTGAAGGCCAGAAGAGGGTGAATTTTGTAAGGAAGTGAGACAACACATGAAATCAACACTTCCGTGGATTGTTTTTCATTATTTTGTTCGACTGAGTTCTTGAATATTTTTGGACAAGAACAGTTAGAATTGCAGCCACAACAGTGGTGGTTTGTCACTTAACTCTTGCTCTGACTCAAAGTATTTTGCAGTCTATAAAATATCCTCTGCTGATGTACATGGATATAATTCATTTGACTTTAATTGAAGATCTGGCCCAGGCTTTGATCTCTTTTTAGAACTTGTCCAACTTTTCCCTTTATGGCCAACAATGTAGTACCAGATTTCTGCTAGCTGAATACATGCACTATATATAAAAAAAGTAACTAATGACCTTTAAATAGTTACCAGTGGGCAATTTTTAACTCGTTGTAATAGTTTGAAACTATTTGGATGCCCTGGCCTCGCTGCAGTATGCAGCACATTAACATTCCAGAGCCCACAAGGACATTTACTATGAATTGTGACAGTGTTTTCCTCCGTGGCAGCTTTCAAGCCTTTCACGTAGTAGCTGAGTCCCAGTATGAGCGACTCTACAGTGTGGGGACAGCAAGGAGCACTGGCAAAGCTCTATTATGGGCAATATACCAGAAAACAGATTTCAGCCAATGCCCCCCACCAAAGAAAAAAGCAGGCACCCTGGAATCTACAGAGTTCCCATTATTGGCTGGTGAAATACACTGCAAATGGCAATAGCTGCCTTAAATTTCAACATGTAGGCTGTCTACATCTAAGTACAAAAAAAAAAGGTTGCAGACTAACATTTGGAAGAATGGGGAAACAGGCCTATTTCCTGACATAATAGCGTTGAAACCAACGTCGCACAGAATGGAACTTCATGCTGGGAAATCATTTTTTCCACAAATACAAAGCTGTTAAACCGTCATCGGGAATGACGGGCTTGTTAAGTGGGAGTCCGGAAAACCACAGTGTAGAAATAGAGCGTGGCGGTATATAGGCTCCGTACGTACACATTTTGCTGAGCCTGTGGAATGGCAGAACAGTGAATATGTTGCTTCCTTCCAGTTTTATTTGTATCTTTGTTTTCTGCACACATTGCCTGTGTTAAGCGTAAATGGAGCCATACTGTAGAATTCAGCATAAAAGAAGATATCTTGAATATGGAATAAAGGAAGAAATAAATACTTCCTTCAAAATGTCAAACAACTGACCTAAACTTTTCATAGGGATAAATATGTTCTAAGAATTGCTTGAATTTATTGGGAAAAATGTCAATAGGAGGCCATAAATCTGGAGTTTGGTCTAAAAAAAATGACCAACTTCTATGTTACTCTTTGTTAGTCTGCTTTTAACAGGATTCACCAGAGTGGAGGACTTTATTTTGTTAAAGGCATTAAATTTGTTTCATTTGTTTCATTGTGCATTTTCAATTTGAATTTCAAATACTCAACAGCTCTGAAAGGCGAGTTGTCTTTCACCAGCCAAGTGACTGCACGTTGGAGGACGATAGACAATTTTTAGCTGAAGTGATGGTTGCTGTAAGAATAACAGTTGAAATTGTAATGGACATAAATAGATCATATATCAACTTCTCTAACAGGGATAGTGTTAAAGTTTTTAGGATTGATATTTGTGGCTGAATAAAAGCTGTGGATACTTAGGAGCCTTTATGTCACTACCGGGACTGATCAGGGAACTGACCTTTTCAATGGGAGTTTTTGCAGGTATCAGGGCTAAATTATTCCGGATTCATTATGTCTAATACTTCTTTTTGGCTGGTTCTGGTAATTCAGCGATGTTTTTGACGGGAAGTGTGATGCTCAGTAAATGTGACAGAACTGAGAAGATTTCAGTATGTCCCTTTAGACTCGAGGCCAGATGCTCGGTGACAACTGAAGACCATGAAATCTCCTTTCCCTTGTCGAGGGCAATCTTTGTCCGGGAGAGGGTGCTGCCTCTGTGACAAAGTGCCATCATTTACCACCTCCTCATGTACTGTGCACTGCTGTGGTGACTGTATTTTTTGTTGATATTTGTGCTTTTTTACAGAAAACATTTTGTGAAATGATTGTAAACTATAGCAGGGCTTTTAAAAAATAATCTCTAAATTGGAAAGTGGTTTACTGTATTTTTTCCTGTGTCTTACTGTATTTTTTCCTGTATTTTTTCACTGCGCAGTATGCAGGTGAAGTTGGTCTTACTACTGTTTAGAGCACATGCGTTGCTCTTGTGCACAAGTACAGTGAAACTTTTGTGAGCTCCTGTGCTAGGTATGGTTCATGTCACTCTTTTTCTGACCCCAAGAGACACAGATCAGCAGTAGCCTCATAGCTGAAACTGTAGCGGTAACAGGACTGTGGGCAGGAGAATATCCTGCTCACAGACATGACATGAACAAATGCATGAGCATTTGAGGCTTAGTTTGAGCTTTAACATACGGTTAAAGCAGTACTTCTCCGGAAAAGCCCCAGTGTAAATGGAAGCTGACGGCCAAGACTGGTGAATTGTACCAAACTTATTGCTGTTTTGTGATGTGTAAAAATAGGCACAAAGATCAGAGATAATTTCCTAGACCCCTGTGAACAACATGAGAGTCTGATTCCCTGTAGATGAAAGATTAGTGCACTAACAGAGTCATTTATGTTCAAATAATCGCAGTATTCCATGTGGCCTCTTTGTGTTGCTTTCGTATTATAGTGACTTCTTCCTTAAAAGCTTTCTGTGCAACACTGGAGGAGAACAAAGTCAAGTAATTCTTCTGTATCCCTTTCTTGTCAAAAAGGGTGAGTGGAGAAGTGACCTTTTAACAGTGCAGCATTGAAGAACTGTATTTTGTATGAACTTTTTTTTCATTGTTAATAAAGCAGCCCTGTCCTGTAGAAGACACAATAAAGTAGATGGCTATGAAGAGCAGTGCAGCACAGCTCGAAATTCCACCAAAACAGAAATACATTGGGTTTTTTAGTATGAAAGGTAGGTTGTTCCTCTTCAGACAATTATTTAATAGGCACGTTACCATGAGCTTGTGCATTCGACCTATGTGGGGGTTTATTAAGACGGCAGAGAATCTCAGGTTTGTGGAAAGATTTGTAATGTATGTTTCAGTGGAAACTATGCAGAACTGATATCAGGAAAAGCTTGGCTGTTTGCATTTATGTCAGGGGTGTTTTTTCCTATTTTACATGAGAATGCTCATGTCAGATCCAAAGTCCGCTTTGCCCCACATCCGGACTCTGATACTGGCTGATCATGGAGGTAGGGAGTAACAGTGGACCAAGTTGACCTCATAGAAATATCTCTGAAGTTTACTTTCTTAGTCTCCAAAAATTTAAGGACTCCCTCCTTTGGGGCTTTGTTGATTTGTTTTTCTTGGAATAAACCTGCAAACCTCAATGAACCCGCTTGTCAATTTGCTCACAGTAGAGCTCAAGCTGTAAATGCAACTAAGTTTTGATATTATCTCATACGACCAGTTTAATATATGCAAAAGTGATGAAAAAACTATAAGACAATGTAATAATTGTATTATGTATAAAATTGGCTTGAGCAATGACACTGCATCAGTGGCAACGTGATGCTAAAACCTAATAGTTTGATTTGTATTACTGTAACTTAAACCTTAGTTTTTAAGAATTGAGATCAATATCTCAAATATTGACTCTTTTTATGTAAATAATCCTTAAAGTTTTTCACAAAGCAGTGATTAGTTTGTTACTAATACTGTCACTGAAGTTTCAAACTTTATGCATTAACAGAGCTATTTTCAGTAGCATATAAAAAAATAAGCTACATTATTTCTTCTAAAAATGTATTATGAACCTCATGATTGAACTTGAGTAAGAAAAAATAATTTAAAAAATCAGGCTGATTAATGTGACACTGTAAATCTGAAATACCCCCAAAGACAGCAACAGGTCATAGTAAAATCTTGGTCTTCATTGTTCTTGTCTTTCTTCTTACTCACCGTGGTGGGTTGACCCTGGCTGGATGCCAGGTGGCCACCAAAGTTGCTGTGTCACTCCCCTCCTCAACCGGACAGGGGAGAGAAAATATAATGAAAGGCTTGTGGGTCGAGATAAGGACAGGGAGAGGTCACTCAGCAGTCACTGTCACGGGCAGAACAGACTCAACTTGGGGAAATTAGTTTAATTTATTACTAATCAAATCAGAGTAGGATAATGAGACATTCAAAACCCACCTGGATGCCGTCCTGTGCAACCTGCTGTAGGTGACCCTGCTCTGGCAGGGAGGTTGGACTAGATGATCTCCAGAGGTCCCTTCCAACCCTGACTATTCTGTGAATGAGAAATAAACCCAAATCTTAGAAATACCTTCCTCCCAGCCCTCCCTTCTTCACAGGACCAGCTTTACTCCCAATTACTCTACTTCCTCTCCGCCAGTGGCGCAGGGGGACAGCGAATGGGGGTTGTGGTCAGTTCATCACACGTTGTCTCTGCTGCTCCTTCCCCCTCAGGGGGATGACCCCTCACACTGCCCCAGCTCCAATGTAGGGTCCATCCCATGGGAGACAGTCCTCTACAAACTTCTCCAACGTGGGTCCTTCCCATGGGCTGCAGTTCTTCATAAAATATTCCAGTGTCGGTCCCTTCCACAGGGTGCAGGCCTTCAGGAACAGACTGGTGCAGTGTGTCCCCTACGGGGTCACAAGTCCTGCCAGCAAAACTCCTCCAGCATGGACTCCTCTTTCCATGTGTCCATGGGTCCTGCCAGCAGGATGCTCCACCTGCTCCAGTGTGGGGTCCTCCATGGGCTGCAGGTGAACATCTGCTCCACCCTGAACCTCCATGGACTGCAGGGGGTCAGCCTGCTTTACCATGGTCTTCACCACAGGCTGCAGGGGAATTTCTGCTCTGGTGCCTGGAGCATCTCCTCCCCTCCTTCTTCACTGACCTTGGTGTCTGCAGAGTTGTTGCTCTCACGTATCCTCACTCCTCCCTCTGACTGCTGTTGCACAGCAACTTTTCACCTTAAATATGTTATCCCAGAAGCGCTACCACTGTCACTGATGGGCTCAGGCTTGGCCAGCGGTGGGTCCATCTTAGAGCTGGCTGGCATTGGCTCTATTGGACATGGGGGAAGCTTCTAGCAGCTTCTCACAGAAGGCACCCCTGTAGCCCCCCCAACTACAAAAACCTTGCACGCAAACCCAATACACTCACAAAATTAACTTTGACCAATTTGAATGTTTCTATTCAGCATTACTGTATTGCTTGTAAACTAGCTAAGGGATAGAAAAAAGCCTTATGAAAAATTAGCTTGATAACATTTTTTTAAGGAGGATTATTGTTGCTTTCTGTGCCAGAATCAGTAATGACTTACTCCACAGTAAAGATTTAATCTCTTTTTAAATTTTTTTTCTACATTTTTTCAATGTGAAAACAGAATAATAGATAAGAAACTTAAATTAATGTGTAATCTTGAGTTACAGCAATGACTGATAGCAAACTAGAGTTAGGATCTCTGCACCTTTCGGGGTAACAGTAGCTGACTTTCCTTTCAATTAGGTCTGTTATGAAGGATTTGTGTTGACACTGGTCTGAGGATTGCTGGTGTCTGATATGTACCTAATAGATGGTTTCTCTCTATCCAAGAAATAATCTGCACTAGGGATAAAATCCTGAGTAAACAGAGCCCAAAGATGCATGGCATAATGCTTTCCTGGTGCGGTTTCTGTCCTATACTGTTGTTCACAGCTGCCATGTGCGGATTACAGTGGAAGATTCAGGTATAGGCTTTCAGGTGTGAGCAAAAAAGAAGCACCATTAGCTAGAAATAAAAAGAAACATTGAAAAATATGGATAGGAAATAACAACGGGCTTTAGTTGAACAAGTATAAAGACGATGCGTTTCAGGATGCAAAGGATGCCTGTTCCAAGCCTTGCAGGTGCTCAGTGGATGGAGAAAATCCATCACAACTGATAGATGATTAAAAATCTAAACAAAGAAAGTGCATACAAAGTACATAACTGAATATATCATTAAAATCCATGGCGTTTTTTTCCCTCAAAATTTAACACACAGTATAATTTCACTGATGTGGATGCGTGTGAGGTCTGGTTCATGAATAATCACTGAGTGTGATTGTAAAAATAGCAGAAGGCATCATTTTTTAACTGTGGTTTTTCACCTTTTGGTGGGAAAAAAAAATCAGTGTAACTTGAAGTCCGAAATGTAGAGTAACATACAGTGGAACATGGATGGTAAAAATCATGTCCATTTTATTATGGCTATTAATCCATTTGCTCAAAAAATATTATAAATTTTAAAGTTGAAGATCACATAACTGATGTTACTTCATCTCAGGTAGACCACATGAAATTTGATTAAGTGCAATTATGAGTAATAGAAATTATTAGAAGGTTAATTACTAGCAAAGGACAAAGACATTTTTCTTACAATGATATTTATTTGTGATTAAACTTGCAATATATTTATGTGTGGAGGGATACTGAGGAGAGGTGAGAATAAGAATGCACAGTATGAATGTCAAGCTAGAAAAGTGGAAGGACAAGATAACCTGATGCTGATGTTATTTAGTTGTAGAAAAATTCTTAAAAGATTAATACATCCTGGATGATCAATTTCTTGAGACTTTAATTTAAACTCGGGGGGAAAAAAAAAACATGTACAATAGGGATCAGTTGTGTTCTGTCAGGAAGACAAGTGGATTAGCAAATAGGTCTTTTCCATCTGTACAGTCTGTGATTCATTTCTGCCTGTTGCTGATAAGGAGAGCTTGGCCAAATGGTGGTGCCAGTTACACGAGTGTAAGTCCATGACTTGAGGGTAAATGAGAACAGAACCTGGCTGCTCTCCCCATCACTTTCTCTCTCCCTCACCATCAGCTTCTCTGACTTGTTTTTATTTATTTACTTTTACCCTTTTTCTTTCTTTTTTCTTTGCCCTTCTTTTCCTTCAGTTTGCAAGATAATGTATAGATTCTCTGCCTCGTTACCGGCCTCCACATTACACAGATCTATTGCCATTTTGCTCTACTGTCCAATGAATCCTGAAAGTTAAACAAATACATAGAGAAAGAAGAATAATACCTTAATCTGTCAAAATCCTCTGTCCTGTTGTCTTTTGTGATTATCTCTGTGTACGTGTACCTTCGTTGTTCATAGTAATTTTTGACAGTTGTTCATGATTGACAGTAATAGCAAGGACAATGTGCCAGCACTTCATCACAATAGTCAGTGGAAATCTGTCATGCTGTCTTCATAGCTTTGACCTGCGGCAAGTGAGAGGGTCTGGGAAATGCAGATTGGTCTCCTTCCCTGAGCATCTTATGTTTATTATTTGTTCCCTATTCCTTTTACTTATTTTTTCATAACATTCCTCAGTTGCTCTTTTCAGTTTTTCCTTTCTTTTCTTATACTACTTCCTCTTCCTTGTTTTCCTCTATGTACACTGCTCTTGCAAAATTTTACTGCTCTTGGCAATCTCATTTACACTTTTCTCATTCTTGGATTTCCTTAGGCTATGGTTTTCTCTGACTCCATAGCCACATCAGAGAAAGGCATTTTGGAAGGTCACATACTGTTCCTTCATGACCCCTGTGTAGGAGAGCAGTGAAAACTTCTGTTTTCTTCTTCTTTCTTCTATTTCTGCAAGTCTGTTTCTGAATCATCCCCGACAGGCGTGTGGGTGTACTGCAGGGACCAGGACAAGGGCAGGTGCTCCTGCCCAAGAACCTGATGGACACCTGGGGATCCGAGGTCAGTTCCCAGCCTAGCCAAGTGCCAAAGTAAAGCTGGTACCTCTGCCCTTGGTGGAGTCAAGATCTCAACTCCAGCGGTCTTTGAAGTGAGTGAATAAATGATTCAGTATAACTCAGGAACTTCATTTAATAGTTTAACCATTCTTTTAGCTTTTTGTAAATAGGGTAAGGAGTGAAAATAAGACCTTCGATGCAAGTAACTTGCATACTAATGAGATCTGCAAGGCGACAACGGATAGCACAATAGTTCCTCAGTCCTTTGTAAAATGCCCAAAGGTTCTACCCAAGCAATAAATTAAATTTATCTGTTAAATCAAAGTCTTTTTAAAAATTAAATGCAAAGGACATTTTTAGTAGCTTTTTTATTATCACAGAGATACTTTTATAGTGCTCTGTGAATGATTTTTTTTTTTCTTCAATGTCACTGAAACTACATTTGATTCAAACCAGATTTGGTAAAAATGAATTCTTTTTCAGGCTGATATACTGTACACTGAGATCTAGCCTAAATATATTTCAGGGTATGTATTTTTTTTTATTAGTACAGTTAGATCAATTTCACCCAATTTTGGCTACCTAAAAATTAATCATCTGCATTTCCACTGTAGTCAGAGGACAAAGAATGGCAGGTCTGAAGGGTGATCCTTATCACTTGTATCTTAAATACCAAGGGAGAGATAAATCCTCCTCTAAAGGCACCTTTCCTTCTTGCCTGAATATAGAGGGAGCTTAGGCCACTATTTTAACCTCCAGTCATAATTTTGAGCTGGATAATTGACCCCTAAATGCTCATGTTTGGCATATTCGTTAAGGTGTGAAGAGAAGGGCAAGGTCTGTGATAGGCAGGGGAACAGTGAAAAGACTCACCCAAAGGGGCAGAGTCGTGCCAAAGCCCTGGATCAGACTATGTAACTTTGCGTCTGCCGACATTTCCTGGTCTGGCAAGCTCTACATCTTGCACAATTTTAAGTGATTACTAAGAACAATACACTCCTAGATGGTGCAAATCACAGATGGCTGATTTTTTCCTTTTCCAAACCTTTTTCCACGCTTTTGTCTTGTTTGGCTTCCATCATGTCTGTGGGAAAAAAAAAAATATCTTTTTATTATTAATGCAGAGAGTGTCAGTATTTTTTCGTAAGAGGCAGTTAGTCTCCATTACACGTAATTGACCAATTACTGTGTCAACGCACAAAGTAAAAACATGACCCATTTTGATATTTCCTATTGGTATTACACGCATTTATTACATGTGCTAAATGAATTACTTATTTTCCATCCAGGCAGGAGACTAGAGAAGATGAAATATTGTCTTTTAGTTTAACAAATCTTGTGTATATGTTTATTTCTAGATGTGAAATACAGACACTTTAGTATATTTGTCTCATTTATTTTTAGCAAATTTAAAATTTTAATTTCTTAGGGATGGATTTCTTTACCTCAGACCACTGGGGTTTTGCCACTTGTTTTACATTTTCCAGGAGCATAAGTAGGAGGAGAGTTTAATGTGAAGCATTTGTTTTTTTTTCACACTCCCATGAAAAATTTAAGGGAAATGTCATCTTGACACATTTAGCTGGCTGAAATTCCACCCTACCTGAGAACCCTAGCGTTCCAGATGATAATTATGTCTTAATGGACATTTTTAAACTACAAGACCACCTTAGGGCATTGCTTCTCTGTAATTAGCAACATTTTTCATCTCTTATTTTAAAAATCAGTAGATTAAAAGAAACATGAATTCAGTGCATAAGCAAGGCATTGATTTTTTGATTGAAATTGCAAATATGAGTTCTGACATCTTATTATTTGAGATAGTGTATCTTAATAACTAGACTTGTATGAACATTTCCAGTATTTTGGTTGGATAATCTTGTTAGGATAAAATATAAGCAAACAAATATAAGTAAAAGCTTGATCTCATAAATTACAAGATATGATATTTTATGGACAGAATATAATGTGTAAAAAGAATATAAATTATTTTGCATAACACTGGATTGTAGAGGATTTTTCTTGTGTTTGCAAATGAAAAGAAACTCTAGTAGTATCCAAAATCTGTCATCTTATGTGACAATTCAGGTCCAGTTGTTTGTTATTTTTCTATGGATCCAAAGATGTGAGTTCAAGTTTTGCTCATGAAAATGACATATCTGGCCAGCTGCAGTGACATGTATCTTCTTTTAAGGCTGGGGAGACTTACTTCTCTCTGGTATGTTTGTTGGCTTCAGACAATTTCATTGCATAACAAAGTTTTGCTTGGACCATGCATTGGATTAGAGTTGGTGCTCAGTCTAGGGTGTACAAGAAATATGAATAATTTTTTTTAAAATCCTCAATATTAGTGGAAAGAGAAAATGTCAACTTTTTCTTTTTTCTTCCTACAAGTGCTGTTCATAAATTTTCTTATTTTAAGATGAAATTATGGCTTTTCCTGTTCTCCTGTGTGGGGCCTAAGAAACAGGTGACATTTTTTGCATATGGCAAGAGAGACAAAGAAGTGTGCTGACTATATTTGCTCAACGTGAACTTCTTATTAAAAAAAAAAGTTATTGATGTAAAATGCTTTAGAAAACTGTAAGACATATGTGCAACTGGACCCATTGTGTCTGGGCTACAGTTAGACAGAAGTGAAGAATTTGATTTGGCTTTCACCCTGTTAACACCAAAAGCCAGAGAGAAAAACAAGGTTAGTCCTCAGAATCCTGCAAGGTTGACTCTGGCATATGAGAACACAGAGAGAGTCCATGGCTGTTACAGTTTCCTTTTTCACATGTCAGTGTAGGTAGCAGCGTTCAGATCATGTTCTCCAGGAACATCACCAGTACTCTATGGGTTTCTGAAGTGATCATCCCAGAAATGCACTTTATGCCATTATGGTGAGTAGACCATAAACAGCAGGTTTCGTGATGCCCTGAATGTAGTGATGGAGCATAGTAACGGGAACAGGTTACCTGCGCTAAACACGGACTTGGAAACTTTCTGAAAGAGTTTGTTGTCTCTATACTTGGTTTTATGTCTTATTTTCTTAGAAACATCATTGATGTTGAGTGGCTCTAGTACTCACGTAGCTTCCCCTAATAGGAGTGTATGCATTTCGGAGGTGTTTTTCTTACATTAAATACAAACACAGTACACCTACCACAGTAAGTCCCCAAGCTTTTCTGTACGAACCTATTATTTTTCTTGAATTGAGGTTTATATGNGCACAGTATGTCCCCAAGCTTTATTATTTTTCTTGAATTGAGGTTTATATGTAGTAAAAAATCTCAGTTTTCCCAGTAAACAAGTTCACGTAACCAGATCTCTGTGTTCTACTGGCATTAACCAGGATGCCTTCTGACAGCAAGCAGCGCAGAGAAAGTGAATAGAACAAGGATGGAGCCAGAGCCTTCTTTGCCCTCCCAAGTGACATGCTGAAGTCAGGCTTGATACAAATTGGCAGAGCGATGTAGGAGACTCACATGGCTTCTGTGTCTGTTCGCTGTCATCAGCCTGGTGTTTCTTATAAGGACTGCATTTTACCTAGACAAGACGTTGTCTTCCATTCAGATGATGCTAGGGAGTATTTAGTTGCTACGTTTGCATGCAGTTGAGTTTGCAGCTGTCTTTTCAAATCTGCCTCAGGTTGCGTTCAACTAGTATTTCCGGGATCAGAGAAAGGATGGCAGCGCGAAACCTCTGAAGTACCAACACAGAACTAGCGAAAAAAGACCCCCTTGAAGTCAGTGACAAATTTCAAGAAGTCAGCAGCAAAATAGTCACTAAGTTAAATGGGGCTAAATTTTCATTACTTTTTAAGTAAAATAAATCAACCAAACAAAAAACCCTCTTGCCCCATTTCTGCATAAGTTCTGTTCTCCAAATCACGGTAAACATTATCAAAAGACTCCAAGTTAAGCCCTTACAACTTTGCCTCCCTCCTACATTGCCCTGTGTGCCCAAGGCACTTGCTATTTAGGAGGCATCAGCCTCAAGGAAATAAAACACAAAATATGCCGACCTGTTGGACCAGGACCAATTTTTTTTACAAAATGTCCTACATCAAATTTGATTTGTTCTGAAGCCAAATTAAGTGTGTGTGAAGTTGTAGCCGTGGGAAAAAAAAAAAAACAAAAAAGTTCAAATTCCTTATTTTATTAATCTATTATTAGCCCAAAATTTAAAAAGAGAAAAAAAAAATAATCAA